>CAUYUJ010003425.1:37500-157500 GCA_963575745.1 Prorocentrum cordatum | reverse complement strand
GTGCTGATGTCTCAAACGAAATGTCTGTTTGCTTGCTCAACATCTTCTGCTTTCGGAGCAGTTTCTGAGGATGTCTCATGCGAGGCGCTCGTTTCAGCATTCTCAGGTGTGAGGGGGGGGGGCGCCAGGGGGTATTGCGCGGGCCCGTTCGCGCCCAGATTGTGAGGATATCTCAGGCGGTTTGCTCCGGAGCAGTTTCTGAGGATGTCTGGGGCGAGGCCCTGGTTTCAGCACTCCCAAAAGGGGGCGCCAGGGGGTATTGCACGGGCCCGTTCGCGCCCAGAGTGTGAGGATGTCTCACGCAGTTTGCCTGTTTGCGCGCTCAAAATCTTCTGCTTTCGGATCAGTTTCTGAGGATGTCTCAGGCGAGGCGCTGGTTGCAGCACTCCCAATGGGGGGTGGAAGGGAGGGGGCGCCAGGGGACATCTCACGGGCCCGTTCGCGATCAGATTGTGGGGATGTTTCAGGCGGTTTGCCTGTTTCGGCTTCCATCATCTTTTGCTTTCGGAGCATGTTGCGAGGACATCCTCCTCCTCCTCCTCCTCCTTTTTTGGCCGAGGATAAGGGGGGGGACGATAAGGAGGGAGAGGAGAAGGGGAAGGAGTAGGAGGAGGAGGAGGGAAGAGGAAGAGGAAGAGGACGAGAAAGAGGACGAGGAGGAGGAGGAGGAGGAGGAGGAGGAGGAGGAGGAGGAGGAGGAGGATTGCGGACGACCGACGGGGCTGCTGCCCCGCACGGGCGACCGACGGGGTGGCTGCCGCGCTTGGTGAACTCCTTCATGCTCGGACAGGACATGCCTGGGGCTCGCTCGCGCCTCGACCAACTCGCAGTAAAACGCATGCGCACTCAGACGTACTCGCACACATACCCACGAACACTCAGACCCACTCAAGCTCAGGCTCACTAGTGTTCACTTTTACTCACACGCAGACTCGTTTGCTGTGAGACGTGCGACTCACCCGCACTCAGACTTGCAGCTGGTGAAGGTTTCTCTAACCAGCGGCTCGCTCTTGCACACAGGCGCTTTTTGACATGTACCCATAGAAAGACGCGCCACGAGAAAGAGATGCACATATGGGGAGCACCTCGGCGAGCAATCATCATTATCATTCTCATTATCTGAATTCTACTAGTGATGATGGTGAGGGAGTGATGATGATGGTGATGAGAAGGGGGAGGAGGAGAAGGATGAGGAGGAGGAGGAGGAGCAGGAGGAGGAGGAGGAGGTGGAGGAGGAGGAGGGGGAGGAGAAGGGGGAGAAGGAGGAGGAGGAGGAGGTGGAGGACCGTCAGACGAGGTGGAATTGGGGGTGAAGGCGGAGGCGGAAGGGGGAGGCAGCGGCCGTGATTCTGGCCATGGTCGTTAGAAGAGGAAGACCGCCAAACGAGGTGGAATTCGGGGTGAAGGCGTAGGCGGAAGGGGGAGGCAGCAGCTGTGATTCTGGCCGTGGTTGCTGGGGGCACGTAGACAGGCCGACCTGGTATTCCTCGGCATCGTCGTCGTCGTCGTTGTCGTCGTCGTCGTGATTGGTTTTGTTGTTGCCGTAGTAGTAGTAGTAGTAGTAGTAGTAGTAGTAGTAGTAGTAGTAGTAGTAGTAGTAGTAGTAGTAGTAGTAATAGTAGTAGTAGTCGTAGTCGTAGTAGTAGTAGTAGTAGTAGTAGTAGTAGTAGTAGTCGTAGTAGTAGTAGTAGTATAGTAGTAGTAAGTAGTAGTAGTAGTAGTAGCAGTAGTAGTAGTAGTAGTCGTAGTAGTAGTAGTAGTATAGTAGTATTGAGTAGTAGTACTAGGAGTACTAGTGGTAGTAGTAGTAGTAGTAGTAGTAGTACTAGTAGTAGTAGTAGTAGTAGTAGTAGTAGTAGTTGTAGTTGTAGTTGTAGTAATAGTAGTATTATGATTATTGTTGTTTTTGTTAGTAATAGTATTAGTATTAGTATTAGTATTAGTATTATTATTAGTATTAGTATTAGTATTAGTATTCGTATTAGTATTAGTATTAGTATTAGTATTAGTATTAGTATTCGTATTCGTATTCGTATTCGTATTAGTACTAGTATCCGTATTAGTAGCAGCAGTAGTAGTAGTAGTAGTAGTAGTAGTAGTAATAGTAGTAGTAATAGTAGTAGTAGTCGTAGTAGTCGTAGTAGTAGTAGTAGTAGTAGTAGTAGTAGTAGTAGTAGTAGTAGTCATAATTGTAGCAGTAGTAGTAGTAGTAGTAGTAGTAGTAGTAGTAGTAGTCGTAGTCGTAGTCGTAGTCGTAGTCGTAGTCGTAGTCGTAGTCGTAGTAGTAGTAGTAGTAGTAGTAGTAGTAGTAGTAGTAGTAGTAGTGGTGGTAGTGGTGGTAGTAGTAGTAGTAGTAGTAGTCGCTCGAGCGTTGGCTTGACCCTAAATGTGGGCCCTTGGAGGCCTAGCTACGACAACAACGGCTCCCGCTCGATATTTTCTTTCAATTTCCCCCGAGACACCCTGACCAGAGAGGCCCCCGAACTCAGGAACGGCGCTCTCGCTCGAGACCTCTTTGAAATTCAATGAAGTTGGCGGAGGCCCAGCCACGACGACAAGGGCTCCTGCTCGATACTTCCTCACGGTTTACTCCGAGAGCCCCTGGCCAAGAAGGCCCCCGAACTCAGGAACGGCGCTCTCGCTCGAGACTTTCCCGTAATTCAGGCAAGTTGGAGGAGGCCCGGACACGGCGGCAAGGGCTTCCGTTCGATATTTCTCTATAAGTTTTCCGAGAGCCCTTGGTCAGAGAGGCCCCCGAACTCATGAACGGCGCTCTCGCTCGAGACTTCTTCGCACCTCAGTCAGACAGGGAAGAGATTCCCTCCGAAAGAGGGTACAATCGAAGACGAAGTGGGCGGGTATCGAGGGATGAGGTATACGGAATACAAGACACGCATGCAAGTAAGAGCGAGCAGTCTTGAAATTATTGTGGTTGTTGTTGATGATGCTGTTTTTGTTGCTGCTTGTTGTTGTTGTTGTTGTTGTTGTTGTTGTTGTTGTTGTTGTTGTTGTTATGTTGTTGTTGTCGTTGTTGTTGTTACTGTTGTTGTTAGTGTTGTTGTTTTTGTGTTTGATGTTCTTCTTGGTCTTGTTGTTCTTGTCGTCGTTATCGTCGTCGTCGTCGTCCGCCTCCTCCCTCCTTTCTTCATCCCCCTTCTCTCCCTCCTTCCTTCTCTTTCCTCTATGATCTCTGTTCTCTCCTCAGTTTCTCTCTCTCTCTGTCTCTTTCCTTCCCCTGTTGTTCTGCCTCCTCTCCCCGCAACTCCTTTCCCTTTCTTCCTCCCTCCTCCATCCTTCCCTTTCGCTTCTCCCTTCGCCGCCTTCTCCTCTCTCCCTCTTCCACCGTGGTGCCACCCCCCCTCTCTCCCTCCTTCCTGTTGCCTTCTCTATCACCCCTTTTCGTGGTCTTCCCTCCTCTCCTCCCTCCCTCCTCCTTTTCCCGCTAGCGCTGCCGAGACCCGGGGGACACGCCTCCGCAGTTCGCAGTCCGCAGTTTCGGGGCAAGAGCCCCCCCCCCCTCCGAGGGTAAGCGCAGGGTCGACGGGACGTCCGCACTGCATGCCGCGGTCCCCCCCTCCCCTCCCCCCGACCACCTGGCGGGCCCGGCTGGTTTGTGTGCGCGTGTGCGCTGCCCCAATTACCGCGGCCGCTCCTCTCTTCTACGTCCTCCCCTTTTGCATCCCGACAGTTCGCAATGCCATCACCCGCCTTGCCCGAGCGCGCGTGTGGACTTCCTCTGACGCGCTGCGACGTATAAAGTGTGCGCTGCCCCCCTGCAGGCCACCCATCTGCCACGCCAGGTGGACGTTCGTCTGTGCGTGCCCCGGCTCAGCGCTCGCGACGGAGTCGCTTCGCCGCTGGAGAGAAGCGTGCGTGCGTTGTCCTGCATGTCCCCCTCTGTCCGTTCGCTTCCCCTTCCCTCGCGCTTCTCTCCCCCCCTTCGTCGGCCCCCGTCTCGTGCCCCCACCCTCGCGGCTGCCCCCCGCGAGTCGTGCTGCCCAGTTCCCTGTGGGTGCGCCTGGCTCGCCCAGCCGCCGCTGTGAGTTGGGTCCGCACGCGCGCGCTCTTCGCGCCGGACCGCCTGCCCGACTCCGCCCCGCTGCTGCGCGCGTGGCCGCAGCCCCGACAGAAACGTGTGCGCGCGCGTGCGGGTCACGGGTGCCGGCGGCTGCGAGGCCCTGGCCGACCACAACTCGAAACACGAAAACGGCATGAACATAAACTTTTGGCGATCCGCCCGGATTGCTCGGATCCGCGCTGGGCATCCCTGGCGGCGCCTCGGGCGCCGCCCCTGGCGCGGTTCGCGCGCCAGGGAGGGGGGCCCAGCGCGTATACAAGAACTTCGCGTGGACCTCCAACAGTTTATGGTTATGCCGTTTGTCGTCCTCTAAAAAACAAACGACATCACCCCACCTACTGCCCTTCATGTTGCGCTACGGCCCATCGGGGGCCGTAAAGCGTATACCACCAGGAAGCCCACGCCAGATTTGCTGGTATACGCTAAGCCCCGTGGGGCAGTAGGTGGGC
The DNA here is from genome assembly GCA_963575745.1 of Prorocentrum cordatum. NCBI lineage: Eukaryota > Dinophyceae > Prorocentrales > Prorocentraceae > Prorocentrum > Prorocentrum cordatum. The sequence continues at coordinate 152,973 of CAUYUJ010003425.1, read as the reverse complement.
TGGTTTCGTTTGTTTTCTGGTCCTCCTAAGTGGTCTCAGAGTGCTCGGGTGGGCGAAGACGCGCGCGCTTCATCGTTGTCCGACCTTTACGCCCTGTCGCCGCGCGCAGGGCCGCGACGCCAAAAAACGTGCGTGCGACTGTTATGTCCCTCCGGGCCTCGGGTCTGCGCTCTCCTGCTTGTTCTGCACGTGTCAGGCTTCGCTTCCCCGCGCACCAAGTTGGGGGTGCTTCTCCGTGCGCGTCCGCTCGCCCTGCGCAGTTCACCACCTGCAGCGCCTGATGGCATTCATGCGGCAGCTCGCGTCCCTTGCTATCACTCGCCACGATGACGTCGCCAGGCTGGCAGAGGAAAACGTGCGTGTGCTCGACCTCCTCCCTCGTCCCTTCGCCGGCTGTGCCGGCTGACTGAACTCGCTGGTTTTCTAGCGTATGTCACAGGTTCTTCTGCCCCGCCTCCGCCCACGGGCGGCTCTCAGGGACCCACACTTTTTCCGCATGGCTTCATGGGGAGGCTAATCACATTGAGTCTTGTCCGCCACTGGATTCCGCTGGCGGGCCTTCATTTTTCAGCTCGTGGGAGAAGTTCCGGCATCCGTCGTCCGTCGTCGTCGGCGGCGGCGACGGCGTCGTCTATGTGGCCGACCCCAGCGCCCAGAGGTCGAGGAGGAGACGCGCGCGGAGTCCATCGGCGGGCGCTGGCTGGGCAGGGCAATGACGTCGTTGACCGCGTCCAGAGCCCAACGCAGCCCCCGCGACGAGGTCTTTTGCTGCCGCCGCTCTTTCCCCCCAGACCTACAGCGCCGCGAGCATCACGACGGCCGCTTTTTCTCCAGTCGAGATACGGCTTCGCCGTCACCGCATCTTCTCCCTCGGCGGAAGCCGGCGGAAGGCCAGCGGAATGGGGCGGAAGTGCAACGGCAGCGCGGGCCCGCCGGCGAAAGCCATCGGAAGGCGACTGAAGTGGAGATGAGACATCAACAGCGCTTTGGTGTTCAGGGATTTCGGAATCGGCCAATGAGTCTTGTCCAGCGGGTTCTTGCTCGCTCTGTGAGGAGAGGTACGGTCTCGGGTCCTTTGTCAGGTTGATCAGTCGCGGCCCGCGCAGGTATCATGCTGTGGTGTGCCGCGCTGTCCTGGGCCATGCTCCACCAAGATACTAAAGGCCATGTTGTCCTTTGCCATTCGAGGCTGTGTATAGGAATGCCATATCCAGCGTGGACCCAAAACAATGGTTTCTTGCAATCTATGCGGTGCAGCCTAGGTGGTACAGTCAATGTGGTGCAATCTAGGTCGTGCAATCCATGTGGTGCAGTTTTTGTGGTGCAAGGCAATGCGAAGCATTGCAAAGCAATGCAAAGCAATTCAAAGCAATGCAAAGCAACGCAAAGCAATGCAAAGCAATGCGAAGCAATGCAACGCAATGCGAAGCAATGCGCAGCAATGCACCCCAATGCAAAGCAATGCAAATCAAAGCAAAGCAACGCAAGCCATATCTATGATAATTGTTATCGAACAACAATGAACAGCAATGCGAAGCAATGCAGAGCAATGCGAAGCAATGCGCAGCAATGCACCACATCAATGCATCGCAATGCCAAGCAATTCAGCACGATGCAACGCGATTCAACGCAAAGCAACGCGAAGCAATGCAACGTACGGCAAAAAGCAACGCAAAGCAATGCAAAGCAATGCACAGCGACGCCCAGCACTTCAGAACAGTGCAACGCGCTGCAAAGCAATCCATGGCAGTGTAAATGTGATGCAAAGCAGTGGAACGCAGTGCGGCGCACCGCACCAGCACTGCAGCGCCAGTGCTGCTGCGGCGCAGTGCAGTGCGATTGACATGCACTGCGATGCGCTTTGCATTTCGAAGGATTACATTTCGAAGGAATGCATCTCGAAATTCCTGCGATTGATTGCAGAGCAGTGCGCAGCAGTGCCATGCCATGCGTTTGCGGTGCGCTGCCATGCGATCGACCTGCGATGCGACTTTGCAGTGCCACGGGGTCGGCGGGGGGGAAGGGGGCGGGGCGCCACGGGGCGGCGCCGACGGGCGGGCACGGGGGCCGCCCCCGGGGCGGCAACCGGCCCTTTTTTTTTCGATCCTCCTCCTCCCCCTCCTCCCTCCTCCTCCTCCTCCTCCTCCTCCCCTCCTCCCCCTCCCCCTCCTCCTCCTCCTCCCTCTCCCCCTCCTCCTCCCTCTCCCCCTCCTCCTCATCCGCCTCCTCCTCCTCCTCCTCCTCCTCCTCCTCCTCCTCCTCCTCAAATGGTGCGGCGACGGATGGGAACGGGGCCGCCACGGGGGCAAACGGGTTCAGTTCCCGGTGCGCCAAGGCGTATCCCGCCATCTGCGATTACGGCAGCCCTGAAGACCCAGAGGTAAGAAGCAAACCCGGCTTCTGGCAGCTCAAGAGCTGGGCGGTGCAGCTGGCGCGCCAGGCCATCACGGAGGAAGTCGAGAATTCTCGCTCCAGAAAGGGAGAAGGCTTCGAGGCGACCGCCCACGGCAAATCCAACATCCTGACCAAACTGAAGCGTCCACTCCCTGGAGGCAGCACGACGGTGGCGGCCATGCAGACCGAGAACGGGGACGGACAAGGCAGACGAGATGGCTGAAGCTCTCCGCATGCATTGGGATCGGGTTTTTCACGGCACCGCTGGTGGACATGAGAGAGATGCGACGATGGCTGGGTTCCCTGCGCCCTGTTGCGCCTGGCGAACAGGTGCAGGAGCCTGTGGTGCAGCCCGGTGGCCCTCTCCGCAGGCGTGGCCGCCCCCAGCAAGCCGTTCCGAGCGAGGCTTGGAAGTGGCGGGCCCGCCGCTGCGACATCGAGCTGGCGATCCGTGCTGCTGGCGGCACGTCGCTGGGCCCAGACGGGATTCCTTTCGCAGCGTGGAGAGCTATCAAAGGGCTGGGGGTATCTATCCTCCTCGGCGTCGCCAGGGAGCTGGAGCGCGAGGGCGCGCCAGAGCTGTTGCAACAGGCGTACGCGGACGAGAGCGAGAGCGGCACTCACAGGTACAATCTCGGCACGCTGGTGTGCTTACCTAAGGCCCCCAGCGGGGAGGATCCTGAGCTGGGTACGTGCTTTCGGGCCGCGGAAACCCGCCCACTCTCCATTGTGAACTGCGACAACAGACAGGTCGCAAACGCAATGAGACTACGCTGGGAGGAACACTTAAGCGGATTCGTCCGCGAGAGACAGCAAGGATTTCTCCGAGGTCGCTCCATCCTGAAAGATTTGCTCGAGGTAGAGTTGGCGATGATGCTTCGCTCCTTGCAGGACGACAACGCCGCGGCGGTATTTCTCGACTTTGCTGCTGCGTTCCCTTCCCTTCCATTGCGCAGCAGTACATCCACGAAAGCTTGGTGCACATCGTGGTTCCCGCTGATGCAGCCACTGCTTTTCGACGTGTTCGTGAGGAGGCAGACATTCGTCGGGTTCAGCATGTCTTCAGAAATCCGACAAGGGTGCCCTCTCAGCCCCCTCATCTACGCCGTCGCCGCCGATCTCCTCCTGGACGCCATAGAGGAGAGGACGCCAGAGGCTTTCGTGAGGGCCTGCGCCGACGACACCGCTTTGGTGCTTCAGGACTTCTGGAAAGCCGCCCCGGGCTTGGCCGACACGTTTGATGTCCTCGAAAGAATATCAGGCCTCAGGCTCAACATGACGAAGTCGCACGTGATACCCCTCAACGCAGCCACGTTCGACGACTTCGAACGCTGGAAGGCGAACGAGGTCCTTGAGTGGGCTACAGTGCCGATGTGCCCATGCTGTGAATATCTGTGCTTCCAGATGGGACCTGGCAAGGGCGACTCTTCGTGGCGCACGCCGTGGCAGAAATACTTGGGCCGGGTTGATATGTGGCAAGACCAGCCTCTGGGACTTCACTGGAACACGAGGGTCTACAACACGTTTGTCATTCCTATATTGGGATACGTGGCTCAACTCGAGACGCCCCCATCTTGGCTGGTCGAGTCGGCAGGCCACTCTTTACGGAAGGCAGCCAAAGGCCCCAGGCCATCTTCTCGGTGTAGTCTGATGGGAGCGGGCGGGTAGCTGGTGATGACGCGTCTCGCACCTCGCTGGCGAAGAGGTCGGGGTTTCTGGGGTTGGGCCACGGCGTGAACTCGGCGCCGTTCTCCAAATCGGCGGACGCCACGCGCCAGTGCACCTCGAGGTCCGTGACCAAGATGACGTGAGACTTGGCGAGGATGGCGTTGAAATCCTCCTTGGTCTTCACTTCCTCCAGAAATGGGGCGGCGATGCGTCTGAAATGGTCCAAGACGTACTAGTTGCGCGTCGCTGCATCTAGCGCCGCCCTCTCGGCGTCGCGATCGTAAGGGTTAGCGACGGCTTGCCTGCACGACCCGTGCTCAAAAGCGGAGCCACCCCACCGAACCCACAGCAGAGCATCCTCCTCCTTGGGGTTCAGGAAAGCCGGTGTCTCCCTGCCGGGTCTAGAATGTGCTTGTGGTTGGATATTTCTTGTTCCTTTCTTCCTTTGGTCTCCCTTCTCCGCTAGAGCTGTTCTATCGCCCGCACACTCTCTGCCCAATTCGGAGGCTTCGCCGCTGTTTGGCCTGGGCGTGGACGCACATCCTTTTACTGCATGAAGAGTCAAAGCCCCGCAATGTACATTTTATTGCCGCTATGCTTTCCCTCGTACAGCTTCCAAACCCCACAATTCTAGTTTCTCCTTGTCCCCTTCCGAATGTGGTGATGCCTACCCCGTCGGCCACTACAGTGCGCTGCCTCTCCGGGGGCCTGCAACTGTTCGTCGATGCGAGCTGTGTTATGATCGGTTGTGGCCAGCGTTGTCATCGGTCCGATTGTTGGGACAGCTTGCGCCACATGGTTTGCGCCGCGTAGATAGCACCACGTTTATTCTTCCACGTAGATTGCACCACATAGAGACACCACGCACGCAGATTTCAAGAAACACATTTGTTGGAGCTCACACAGGCTAGCCTATGTATGTGTTACAGTGTGTACATCTATATATTCTGTATGTATTCGTTTATTCCTAATCGGCATGTGCACATAGGTGGCGTGGTGTAAGGCAACGCTATTTCATACCGTGGTCCGCGATGGCATGCGCTACCGCGGTATGGTTTGTAAACGTATGCACTTTTGTTATGTGCACATGCCACGCTATGTTCTGCTGTGCTACACCATGTGTTACGGTGTCACCATACGCGATGACATTGTAGCCAATCCGAGTGCCATTCTATGTTTTTGGTGGTGCTATGCTATGCTATGACCTGCTTGGTTGTAACATACTTGTGTTCCACGGCGCACCGTTTCGTTGTATTCATTGTTTTGCACCGCGGACGTGTGTGCCGTCAGGAATAATGAATTCCCTCAGTGGAGGTCGTGCCAGGGACCATGACATTTGGCGCTTCGTTTTTGGCTCGATGCGTGGCCCTTCGGACGTTCGACGTCTTCCCACGGCTGGCTTTCCAACCCGAACCGTTTTTGACGGCCCCAAAGTCCGAACCTGGTCTACAGAGGCCAAATATGGCGGAAAACCCGCCGCCTTGTTTTTTTCGGGCGTTGGAGATCCAGAGAGGCGGAGAGGCGGATGAGGAGGGGGAGGAGGAGGAGGAGGAGGAGGAGGAGGAGGAGGAGGAGGAGGAGGAGGAGGAGAAGGAGGAGGAGGAGGAGGGAAAAGGGAGGCTGAGACGCAGAACGCCGCCGCCGATGTCGCCGATGACGTCAGCGACGACGACGCCGCCGACGACGACAACGCCGATGGTGCCGCGTCTGACGCCGCTAAGGACGGCAACGACGCCGACGAAGCCGACGACGACGACCTCCACGACGACTACGCCGACGACGACGACGCCGGCGGCGACGACGCCGCTGACGACAACAACAACGACGACGACGGCGCCGACGACGACGCCCTCCACGACGACGACGACGCCGGCGACGCCGCCGGCGACGATGAAGCCGACGACGATGACGACGACGAAGCCAGCGACGATGACGCCGACGCCGACGACGACGACGCCACTGACGACGACGACGACGCAGATGACGACGCCGCCGCTGCCGCCGTCGCCGACGACGACGACGATGACGACGACGACGACGATGACGACCCTGAGATCCGACATTGCGAGCAAAAATGCAACATCGCGGACAATCACGACCGGAGCCCTCGACCCCATGATTTCTGCTGCACTTGTTCAGACGGATCGATCTGTGATGGCCCCGGGGGCCCGAAACCAGACCGAAACGCCAGGCGTGACGAAGTAGCAACGCCAGGCTCTGCGGCGACGATGGCCACGAGGGCGACGTCGACGTCGCGAGCCGCGCGAGGTCCCGGCGGCGCCGAGGCCCTCGCCGCGGCCCTCGCCGCGGCCCTCGCCGCGGCGGAGCCCCCGGAGCGACGACGCCGCCCTCGCCGCGGCCGCGCTGCCGGGCGACGAGGAGGCGAGCCTGCCGCACGTGCACTTCACGCCTCCGCCGAGGCCCCTGGGCCAGGCGCGGGCCGTCGGGGGGCAGCAGCGCAGAGAGGATCAGAGGAGCTCCGAGGTCCGAGGCTTTCGGGCGGCTTCGGGGGGTCTCGGCGGTCTTCCCGGCCTCGGGATGCCTTTCAGCAGCTGCGCCTCGCCGAGAGCGTTCCGGGGGTGGCCGGATCGCCCCGAGCGGCCGATGGAGGCCCGAGAGGCGGCCCCTAAACCACTTAGGAACGCGGGGGTGGGCTCGGGGGGTCGGATGTGGAGGAGATGCCGATCTCGCTGCTCCGTCCTGGAGAGACCTCGTCGCCACGGCTGGATCCGCCTCGAGATTCTGGTCAGATTACATCCCAGGAGAGGTCCAGGGAGTAGCAGTACGGGTACCTGTTATGCTCCCCCAGGAGAGGGCGACGCCGAAGGCTCCGGGTCGCGCATAGGCAGTCCCCGCAGGCAGTCCCAGCTGGCCTCGACAGGCCTCCCTAGCAGTCCGGGGCGGTCTAAACACCGTGGCGCCGCCCCCGGCGGCGCCCCTGGGGCGCTCCGCGCCCCAGCAGGGTTGGTTGGGGTGTTGAGACCGCCCTGGACTGCTAGGGAGGCCTGCTGAGGCCAGCTGGGACAGCCTGGGGGAGTTGTCTGTGCGTAATCCGAAGCCTTACGACGCTGACGCCACCACCATGCATCCCTGTGCTCACCAGGCGAGCGGGCGGCGGGCGGGCGGGCGACTGGCGACAAGCAGACACGGACGGACGGACGACGGACGGGACAGCGATATCGACGACGGGCGATGACGACGGCGACGGCGGACGACTACCGAGGACGGACGGCGATGGCGGGTGGCGGCGGCGCGGGATGTCCGCCTTTAGGGCCCGTCTGGCGAGGTCCGCCCCCAGGGGAGGGACGCCCGCGCGCGGTGAATCTCGCGCGGGAGCGCGGAGGGGCAGCGAGGAAAGGCAGGGCACCGATCGGAGGGACAGGCTCAGGGGCACCCCAGGGGCAACGGCTGACGCTCCTCCTCGGCGCCGCGCCCGCCGCGCCCGGGTGTGCTGCCCAGTCCCAAGTTGCCCTCGGGCCGACGCCGCCGCCTCGGCCGGGTGGGCGGACCACCAATCCATGCGGCCACGTCTGAACGAGCATGGCGCGGGTCTTTACCCAAGTCTCCCACCAGTGCCCAGGACCACCGCTTGTCCCATGCAGTGTGGCGTGTACCAGCCTTGCCTGCACACGCGCTTTGGGAGCATCTGCCCAAGGTGCGGGCCTGCTGCAAGAGCCGTAGCTGCAGACGCCGCTCCTGCCGTCGACGACGGCGCCCCCTGGTCGCGCAACTTACCCACCTGGCATGAGGTTTCCTCCCGATGGGCGAGCCCTAAGCACTACGTGCCCAAGGTGGCGCGGGAGCTCTGGGCACGGTGCCTGACGCAAGCGGCGGCGCTTGCCGTGTATCACAACACGGACGAGGCAGGGCACCCGTTCGTTATGCTGCCTAAGTGTGTTCTCCGCCCGCACGCGCGCGGGGGTCGCAGCAGCTGGACCGCAGCGGAGGCGGTGACCAACAACTTTTGCCGCAGATGGCTGGAGGGACGGCGCTCCTCGCTCTGGGCAGAGGCTGCGGGCTGGCGCGGCAACGAGAAACCGTCCCGCGCGGCACAGAGCGCAGCGCTGCCTGGAACTCGCGGCGGACGCGCAGTACGCCCAAAACTGCAGGGCACTCACCAGCACGCCTCCCGTGGAGTTTACCGCGGCAGATGCTGGAGCAGATGCGGCAGAAGCATCCGCGCAGCCAGCGGCCCGTCGACCCAGGCAGCTTCTCCGCAGTCAGCGCTGCCGCAGCGCCCCAGCTTGACGCTGCCTCGGGCGAGCGCGAGGTGCGGGCTTCTCCTTGCGGGTCCGCCCCGAGCCCCTCCTGCCTGTGCAGACGGCCGCGCACCGCGACGAGGTGCTGCAGCAGTGCAGCTGCTCGGTCTGGCCAAACTCCTCGCCAAGGGCCAAGCGCCCCCACTCGTGGCGGACTACCTGGCCGGCGCTTCGCTGGTCGCTCTGCACATGAAATACGGCGGCCGTCGACCAGTGGCCGTTGGGAAGACCGTGCTGCGCTTGGTGGCGACATGAATTTGCGGCCAGGTCTCTGACGCCGCCCGAGACCGACTCGCTCCCCTGCAGGTCGGCGTCGCCCTCCCAGGCGGCTGCGAGGCCGCGGTCCACGTCTCCCCCAACAACTTTTCGCGCAACGCGAACAGCAGGCATACTGTGTTTGTCAAACTGGACTTCAGCAGCGCCTTCAACATTTGGGACCGCCGAGCGTTCCTGCGGCGCGCCGCCGAGGGGGCCATCCGCCAGCCCGCCCGCCCCTGCCGTTAAGGGCGCCGTCGACTTGACTTTTCTTCCTGGTGGCGACTTGCGAGCCGGTGCGCGCCTCCTCCACTTGCTGGTCGGCGAGCTGGCGGTGGTGGGCGTCTGCCTCAGCACGGGACGGGGCCAGGAAAGTGCGAGGCAGTTCCCGCAGGCGGCAGCGACAGCGAGGTGGACCTGGACGCCTTCCCCGCTGGCTTCCGCCTGCGCAAAGACGGCTGCTTCGAACTCTTGGGCGCGCCGTCGGCAGCGACGCCTTCTGCGAGCGTGCGCAGAAAGGAGTTGACAAAGCGACGGAGCCCCTGGAAGCACGCCCAAGTCGCACTCTGCCTGCTGCGACAGTGCGCCGGGTATTGCAGGCTGAGCTACTCAGCGCGGGTCGTGCTGCCAACGGCGCAAACGAAGGCCCTGGTGATCATCGACGACGCGCTGTGCGGCCCTGCAGCGTCGAGCAACGCTGCGGCAGCTCCCCCGCTGGCGATTCTTGGGTGCAGGCGCGTCTAGCCCTCAAGGCAAGCGGCCTGGGGCTGCGCTCCGCGGGGCGGCGCGCGCCCCCCGCCTACCCGGCCTCTCGCGCGGCCATCGCGGCGCTCAGCCGACGCGCGACATGTCCAGGCGGGCCACTCCGACGCTGTCCCACAACGCCCGGCTCCCTCCGTCGGTAAACGCGAACCTCCGCGGCGACCAGATAGGATTCTCTGACAGCTCTGGGAACGGTCCTGCCTAGCCACCAGGGGGCACCTCTCTCTGGTGAGTGTGCCTTGCGCTGGCGCCTGGCTGCAGGCGCGGCCCTGCAGAGGCGTCTGTGGGTGCAGTTGGCAGACGAGGAGGTCTTCTGCCCCGCCTGCGACGGCGTCCTGGTCGTCTGCGTCGGCCGCGCGCTGGTGTGCCCCTGCTTCGGGGACCGCGTGAGGCGGCCTGCGCGGCCAGTATTTCTGCGCCGCGCAGGCCGCGGGCTTGCCTGGCGCCGAGCTGGAGGGTCCAGGCTTGCTGCGGTCCCGCGCGCAGGGCGAGGGCCAAGCCCTTGCAAATGGGGCTTTAGTGAACGGGCTGGTAGCTGAGGTTGCGTTTCCAATGGTGTTGTCAAAGAGTTGCTTTGCCGCGCATGCGAGCGAGGTACCCCCCCGCCCAGAGCTACTATGATGATGTGTCGGCGTTTTTGTCGTCCCGATTTAACACGCACTGGTGCGAGGTAAAGGCCCTGTTGCCCACCGCCCCGTTTACTGACTCCCCGTTTGCAGGGGCTCGGTGGGGCCCGCCCGAGACGGAGGAAAACGGCGGCGGAGTCGACGCAGGCGGCAGCCTCGCCGCCGTCGTTTGCCGGGGTGTTGCTGTCAATGCGGTGCCGATCGTTCGACGATTCGGAGCCCTCTTGGACCGTCTCGGGCGCCTCTTGGGGCCCTCTTGGATCGTTCTGGGGCGCCTGAAAGCCGCGCCCAGGAGGAAAACCATCTCTGGCCCGACCCTGCCGGGGACCTGGCCGGGCTACCTTGCGTCCGGGGGCCCCTAGAGGCCGCCCCCCGCGCGCGCGAAGTAGAAATATTGTACAGCAGTTGCCGGGAACGCCTGTGACCGTGCCTGGGTGGTAGGTCGGAGGACGAACGCCCACGAGTTTCCATGTGTGTGCACGTATAAAATGTGTTGTATACAGTATCCGTCGAAGGAGGGCAAGGAGGAGGGACGAGGAGGAGGAGGAGGAGGAGGTGGAGGCGGACGAAGAAGTGGAATAATATTGAGAATAATAAGCAGAGGAGGAGGATGAAGAGGAGGAGGCGGAGGAGGAGGAGGAGGCGGAGGAGGAGGAGGAGGAGGAGGAGGAGGGAGAGAGAAGAGAAAGCAGAGGAGGAGGACGATGAGGAGGATCAGGGGGAACAGTGTAAACTTAAACCGTATTAGCGATGTTGTCATAAATATTCTCCCTTTTTTTTCAGAATCCTACACAAATTTATTGTCCTTCGTGTTCGTGCCCCATTGGAAGACAACCGTTTGATAATCTCCAGTATTGCCAAAACGCTGTTTTTGGAATTTCAGCGCCGCGAATCAACGTGACTGCTGCGTCTTGACAATCCCAAATCGTACCGAAACGCCATTCCTGGGGCTTGAACGACTCGTATCGACGTGACAGTCGCGTCCTGATATCGCCAAGCCATGCCATCACACCATTCCTCGGAATTCAACCATGCTAGATCCTTCAAGCGGTTGTAGACTCGTCATGACGAATGCGTGTGGCGCTAAAGCGAGAACCACACATGGAAAACCACCCGCCTTCCATCCGTGAAATTGTTGCACATGTCAAGCTTCAGGACCATACGTGGCGAGGAAGTCTCAGGCGAAACGCCCAGCTCGCCCTACGGAAATGTCTGGGGGAGCGATAGAGAGGATTTATTTATTGGAGGTTGGGGGGTGAGTCCGACGTCAAACGGAGACCCCCTCTACCGGGAAATCGATTTCGGTTTCGGGTTCGTGTCGTGCGCGCCGTGCGTGCGTGCGGGCGAGGCGAAGATGCGTGGGCGGGCGAGAGGAAGTCCTCCTGTGGCTGGGCCGCGGCCAGACCAAATGTAACTCCTCCGGCGGCCGGTGCCCCGCGGTGTCCCGCCGGTGTTCCGAAATCCTCCTGTGGCTGGGCCGCGGGCGGACCAAACGTAACTCCTCCGGCGGCCGGAGCCCCGCGGTGTCCCGCCGGTGTCCCGCTGGTGTCCCGAAGTCCTCCTGTGGCTGGGCCGCGGCCGGACCAAATGATGCTCCTCCCGTCAAACGGTGGCCCGCGGTGTCCCGCTGGTGTCCCGCCGGTGTCCCGCCGTGGCTGCGGCGAGCTATCCAATACAAGTCTACATGCAAACCGACATGCAAACCGAAAGGCACATCGAAATGTAAATCGACATGCACATCCGAATGCAAATCGTCAGGCGCCGTGGGTTGCGTATTGAAAAATTGGCGCCTGCGGCGAGCTTTCCAATGCAAGTCGACATGCAAATCGACATGCAGATCGAAAAGCAAATCGACATGCACATCGATATGTCGAGTGCGCTTCGTCAACATCGCCACATCACATCACGCTCACGATGACAATCACACTACGCACTAGACTGCGCACCACAGGCATCGTCAGAACAACAGTCACCACTGTTGCCCATTGCTGCCCCCCCCCAACCTCCTTATCACCCGCAGGGTGGTCGTATAGGTAAGGACAAGGGATGCAGGGAGGAGGACCCAAAGCTTCCCCCAAGGGCGACGAGGCCAAGCCGTCGAAGCCCCGGCGGCGGATGTTCGGCTTCAGCCGGCCGCCGCGGGACGGGGTGGGCCAGCTGACGCCGGAGGGCGCAGGCACCAACGAGGAACCCTTGTTAGGGTAGGAGGAGGAGGAGGAGGAGGAGGAGTTGGAGTTGGAGTTGGAGTTGGAGTCCCTGGACGTAGTCCTTCCACTCATCACCTACACCTCTTCAGGGCTTTACGTGCTAATTCCGCTTTACTGTAGACTTTGGGCCACTGCCCCAACTTAATCAAACGAAGGTATTCACTCCTCGTCGCGGTGGGGCGGGGGACACAAGCCTTCCCGAGGCCGCAAAGCTGCTGGTCCCCATACATCCCACAACTCGCACAAAACCAAATCTTTAAATCGGCGTGAAACCTCATACAATGGGAGGGGTCCACAAACCCCCCAGCAATGTGAATGGTGGCCCCCTCAGGAAGTGCACGAAGGGAGCAATCAAGGGCAACTAACCTGAAACACGGAGACTTACGCCAGACCGAGACGCGCGCAGCCGACGCGGACCCACGGCACCGCAGACAGCGCCTGCCACACTCCGACAGGGCATGGCTCGTCTCAAAGACCGACAGAATATTCTGACTCGGAAGCGGGGGAGGGGGCGGAGGGTCGGCAGCAGCAGCAGCAAGCTCACCGAGCTCCACCGCTTCCCTCCGTCCCCGAGCTCCTCGCCTCGGGTGCCGACCGTTCAGCGGGGTCGGCTGCAGCGTCTTCTCGGCCTCCATGGCGTCGAGGTGCGACCTGAGAATCTTCATGCGGATAAGGTACAACACGCGCTCCTTTTCCGGAATGTCGGTGCGGACAGCTTCAGGTCTACGGGCTATGGTCGCACCTTCACCTGCCAAAGTGTCCGCTGCTGCATTGCCAACCGTCATCCAAGAAGAGCCCGCTCGATGCACGACATCCTCGGCCTCCAGGTGCGAGTTCGTGAATAACACTGTCACATGCTCAGGTCGCCGTCCCGTGTTATGAAACAGCAAGCCTATCTTCGCCCACAACTCAGCGTGCTCTCCAGTTGGATGACGATATTTCTGAGACCACCAACCTTCGTGCACCATCTGGTTGTCTGTCACATACGTTACATATTGTTCCGTCAGCCGCAAGGCTACCCAGAAGATATACAGCTCACCTCTGGGCACCGTCTGGACAACACCTGGGAGAGCTCCAAAGAGGGATACTTGCAGCTGGAGGTCCGTTTCACTTTCCATCTGTGCGAGACCGAGACCGATACGTCTGAACCTCCCGTCTGATGAATCCGCCCCGCCACTAGCGTCGCCAAAGAGCAGCACTGGCCTGGTACACTCACCAGGACCTAAGACTCCATCAGCAACACCATCGTTGAGCCCCGTCTGGAACCAAACCTCCTCATCAGGCGGCTCGGGTACCGCGGTCCACTGTGCTGGCATGACTCCACGGAGCCAGTACGCTGGGGCAGACTCATGTTGAGAAGCCGCTTGCATATACACCTCGTCCGACTTGGTATAGATAGGGTGATTGACGTTGTGATCGCATTCCCATATTCGATGAAAAGGTGACTCATTGCGTCTTTTGCAACGAGGACACAGCGCACATACTTGGACCTTGGTGGAGGCCTCAGCTCGACGGAGCCTCGGCCACGACCCTCCAGCAACTACCGTCGATAACAACTCTGAGAGCCTGCGCCCGCGGGGAAGCTGCTCCAGGTGCTTCAGAAGCCGCTGCAGAGATACAACATCCATGCCTTGCCCAAGACCTTCCCCACAAAAATGCCTCTCAGCAGAAGCCCACGCGAGCCTCTCCGACGATCTGTTAAAATCCTGGAAAAAAGCTTGGTGTCGTTTAAAGCCGGGGTGTCCGAATACCCAGCTTCAGGAAACCTCCACTCCGTTCCGTCGGCCATGATCCAGCAAACTGGTGATACTGGATCCCATCCCCGTTCAAGAAGAGTCAAAATCGCCGTGGACATCGGTCCCCTCGCCCACCTAGAGCGCTGATGGGGGGGCAAGCTTTTGAAATGACCAACCACCCGCGCCCACGCCTTGTGCACACGTCCTCGAATCTCTGGACGGGCGAACCACTGCTGGAGCCAAAGGTGCAAGGATTGCTGAGGGTACCTGATTCCAGGATCCAGCCCAGGCGCTTTAATGGAAAGCGTGGACACCAGACACCGACCACGGCCCCCAGACGAAACAGCGGCGGCCAAACTCCTACGAAAGGATACAAGACGTTGGCCGAAGGTGCCGTGGAGCTCCTGCCCGTAGTTGCCTGCTGCCTGTGCTCCGAGCCGTTCAAGCCTGGACGTGATAGTATACTGACGTGAAGCGCGCGCATACCGACCGACACGAGCATGCATACGACCGTGCTTGGCCACTCTCTTAGTGCGCGTAGCCCGAGCCGTCCTTCTGCCTCCTCCCTGGTCAATCCCGAGATAAGCTCCCTGAAGTTGCGGCCGAACAGTGAACCCTTGAACTTTCAAACGTTTGGCGATCTCCTTGGCATCTCCGTGGAAGGAACAAATCACGATCGACTTCGGCGAGACATCCAATTGCCACTTAACCAGCTCATTAAAGGTGGCCCCCAGACACGCAGTGACCCCCTTGACGACCGACTGCCTGGACCCCGACATCCTCTGCGATAAGTCGTCGATCCATATGCGATGGCCGAGAGCAGGATGGGTACGAGAGATACGAGCCATAACATAATGAGTCATGCACTTCGCGAATCTGGTGCCCGACCTGAGCCCTTGGATCATACTACGATCAACGAGGAATGGTTCGCATACTGCTCCGAATTGCTCCAACGTGCGCGCCGCAACACACTGGGCCAATTCCATATATAATACTACTGGAGGAAATCCCATGCGAAGAGCCGCGAACACCAAGAAATCCCATTCGATGCCGTCGTAGAACCCTTTAATATCTAACATACCGTGCCCCGTCGGAAGCTTCATCCACCCCGCAATTTCGTCAGCTAACGTGCAGTGGAAGGCTTCCACCAAAGAACTATTACCCTGTATGGCTGCATCCCGCTCCGTCTCCACAAGACTACACCAATCTCTGACTTGCTGTTCGCGGATACCCGACCAGACACGACCTATCATCCATATGAGCCCTATAACACGATCTCCTTCCACCTTCTTCGGTAACAATTTGCCGATTACCAGTTGCGTCTGATGAGGCCACGTGAGTGTAGCTTCGCATACGTTCATCAGCTCCGCAAGCTCCTCAAGGCCAGCCTGCGGAAGCCGCTCCGCATCGAGCGGAGAGAGACGATCTGCACCTAGTCCTGTCTTGGCACGCATGCGGTGAGCCATACTACGCACTTGATCCGCGGTGATGGGCTCCATGGGCTCGTCGCGTGCCGCCTCCTTGATGGCAGCACAGGCTTCGGCAAGTCGTTCCTCTTGAGAAGCGCCAGCAAACCCAATGCGTTCTAACCCTGCCGACGCAGCGCATGGAGTATCCGACGCAACCTTGGCAACGTGAGAGACGCATGGGCTCGAGGAGCACCCGGCGCTCGGCTCTGACGCCCCAGCAAAACATGGCTTGGCCTGAGGGGCCTCCGACAAAACGTTGGCGACTTGCGAGACGCATGGGCTCGAGGAGCACCCAGCGCTCGGCTCTGACGCCTCAGCAAAACATGGCGTGGCCTGAGAGGCCCCCGACAAAACGTTGGCAACTGGAGAGACGGTTGGGTTCGAGGAGCGCCCGCCGCTCAGCTCTGACGCCTCGGCAAAACATGGCGCTGAGCCACCGCGTCGACCGCTCGGCTCTGACGCTTCGGCAGAACACCTCCACGTCGAGCCTCCGCGTCGACCTGCAGATGTCCAGAGCTCCTTCCATAGCTTGCCCTTACGGTCTAAGATATCCTTGGGGTGCACCAAAACAGTACTGCCATACCAAACCTCCTCGACTGGTAGCGGTTCTTCTCGCATACTCCTGTGCAGCGTTCCCAGGGCCTCCTGAGAAGTAATCCAAGACCGAAATTCACACAAAGACTCTCGCACCGCCCGTCGCAGAGCACGTTTAGAGAGCTTGTCCGCCTGTTGTTGAAAACTAGCAATCACCACATCACGCGTGTCAGCTAAGTTCAGGAGCAAACCCGTCCAGACTTGAATCCCAACATCCTTTTGGCTCAACAGAATCTTGTCAACTCCATCGGGCTTCTCGGTAGCAAGGTGCCTGGCTGCTTGCTGCAACTGAACCAACTGAGAACGACCATTATCTCGCCCACGATGCCGCTCGAACTGCGAGAGGATAGATGCAACACGTTTCCACCAGCATGCAACTTGATCTCTCAAAGGAGCAGCTCTAGATCGCGAGCTCTGCTTGACTGACTCTTCCACGAAAGAACATCCAGTGCCCCGTCGAGGGCCCCCAGATGGCACGACCTGATGATGAGCATAAATGACATCCTCGACAGTGTTGACCCATTGAGAAAACCATGAGCTCACGAAATGAACATGGCCAGGATTGAGCCGAAAGGCTACGGAGTTGAGAAAGTGAGCAGGGGCAGGAGGGGCAACGTCCCCTTGATGCAGGGGCCTGTGCTGCTCCCACACATCTTCAGGGATGAGGAAGCTAGGCTCGACCTTCTCTTGTGGCACTTCCGAGGGTTCAGGCTCCACCTGGCTCACCGATCCACTGCTTGTGGCTGGGGGGGGGGGGGGGGGTCCCTGTGGCTGGTGGGGTAACCATTCACCTGACTACCTGACACGCCAGAGCTACAGACCCCCGAATTGACAACGATGGATTCAAGCGCACAAGCATTTTCATCAGGCCTGGACGGACCGCCAAAGTTAGGCTCATTGGCCCACGGATCCTCCTCCTCGTCTTCAAATTCAGGAAGGGGGGCCCCCTCACCAGGGACGTCGGTTTCCTCGTCCTGGGAAGGGCCTTCAACAAAAACAGAACCAGCATTTTGTGAATTCAACGCGTCCCCGAAGAGACTCAGATAGTTCTCAGAACGCTTTCCCGCGGCAATGGCAGCTTGCGCCGCCTGCTTCTTCTTGGCCACCGAGGCCTTGGATCCTGGGGTCGCTTTCACCATCGGGCGGGAAACCTGGGGCAATCTACCAGCACACTCTAGCCGTCGTGTCAGAAGCTGAAGGCCAGAAGAACGTATGGAAAGAGCCAATCCTATGTGCGGGCGCCAGGGCACGTCCATGACGGCCTCCAGCTTGATGAGGTACGGCAGGGAGGCCTCGGAGACTACCGCGTAGTCGATCAGGCTGCCCTGCACACTCGAGTCGCACGTGACCTGTACGCCAGGAGTCACAACTCGTCCCTGAACTTGTCGTAGAAAACCACTCTGAGAAAGAACACTTGGCTCCATGTTCCAATCACCCAAGCATATCCACGGCAGCTGCAAGGCTGATAACAGCCCTCCAATCTTGTGCAACCTTGAAATATTTTTGCCAGCGAGGCCAATAGATGAGAAACAGTAGACAATCAGCAGCACCATCGAGAAGCCCCGAAAGTGCAGCACCGACGCGGTGAACCCATCCAGCGCGTCGCTGCCGTCTGCCTTGAGCGCACCCGTCATCCTGGCCTCCGCGATCGGCTCGACATGAAGGTGGCCCCGTGCGAGTACCCACTCTCCTCCTTCATTGGCACGATCCTCCTGCGCCTGGCTGCCCCGTCCTGATGGTCGGGCAGCGTTAGCAATCAACCTGAGTTTTTTTCTGTCGAGCTTTGCTCTCCCATGCACGCATCTGACTCGCTCCCACGTGAGTCTCCGCACATCCCAAGATATCGAACTTGGCTGACAGATCTAGATAATGAGTCCACGCACGGTCACCCATGGCCGTGACGTTCGCAAAGAAGATGTTGGAGACGGGCTCGTTCTCGCACGAGCTCGAATCTAGTGACAAAACTGGCGCCTGCACCTCCGCCTCTGGGCGAAGCTGATCGCGGGGCGGGGCCGCAGGCGCTGACCGTCAGGCCGCGGCAGCGCCATCCTGGCCCTTGCCCTTGGCCTTGGCCTGGGCCGCAGCCTCAGCGGCCGCGAACTTGGCCGCCGAGATCTTGGCCGCCTCAGCGCGCACGGCCTCCTTCTCGGCGGTAGCCGCCGCGGGGTCGACTGCAGACGGGGCCTCCGCCGCCGCTGGCGGCGCTGGGCCACCTGCACGGCTGCCCGCGCCACCGTCGCCGCCTGCCGTCGCGCCAGCGCCGCTTGCCTCGGCAGCCTCAGACACGCCGTCGCCCTCGTCGTCGCCCTCTTCAGAGTTGTCGACCCTCCTCCTCTTGGCCGCCAACCTCTTGGCGATCTCAGCCTTTGACTTCGCAGCCTTCGCAAGCCAAGACTGCACCTCAGCGTTCTTCGCCTGGAAGCCCTCCTGCATTTGCAACAAGGTGGCGTGAATCTGCTTGAGCTCCTGCCTCTCCGTCTCCTCGCACTCCAAATTGTCCAAGTCGTCGAACAGGCTGGAGTCCCACGAGACGGTGAAAGCCTCTGGTGCCTTGGCCTCTGGAACAGTTTGCGGCCGCTGCTCTCCACCAAGGCCCTCAGCACGTGCGAGCACCTCAGCTGCCCGCGTCTTGGCGACTGCGGCTGCTGCTAGAGCCTCCGCAGCCGCCTCCTCCTTACTCTCTGCCGTGGCCAAGGACGTGCGAAGACGACGCACGTTGGCCACGCACTGGTCATGCTTGTGGCTGCAATCCCTCCAGTGGCCCTCCGCCCTCTTGTAGCTGTCGGCGGCAGAGGGGGGCGGCTCTGATACCGCAGGGCCCTTCTTCAGCAACTCAATCCGATTCTTCAACACCGTCTTGAGCTCCTGGTCATTGGTGCTCTTCATGGCCTCCATAAGGTGGTCGATCGTGGAGCTGGCCTTGGACCACGGGCCCTTCTGAGAGCTGCATTGGTCGGACTCCTGCTCCTCGAAGTCCCGCACCTCCGCCTCGTCGGCAAACGAAACCTTCCCTGGCGATTGCGATCTGGACTGGAGGCCCCCCTTCTTCTTCTTGGGGGTGAACAGGGTCACCTCGCGCTTACACTTGGTGCATATGCCCTGCCCACGGGTGATCACATCATTCCATTCGCACTTCCCGCACTGGCAGCGGCTCCAAAGCCGCGCACTACGCTCAAAGAAAGCCATGGCAGGGAAAGAGCTTGGACTGACACTCTTGCTTTTGTCACAGATGACTGGCCTCCGCAAAGGGCTCTGCTCTGTGCGCCTCAAGCGCTCCGAGCAAGCACAAGAGTCGGCACAAACAAAATGCTTGGGCCTAGGTGGCTTGAGAGGAGGAGGAGGAGGAGGAGGAGGAGGAGGAGGAGGAGGAGGAGGAGGAGGAGGAGGGAAGGGAAGAGGAGGAGGAGGAGGAGGAGAAAGAGGAGTAGTAGGAAGGGCGAGGAGAGATGGAGGGACGCGAAAGCAGGGATAAGGGATGGAGGGAGGCAGGATTGCAGGGGTGATCGTGAGGATGCTGCTGCTACTGACGACGACAATGACAGTGACGATGACAATGATGATGATGCTGATGATGATAATGATGATGATGGACATGATGATGATTGTCTGATGAGGGTGATGACGACGATGACGACTACCATGAATATGATGATGATGACCGTGATGATGATTATGATGATGATGATGGTGCTGACGATGAGGATGAATCTGAGGATGATGATGAGGATGCTGATGATGGTGATGATGATGCTGATGATGCAGCTGATGATGGTGATGACGATGAGGAGGATTTTGGGGATGATGATGATGTTGATGATGATGATGATCATGATCATGATGATATAATGGTGATGGTGATGGTGATGGTGATGATGATGATGATGATGAGGATTCAACTGATGTGGATAATGAATATGACGGTTATGATAGTGCGATGGGGATGATTCTGACGTTGATGAGTATGACGGCGATGCTGATCATAACAATGATGGAGGTGATGGTGACGATGATGACGATGATGACGATGATGACGATGATGGTGATGATGATAATCATGGCAATGCTGCTGCTGATGATAAAGATGATCATGATGATGCTGATGATGACGATGATGATGATGCTGATGACGATTCTGATGCTGACGGTCATGATGATGCTGACGATGATGACGGTGATGTTGTTGGTTGTGATGGTGATCATGACAATGATGTTGATGCTCATAACGATGATGATGATGATGACGAGGATGATGATGCTGTTGGTGATGATGATGATGCTGCTGATGATGATCCTGATGCTGATGTTGTTGCTGCTGCTGATGATGATGGTGATGATGGTGATGATGATGAAGACGATGTGGTTGATGTTGATGCTGATACTGATGATGATGATAACGATGCTAATGATGATGGTGGCAATGATGATGATGATGACGCTTATGACGCTGATGATGATGATGCTGCTGATGATGCTTAGGGGCATGATGATGATGACGGATATGATGATGCTGATGCTGATTGTGATGCCGATGATGATGATGCTTATGCTGATGGTGATGCTGATGCTGCTTATGGTGATGATTGTAATGCTTGTGATGATGGTGATGAGGTCGGTGCTAAGGATGATGATACTGATGCGGGTGATGACGCTGCTGATGATGATGATGCTGATGATGCTGATAAGGATGATGATGATGATGATGATGATGATGATGATGATGATGATGATGATGATGATGATGTTGATGATCATCATGATTGTGACGACGATGATTATGACGATGATGAGGGAGGAGGAGGAGGAGGAGGAGGGAACTGCTTTGTTGGAACACAACCGTTCGAAGACCCTAATGCATGCCAAAACATCGTTCTCGGGATTCCAACGCCACGGATCAACCTGGCTGTTGCGTCTTGACAGTCCTGCATGGTGCTAGAACACCATTCCTGGGACTCCAACGCAGCGAATCAACATAACTGTTGCACCCGCATAATCATGAATCCTTCAACACACCTTTTCTGATACGCTGACGATGGGAACCCGTGAAACTCTTGCAATTTTCTATAACGAATGTGCGCTGCGCTGCGGCGAAAGCCGTATTTTGAAACGGAACCGCCCTCAATCCGTTAAGTTCTTGCACTTTTTAGAACGAATGTGCGCCGCGCCAAGGCAACAGCCACATTTTGAAAAGGAGCCCGCCCACAATCCGTGAAGCTCTTGCACATGTTTAGAACGAATGTGCGTCGCGCTAAGGCGAGAGCCACATTTTGAAAACGAACCGCCCTCAATCCGTGAATATGAGCCGCGCTCAGGCGAGAGCCACATTTCGAACACGACCCGCACTCTATCCATGAAGCTCTTGCAAATGTTTAAAACGAGTGGACGCAGCGCTAAGGCGAGAGCCACATTCTGAAAACGACCAGCCCTCCATTTGTGAAGCTGTTGCCACGTTTCAAGCTTCCGAGTCATAAGTGGTGAGGAAGTTTCAGGCGAAACGCCCAGCCCGCCCTAAAGCTGGTTTCTAGGTGTGACAGGGAGAAGTCACTTATAAGGAAATGGAGCTGAGGAGAAGGAGGACGAGGAGGAGGAGGAGGATAATGATAATAGAGGAGGATGGAGGAGGATGAGGTGAGGGAGGCCGGAGGACCCAGTCCTCCAGTGTCTAGCACGTCCCGCCGCCGTCCAGGAGGACGCCAGGGCGGTGGAGCCCCCAGTGGCCCCGCTGGTCGTCGGGATGGCCAGCCGCCTCGCCGCGCTGAGGGAGGAGGACCGCCGCCTGGATCGGAGGGTCGAGGGTCGAAGCGGACCGAGGAGGATCGAGGAGAATCGACGAGGTTGAGGTCAACGAGGATCGAGAAGGAGGATGATGATGAGGAGGAGGAGGAGGAGGAGGAGGACCAGTGTAAACCCAAAGGTCCTTAGCGATGTTGGAAGACACCCTCCCTCCAAGCTCTCTTTCCATAGGTCCCTACAAGGGTTCACTTCCACTGAGGGAATTACCTCGTTGGAAAACAACCGTTTGACGACCCTGACGCATGCCAGAATATCGTTCTCGGGATTTCAACGCCGTGGATCAACCTGACTGTTGCCTCCTGCGATCCTGAGTCGTGCCAGAACGCCGTTCTTGGGACTTCAATACCGCGAATCGACTTACTTGTTGCGCCTTCATAATCCCGAATCCTTCCAAAACGCCATTCCTGATACGCTGATCATGGGTACCCGTGAAACTTCTGCATTTTCTGTAAGAAAAACGAATGTGCGCGGCGCTAAGGCGAGAACCCCATTTTGAAAAGGAGCCGCCCTCAATATGTGAAGCTCTGGGAAATTTTTAAAACGAATGTTCGCCGCGCTAAGGCGAGAGCTACATTGTGAAAACTCCGCCTTCAATATGTCTAGCTTTTTGGTTTAAAACGAATGTGCGTGGCGCTTAGGCGAGAACCACATTTTGAAAACCACCCGCCCTCAATATGTGAAGCTCTTGCACATGTTTAAAACGCATGTGCGCGGCTTTAATGCGAGAGCCACATTCTGAAAACGGCTCGCCCTCCATCTTTGAACATGTTGTCAAACTTTAAAGTTCAGGGTGATAAGTGGTGAGGAAGTCACGCGAAACGCCCCGACCGCCGTAAAGACTGTCCTAGGGGTGCGACAGGGGGAAGTTATTTATCATCAGAGTCAAGGGTCCGAGTGATCATTCATTCTCCCTGGGCGCGTGGCTGAATAAGGAACTCGTGGTGAGAATCCTGTTTGTTGCGTAGTTGCTGTTGCTGTTGTTGTTGTTATTGTTGTTGTTGGTAGTCGTCGTCCCACCCGCGACCCACCCGCGACCCACTCCGCGACTCACCCCGCGACCCACCCCGCGACCCACCCAGCGACCCACCCGCGACCCAACCTGCGACCCACCCGCGACCCACCCCGCGACCCACCCGCGACCCACCCGCGACCCACCCGCGACCCACCCCGCGTCCCACCCGCGACCCACCCCGCGACCCATCCGCGACCCATCCGCGACCCACCCGCGACCCAGCCGCGACCCACCCGCGACCCACCCCGCGACCCACCCTCAAGGGAGGAAAAGCCACCTGGACCCTACAATTGACGTTTGCTAAACGGCCTTGGGCGTTGACTAAACAGTCCTGCCCTGTTCGATTCAGCCCTCGTGTGCGTTTACTAGACGGCTTCGCTTGTCGGTGTGATTATAAAAGGGTGGATTTTCTGCCCTCTACACCCACGACCCACCCGCGACCCAACAGCGACCCACCCGCGACCCACCCGCGACCTAGCCACATTGGTTTAACGAAGAAGTCGGCGCCTGCGGCGGGCTCGTTGTAAAATGTGTGAAACTTTGGTGCCTGGGGCCGGTTTCCCCAGAGTCTCGCAAACTGCCGATGTCCCCACCGCCCCCCCACTCTTATCCGCATTTGCGAGGTGCTACATCAGGAATAGGAATGGAGGAGGAAAAGAAGGACAGATGAGGAAGAGGAGGAGGAGGAGGAGGAAGAGGAGGAGGACAGGAGGAGCAGGAAGAGGACAGGAGAACTAGAATTGATGAGGAGAAGGGGGAGGAGAAGGAGGAGGATGACCAAGGCAGAGGAGGAGGAGAAGGAGGAGGAAGATTGGGAAGAGGAGGGGGATGATGATGAGGAGTAGGAAGAGGAGGGATGAGGATGATGATGATGATAATTAAAATGAAAATGAAGATGATGATGCTGATGATGATGGTGGTGCTGGTGATGATGGTTTTGACACTGCTGGAGATGCTGCTTATGATGATGACGATGATGCTAATGAACATGATAATAATAATGCTGATACTAATGGTGATGATGATGATGCTGATGATGATGATGATGTTGATAATGCTGATGATGCTGATGCTAATGCTGACGATGATGATGACGATGGTGATGGTAGTGGTGATGATGATGCTGATGGCGATGCTGATGATCATGATGGTTAGATGATGCTGATGATGATGCTGATGCTGTTGATGATTCTGATGCTGATGACGATGACGATGACGATGCTGATGCTGCTCATGATGATTATGTCGATGATGATGATAATGGTGACCATGATGGTGATGATGATGATGATGATGATGATGATGATGATGATGATGATGACGATGGCTGTTGTGGTGGTGGTGGTGATGATCATGGTGGTTGTGGTGGTGGTGGCGGTGAGGATGCTGTTGTTGATTGTTCTGGCTGTGATGCTGATGCTGATGATGATGATGATGATGATGATGATGGTGCCGATGCTGATGATGCTGCAAATGCTGATGATGACGATGGTAATGACGATGATGATGATGCAGATCAATGCTGGACCTAAACGCTGTTTTGCTGGACTTCGGCTGTGTTTATGTGTTTCGTTTTGGGAGGTGCAGGAAAACAGGTACAGCAAAACGACACACATAACGACACGCAAACGAACAACGCTTAGGTTCAGCCCTGATGCTGATGATGATGATGATGTTGATGCTGCTGTTGCTGATGTTGACGCTGACATTTCTGATGCCGCCGATGCTAATGATTCTGCTCTGATGCTGCCGATGCCTCTGATTCTGCTGGTGCTGCCGCTGCTGCTGCTGCTGATGAGCATGATGATGTTGCTGCTGCTGATGCTGCTGATGCTGCCGCTGCTGCTGCTGTTGATGGTGATGAGGCTGCTCATGATGATGGTACGGAGGACTATGATGATGACGATGATGATGATGCTGACGCTGATGCTGTTGCTGATGATGACGACGATGATGATGCTGATGTTGCTGATGATGATTATGGTACTTCTGATGATGAGACGATGATCATCCCGATGGTGATATTGACGATGCTGATGATGATAGTGATGATGAGAATGATGATGATGATGATGATGATGATGATGATGACGCTGATGCTCATGATGATGATGTTGATGCTGATTGCGATGGTGATGCTGCTGATGATGATGCTGATGATGCTGATTCTGCGGCTGATGATGTTGATGATGCTGATACGAATGTTGACGCTGATGATGATGATGGTGATGAATGCGATGATGATGCTGATGATGAGTATGATACTGATGATACTGATGATGCTGATGGCGCGTATGATCGTTGTGGTGGTGATGCTGATGCTGACGATGATGATGCTGATGCTGCTGATGCTGATGCTTATGATGCTGATGATGATGACGCGGATAATGCTGATTATGCTGATGATGTGAATGATGATAATGTTGCTGCTGCTGCTGCTGATGATGATGCTGATGATGATGATGATGATGATGATGATGATGATGATGATGATGATGATGATGATGATGATGATTAGTATATTTATGATGATTAGCATGCTTGTTTTTACCATTAAATGATTATCATCATTACTCGGAGTATTTCTGTACTACTATATCTTATTTTATGCCAGCAGTCGTATCATTCTTCTGACTATCTTATTATTTTTGTTCTTATTACCAACCCTCCTGTGGTGATGGGTACTCGTTTTGAATCGAGCAGGGTGGTTTCCACCTCCTCCTCCTCTCCTCTCCTCCTTCTCGCCCGTCTCCTGATTTCCCGTCTCCTCTTTTCTTGTGCGGTCGGGCTGCGATATGCGCAACTGCCGCTACTTTCGTGGGCTCCTGGGAGGCCCAGCGGAGGTACGTCATACGCGGACCACCTCGGGACCTCGCCGCCCCCTGGGGGCTTGCGATCTGCGCAACTGTCGCCACTTTCATGGGCTGCTGGGAGGCCCAGCGGAAGTACGCCATACGCGGACCACCGCGAGACCTCGCCGCCCCCTTGGGGGCTTGCGATCTGCGCAACCGTCGCCACTTTCGTGGGCTCTTGGGAGGCCCAGCGGAGGTACGTCATACGCGGACCACCTCGGGACCTCGCCGCCCCCTGGGGGGCTTGCGATCTGCGCAACTGTCGCCACGTTCGTGGGCTCCTGGGAGGCCCAGCGGGGGTACGTCATACGCGGACCACCTCGGGACCTCGCCGCCCCCTGGGGGGCTTGCGATCTGCGCAATTGTCGCCATTTTCGTGGGCTCTTCGGGGGCCACCAGAGGTACGTCATACGCGGACCACCTCGGGACCCCGTGGCCCCCTGGAGGGCTTGCGTTCTGCGCAACTGTCGCCACGTTCGTGGTCTCCTAGGAGGCCCAGCGGAGGTACGTCATACGCTTGTGGAAATCGATTCATGGAGGGGAAGCATGCTGCCAAACAATTTCCATATGTCTAGAACATGTGTCAACCATGATTTAAGTCTGTAGAAGCATGTTTGCAACATGTTTAGAACACGTTTTACACGTTTTGAGCGCATTGTTGATTCAAGGGTAGGATTGTTAGAGCGTCCATAGTCATGGCATCCACAATCATACGCGGACCACCTCGGGATCTCGCCGCCCTCTGGGGGGCTTGCGATCTGCGCAACTGTCGCCACTTTCGTGGGCTCCTGGGAGGCCCAGCGCAGGTACGTCATACGCGGATCACCTCGGTACCTCGCCGCCCCCTGGGGGGCTTGCGATCTGCGCAACTGTCGCCACTTTCATGGGCTGCTGGGAGGCCCAGCGGAGGTACGCCATACGCGGACCACCTCGGGGCCCCGTCGCCCCCTGGGGGGCTTGCGATCTGCGCAACTGTCGCCACTTTCGTGGGCTGCTGGGAGGCCCAGCGGAGGTACGTCATACGCGGACCACCTCGGGACCTCGCCGCCCCCTTGGGGGGCTTGCGATCTGCGCAAGTGTCGCCACTTTCGCGGGCTCCTGGGAGGCCCAGCGGAGACGCGTCCCATGCGGATCACCTCGGTACCTCGCCGCCCCCTGGGGGGGTTGCGATCTGCGCAAGTGTCGCCACTTTCATGGGCTGCTGGGAGGCCCAGCGGAGGTACGTCATACGCGGACAACCTCGGGACCTCGCCGCCCCCTTGGGGGGCTTGCGATCTGCGCAAGTGTCGCCACTTTCGTGGGCTCCTAGGAGGCCCAGCGGAGGTACGTCCCACGCGGATCACCTCGGAACCTCGCCGCCCCCTGGGGGGGTTGCGACCTGCGCAACTGCCGCCATTTTCGTGGGGTCTTGGGAGGCCCAGCGGAGGTAACTCCCACGCGGTGACTGGGTGCTCCTGTTTATCCTCGAAGCCGCGACCTTTTGCTTCCACTTTTGGGTTCTTTTCTTTGGGTTCGCTGCCGCGCCCTTTTGTATCCACTTTTGGGTGAGTCTCCGCCACCGTTATGCACCTCATGCACTTGCCTCTTTCAGCGCAGCGCGCTGCTGAGTTGAATCGATGTTCTGGTTTAGCCCTCGCCGCCCCTGGCTTTTGTGTTTCTTTCAACGCCCTTGTGCTTCCATTTTGTATGCTTGCTGTTCCTCTTCTTGATGCTCTCTTCTGATTTCACTGCTGAGTGCTCTTCTTGTGCACAGGTGGCCCTTCAGAATGCCAGTCAGCAATGAGGGGTCCTGAATATAAATGGCACGTGTATAAAAAGGGTTGGGTACGTCGCAGGGTAATCATTATTATTATTATTATTATTATTATTATTATTATTATTATGGTATTGTGATTCTGGTGATGATGACACGGAAGAGAGGAGGATGAGGATGAGGAGGAGGAGGAACAGGAGGAGCCCGACCCGACCCCGACCCGCCTGTTCGGGTCCGCCCGCCCGACCCGACCCGTCCTGTCCGTTAGGGTCTGCCCGCCCGCCCGACCCGACCCGCCCGTTAGGATACTTGCGTCCCACCTCGATGATGCATCATACTTTAATGTCCCGCCCGCATGGCCCGACCCGCCCGTTAGGGTACCTGGGTGCCAGCTCGATGATACGCAATTTGTTCATGTCCCGCCCACCGACCCGACCCGACCCGCCCGTTAGGGTCCCGCCCGACCGATTCGAGCCCCCCGGTAGGGTCCGCCCGCCTGACCGGTCCCTCATCCCTCCTCCCCTCTCTCATCACTCATCTATGCTACTTCTTCTCATCCCTCCTCCCTCCCTCCCTCATCCCTCCAACTCTGGGCTCAGAGATGTCCGTACTTGACGTGATCCGATTTGGGAGGGCGCGCCGCTGGATGGCCCCAAGCGGGGTAGGGTTGGGACCCCCCTTCCCCTTTCCCCGATCCGTCGTCGGGGACCCCCCCCCCTTCTCCCCCCCTTTGCCGATCCGTCGTCGGGGAATCCCCCCCCCTCCCCCCCTTTCCCGGTCCGTCGTCGGGGAACCCCCCCCCCCCTCCTCCCTTTTAAAAGGGGGGGGGCGGGGTTCTGAACCACCTCCCCCTCCCATCTTTTGGCCGCCAAATCCGACCCCCCCCTCCTATCTCCCCCTTTCGCCACGGCGCCCCTGGGCTCTGGAACCCGACCCCTACCACCTCTAAACCTCATCCTCACCCTTACCCTAACCCCGAACCCTAGCCCCAAACCCTAACCCTAGCCCAGAACAGTACTCACTACTCATTACGCACAACTCACTACCCACTACTCACTACTCGCTACTCACTACTCACTTCTCACTACTCACTGCTCACTACTCACGACTCCCTACTCACTACCCATTACTCACTACCCACTACCCACTCCTCACTACTCCCTATTCCCTACTCACTACCCACTAGTCACTACTGAGTACTCACTACTCACTACGCAGTACTCACTACCCACCAAACATAACCCACTACCCACTACTCACTACTCACTAATCACTACTCACTACCCACCAACCACTATCCACTACTCACTACTCACTACTCACACTTCACTACTCACTGCTCACTGCCCACAACTCACTACTCACCATCCACTACTCTCTACTCGCTTATCCTTACTCCCTTCACAGTACTCACTACCCACTACTCACTACTCACTACTCGCAACTCTCTACACCCTACTCTCTACCCAATACGCACTATTCACTGGCCATTACGCACTACTCACTACGCACTACTCACTACTCACTACTCCCTACTCCCTACGTATTAGGCACTAGTCACTTGTCACTACTCACTACTCTCTACTCACTATTCACTACCCACTACTCACGACCCACCATTCACTATTCACTATTCTCTTCTCGCTACTCACTACTCACTACCCACTACTAGCTACCCACTCCTCCCTTCCCACTACTCACTACTCACTACTCCCTACTGAATACTCTCTACTACTACTACTACTACTACTACTACTACTACTACTACTACTACTACTACTATCACTACTACTACTACTGCTACTCCTACTGCTAGTACTACTACTACTACTACTACTACTTCTACTACTACTTCTACTACTACTACTACTACTACTACTTTTACTACTACTACTACTGCTCACTACTCACTACTCGCTACTCCCTACTCGCTACTCGCCACTCCCTACTCACTACTCACTACTGACTGCTCGCTCCTCACTACTCACAACTCACAACGCCCTACTCGATACTCACTACTCACTACACGCTACTCCCTACTCGCTACGCACTACTCACTACCCACTACCCACTACCCACTACTCACTACTCACTACCCACTTCGCGCTACTCTCTACTCATTATTCACTACTCATTAATCAGTACGCACTACTCGCTACTCACCACTACCTACTGTCTAGTCACTACGCACTACTCCCTACTCAATACTCACTACTACTACTCACTGCTCACTACTCACTACTCCCTACTCACTACTGCCTACGCAGTACTCACTACTTAGTAATCGTTACTCACTACTCTCTACTCACTACTCGTTAGGCACTACTGCTCACTAAAAAGCACTCACCATTCACTGTTCACTACTTTGCAATTCAGTATTCAACACACTATTCACGACCCACTGCTCTCCACTCCCTACGCCCGATGCCCTATTCGCTACTCGCTACCCACTACTCACTACGCACTACTCACTACTCACCATTCACTACGCACTACCCACTTCTCATTATTCACGACTTACTACACACTACTCCCTACTCCGTTCTCCCTACCCACCTTCTCCGTCGCAGAAAGGAGAAGCGGGAGAAGCCCCCTCCCCCCCTCCCCGGCCCCCTGTTCGGCCCAAAAGGGGGCAGGGGCTTGGGGGGGTTCGATATCGATACCCCCCCTCGCCTTTCAAGCGCGAAGGGGGGGAGAGGGGGGGGTCCGAAACCCCAACCCCCCTTCAAGGGGGGTGTGGGAGGGGGGGGTTCGGACCCCCCCCCCTAAGGGGGGAAGGGGGGGGGGGGGTCGAGAATCTCACCCCCCCTTTGAAGGGGGGGAGGGGGGTGGGGTGGGGTTCTGCGAGACCCCCCCCCCGAGACATCCCGTGTGCTCAGTACCACTTGCACGGCGCGTCGCAAGTACAAGGTGGTTCTTCTGGGCCGTTTCAGCTCACGCTTCCTCCTCCTCCTCCTCCTCCTCCTCCTCCTCCTCCTCCTCCTCCTCCTCCCCCTCCTCCTCCCCCCTGCGTCTTCCCTCATCCCTCGTACCCCCTACTTCTCTTCATCCCTCATCCCTCACCCTTCCGCACTCCCTCCCTCATCCATTTTTCCCTCATCCCTCATTTATCCCTCCTTCACCCTAATCCTCACCTCTCATCCCCATCGCTCCCTCATCCATGCCTCCCTCTCTCCTCCTTTCTCCCGCCCGCCGCCTCCGTCATCCCTCATCCTTTCCTTCCTCCATCTCGCCCTCTCTCATTCCGCATTCCTCCTTCCCTCATATCTCATCCCTCCCTCATTCCTCCCTCATCCTCGCTCGAGAAGTTGTACTGGGGACGCGGTCTCTGGGGAAACAGTTTTGGGGAGGAGTGTGCACATAGGAAACAGTTACAGGGAAGAGGGTCCGGGGAAACGGAGCGGTTCCGTGGAAACGGCTCCAGGGAAGCGAATCCGGGGAAGCGGTTCCGGGGAAACGGTTCTGGGGAAGCGGTTCTGGCAAAGCGGTTCCGGGGAAGCGGTCCTCCGGGGGAAGAGGTCTCTGGGGAAGAGGTCTCCAGTGAAACGGCCCTCCGGGGAAACGGTTCTGGGGAAGCGGTTCCGGGGAAACGGTTCCCAGGGAAACGGTTTACAGTGTATTGCCCCCGCCCCGCTCTTTCTGGTGCGTAGCGCAGTGGGGGTGAGCTGCTGGTGGGGTGTGTGCGTGTACAACGATCCTTTGTCCCAGCCCCGCAGGGCCCATTTCGATGTGATCGATCGGCTTCTATGCCGAGTTCGCCCCGCATCATCCGATTTGATCTCGATTTCCTGGCGACCTGGTGCGGCTCGACGCTTGAACAGCGTAGTTGCGCATCCGGGCGCAGCCAGTCCGCTTCGATTGCGACTCCATGCCGATGCGGCCCGATTCCCACCCCCGACTTCCTGATTTGCTCGTAGCGTGCATCCCTGGAGGTCTCGACCCATTCCCTGGGACCGTCTTTTCATCCTGAGCCGTTTCTGAAGGTTCTGGGGCCCGGCGAGGGCCCTCAGAGGCTGAAACCGGCGAAAAACCCTGCGCCATGATTTTTGTCACGACGTGAGGGGGTCTGGATTCGATGCTCGTTCCGTTCCGACCCCATGCGAGGCGTTCAGAAAGGGCTCCGCCTTCGAGGATCGAAGGAGTTCCTATCTCTTCCACGGCGGAAGGCGGAGGAAGGCGGTGGAAGGGGGGCGGAATGCGGACGAAGGCGGTGGAAGGGAGGCGGACGCAGGCGAGAGCAACACGAGGCCGCCTCCGCTGGCTGGCGGAAGCCTGCGGAAGGCCGGCGGAAGGTGGCAAGAGGTGCCCCGGAGATGTCCGCTGCTCGTGAGAGCGACCCTTCGCCGGAGTTCCCTTCGGTGCGGGCTCACTGGGGCTTCTCGATCGCCAGATGCGGTGCGGCAGCAGCGGCCTGCGCGCTGGAGTGTGTGTGTGTGTGTGTGTGTGTGTGTGTCCCGCGCGGCCCTCTTAAGCTGCGCACCCAAGGAGATCGCTGTTGCCCAGGGTCGCTCGCTCTGGCGTGTGCCCTGAGATCTGACGTAGCAGAAACACTGCAACATCGCAAACAACCACGCCCGGAACCCTAGACACCATCTCTCTGCGCCATTCCTCGAGCCGGACCGATTTGTGGGGGCCCCAGGGCTCGAAAAAAGGCGACAGCGCCCGGCTCGACAAAATTGGGAAGCCAGGATCTCAGGGCAGCCGAGGAGGGTGCTTCTTTTGAGCGCAGGACTCGTGGAGCTGGCCAATTCTTGGCCTGCTGCTGGCCGCGCCTGCCCCCCCAGCCCAGGAGCCGGAGGCCTACCCTGGCTCCGCGAGGCTGCGGGCGCTCACGCCCGAGGCCCTCGTTGGGGGGCGGCGACGACGACGACGACGACGACGACGCGCTCGACGACGACGACGACGACGACGACGACGACGACGACGACGACGACGACGACGACGA
This sequence comes from Prorocentrum cordatum, assembly GCA_963575745.1. Classification (NCBI taxonomy): domain Eukaryota; class Dinophyceae; order Prorocentrales; family Prorocentraceae; genus Prorocentrum; species Prorocentrum cordatum. The sequence goes on along the minus strand of CAUYUJ010003425.1, from coordinate 120,651 downwards.
CGACGACGACGACGACGACGACGACGACGACGACGACGACGACGACGACGACGACGACGACGACGACGACGACGACGACGACGACGACGACGACGACGACGACGACGACGACGACGACGTCGACGACGACGACGACGACGACGATGCGCACTGGCTTGGCTCTGACGGTGCGCGCGTCCACGGCGCGCCGAGCGACGCGCGCGGTCGCCGAGCCGAGGCCCCAGCGCGCACGCCGCCCCGGAAGACCGCCCCGCCCCGCCAGCTCCGCGCCTGGCACGGAACCTCCACAGGACACGGCACTGGCGGGGCTGGCCGGCCCAGGCGTTCAGCCTGCCCGCGCAGGTTTCTGATTCCTCCGCACGCCGAAGTTCGGGGAACGGAGATCGACGTGGACATCAAACCTCGGAGGTCCGCGCGGAGTTCTCGGATCCGCGCTGGGGCCCCCTGGCGGCGCCTCCAGCGCCGCCCCTGGCGCGCTCCGCGCGCCAGGGAGGGGGGTCCAGCGCCGATCCGAGCAATCCGCGCGGACCTCCGAGTTTCTGTGTTTATGTCATTCTGCGTTCCCCTGATCTCGGCCCTCCGCACGCCGAGACTGAGCTCAGGGCAGAGGCGCCGCGTGACACGGCGGGGTCTTCAGGCTGGCCCCGAACTCGCTGCTATCGGCCCCCCGCAGGAGCGCCGTCGAGGCCTCGGCCCTCCCTCTCGGCCACCACGCCCGCACGGTGGCGTCCTCGATCGACCCCTCGACCTCGCTCGTTCGTCACCTTGCGCGCTCGCCGCCGATGGAGGCAATGTCGCGCTCTCAAAAAAATCTTTCGCCTCCTGCTGTGTATTGGAGGCCCTCGGTGACAGACTGTGGGCTGCTTGAGGCTATCTTTGGCAACATCGCGCGGCTGGGACTGTCTTTGGGTTCCTTTCGTCCTTCGCTACTTCAGAGGATTCCTTTCCTCGGGTCTAGAGCTGACTTGTCAAGAGACGGCAAGGGGGCCGAAAGACGACCCCCGAATTCGTGCTTGTGGGCAGCCTCCGTGCGGTGGGTTGGTGGCCTCGGGAGCGCGAACGTGACGTACTTTGCAAAGGATTGTGGCCTCGGGAGCGCGACAGTTTTGTGAGTTCTTATAGGGTGTTGATTCGGGGTCGCGAATTTGTTACAATTTCTATTGGGTTCTGGCTTCGGGGGCGAGACCTTGTTGCAACTTACAGCAAGGCTTGTGGCCTCGGGAGTGCGAGTGTGTTGTACTTTGAATGCGGTGGTGGCCTCGGCGACGCCAACGTATTGTAAGTTGCAAGCTGCTGTGGCCTCGGGGGTGCGAACGCATCTGTAATTCACGCTGGATTGTGGCTTAGGGTGCGCGAGCATGTTTTCAATTTGACAAATTATAGTGGCCTCAGGAGCGCAAACATTCCGTAAGTTACATGGGACTCTGTCTTCGGGGGTGCGAGCGTGTCATTATTGGAACACGACCACGCGTCGATGTACGACGGTTTCTGATTTGGAAGCGCGAATGCGAATTGACTTATGAGGGTTGTGGCCCCTGGGGAGTTCGTGTGGTGTAATTTGCAGTGGGTTGTGGCCCCGGGAGGGCGCACCTCTTGCAATTTATGGGCCTGGCTCAGGGGGCTCGCAAGACTTGTAATTTGTCTGGGGCTGCAGTCCCGGAAGCACGAACCGCGTCGTAGTTTTATAAAAAGACTCTATGACCTCGGGAACGCGCACGTGTCGTGATGTATGTGTCCCAGGGCCTTTCTCTTCCCGCCCTTGCACGCTGGCCAATGCGCTTCTCGGTGCCCCCGTTTAGCTTTGTCGCTGGTGCAGCCAAATCCGCCTCGCGGCCGACGAAAAAAATGTGTCCCAGGGCCCCCCCTGAATTCTGAGGACGTGATTTTGAGGTTGTAGCGCGTTCCTTTCTGGCCAGGGAGGGCGCGCGTTTGTCAACCGTCCAACCATGGAGCGAGGAATCCAAAACTATCACTGATGACGCTTTCGCGCTGGAGCTGTTGCAGGGTGCAGTGGCCCAATCCAGCCTCGTGGCCCCTAAGGGAGCCAGCGGATAACATGTATTACAGGTCCTATTACGGGTGTCGAAGGCCTCGCAAATCCCACAGGTGTCGCAAGTCCCACGGGTCCCACAGATCCCACAGGTGCCGCAGGTCCGATCAACCCGCAGGTTCCCCAGATACACCAGTTCCCATGGGTCGGTCACCTTTGCTGCTGTTGGAGGGCTTCGTTGGGGTAGTCGTGCTTTCCTAGGATGGAGCTGCTGTGCCCCGCTCCAACCGTCCAGCGTTTCGTGCTTCGAGAGGAGGAGGAGGCAGAGGAGGAGGAGGAGGAGGAGGAGGAGGAGGAGGAGGAGGAGGAGGAGGAAGAGAAGGCGGAGGACGGGGAGCTGTAGCCACACTTGCATAAGCTCCCCAGTTCCAGCTCAGGTTCAGCTCCAGCTCAGCTCCAGCTCGAGCCGCAGATCCAGCCCGAGCCCAGCTCCAGCCCCAGCCCCATGAAACATGAACCCCAGTGAGCTCTTCGTTCCTGTTGAAACCGATGAACCCCGTATGCCGTTCAAACTCCATGGGACATGTGACCATGTGACCCTCATGGACAATACAAGCCTCGCGCGCCCTAGAGCCTTCGGGTGACCTTCTGGACCCGTGACGCCTGCCACCTCTAAAAGCTCTGGGGCCGCGCTGCCTCATTCCTCCATTCCCAATTGACGGCGATGGTGTTCGTAGTGCACCTCGCTGGCGCCATGCGACCAAGATTGCAACGGCGAAGCGTAGCGAGCCAGCAGTATTTGTATACAGTTATATGTATATATACAATATATCGCATTTACACATATGTATATATGTATGTACACTTACATTTACACATATCTACACATGTGTATATACACATGCATCCCTGCAGGAGTATATTTTTATATATATATATATATATGAATGAGGCGTTCCAAAATAATCTTGCCTTCGAGGATCGAAGGAGTTGTCATCTCTTCCTCGGCGGAAGGCGGCGGAAGGGCGGCGGAAGGTCGGCGGAAGTAAAACGAGGCCGCCTCCGCCAGCGGAAGCCAGCGGATGCCGGCGGAAGCTCGGCGGAAGGCGGCGGAAGTACAAGATGTGCCCCCAAAGAGATGAAAACAGTTTGGGGTTCAGGATTTCCGAAGTCGCCCGTTCCTATTCATATATTTCTATGGGGCTGTGGACCCTGGAAAAAGCGCCCCCCCCCCCCCTAAAAAAATTGGCCCACCCTGGGCCTCTCGGGCAACCCTTCAGACGACCCGGGAAAGGCCCACGAGAGCCCAAAGACGGCCCCAGAGGGCTCCAGGCGTTCCGGCGCGCTCTCGAAACGACCCCAGAGAGCCCCAAGACGGTCCACGACAACCCCACAGAAGCCGTCATACCTCCAAAGATCGCTCCAAAACGTCCCAAGAGGTCTCCAAGAGCACTCCCAAGAAGGCCCCAAGAGGCAACAATCATTGATTTTCCATTTGTTTTTGGTGAATGTTGCTGTTCTCCTTTTTTTGGTTTCCCGACTCTCCAAGACGGCGGTCTTTTGGGCGTCCGAAGCCGCCTGGGAGGCTCGAAAATCGCCCCACAACCATCCGAAAGGGCTTCCAGGCAGTCCAAGAGAACCTCAAGACGGCACAACAGGGTTCCAAGATGGCCCAAGAGAGCCCCATGACGGCCCAAGATGGCCCCAAGGCATCCTCCGAAGCATTCCAAATCGTGACCCGGTCGTTCAGGGAGACCGCGGTTGGAGGCAGGGTGGCCCGAGGAAGCCCCCAGGAGGCCTCCAAAAGGCTTTAAGACAGGTTGAAGCACTTGTGTGAGGCCCCCAGAGGCTCTCCAAGAAGGAGCCTCCGCAAAAAGAGCTGCGCAGGATGTGGAGAATACGCAGGGTATGGCGAGAATGAGAAACAAAAACATGGAGGAAGGATAACGAACAACAGTATTATAACGGCGATGCCGGAAAAGGCAACAAGGAATTTTCGCTAATTTCTTGGCTTGATTTTCTTGCCATTCCACTTGCATACCAAATTTCAAGGACCAAGGTGCATGGGGCGAAGCGCCAATGCAGTCTTACATCATATTTACATATATATATATATACATATATATATATATATATATATATATATATATATCGGCGCACCGGGCCCGGGGGCCCAGGGCCGGGACCCCGACACAAATGTGGGGCCCGGGGGCCCCGGCCCGCTCCTGGGAGGCCTACAAACCGCCCTGGGGAGCCCTCAGACAGCAATCCCGGCGACCCCAGACGGTCTCGAGACACCCCAGAAACGCCGTCCAGAGGTCTCTGGCGACGCACGATGCGTTTTAGACTGCCCCGGAGGCCCCGAAGACGCCCCGAGAGACCTTTAAGATGCCGCCCAAGAACGCCCCGAGAAGGTAAAATCGTCGATTCTCATTTTTCTTCGAATGTTTTTTGCATTCTCGCTGTTTCGTGTTTCCGGCGCTGAAGCTCCGCCCAAGGGGCTCCCAAAGCCGGTCCAAGACGGCCCCGTAGCCATTTTGGGTCAAGCTGCATACGGGCCATGCGGCCGCCGTCGGCTGCCCTGGCTGCGGGCGCGCCTGCTGCTTGGCCGATGGCTTTTGGAACACGTACTTGACACATATAGTGGCGAATGAAGAAGACGTGGCGTACAAGCTTGATCGCATTGGTCTCGATGGCCACGCCAGGGCTTGCGAGCAGGCTGGCAAGACCACCGCTGAGCTCTTTGATCTCGTCGATGCGAAGCGCGGGGCCTCCAAACACCAGCATCGCCAAAGAGACGCGTACAGCTGCGGCGGACACCAGCACAGGCTCGAAATCTGTACAAGATGCTCGTCTGGGCGGGACCGCCTGCCATTGCACCTGCGGCCACACGGTCGTCTGGCAGCGCGAGATCTTCGAGGGCGACGTCGTCAGCGAGAAGGAATACGAGTGCGAGGAGGTCTTGTGCCCCGCCGTGAGCATTCCAGGGCTCGTGGCCAGCGCGGAGTGCTCCTACGTGGAGGACGTCCGGGAACTCACCGGGGGCACCGTGTGCCGATGCCTCTGCGGCGACCAGGTTGCGTGGAGGGATCGTGCGTTCTATGGAGACGTCGTCGAGAGCCGCGAGCAGCAGTGCCTGGAGGAGGTCTGCCCAGTCGCCAACCCCGTGCCCGGCCTCCGCTTCGAGGCGCACTGCCGCTTCGTGCCGACGCTCTTCCAGGTGCGCGGCGTCCGCCCTGTCGCGGCGCCCGCCGCGCGGGGGGGCCGCGGCTCGGCGCCGCCGAAACGAGGCGGGGCTGTGCTGCTGCCGGCCCTGGCCCTGGCAGCGGCCCTCGCGGCGGCCCCATCGGCGTAGGCGGCCGTCCCCGCGGGCTGGCATCGCGCCCGCCGCGTACGGGCGGAAAAAAGCACGGTCCAAGACGGCCCAAGAGGCCCCCAATAGGGCCCCAAGACGGCCCAAGAGAGCCCCGAGACGGCCCCAGAGCCGCCCAAGACGGCCCAAGAGGGCCCCAACAAGGCCCCAAGAGGGGTCCAAGAGAGGGAACCCGAATTGACCAATCAAGCTCTCCGCCCCAAGATGCACCCAAGAGGCCCCAAGCGGCCCCCAGGAAGCCCCGAGAGGCCCCACGAGGCCCCCAAGAGACCGCACGATGCGTTTTGAATTGTCCCAGAGGCCCCCAAGATGCCCCAAGAGGCCTTCATGATGCTGCCCAAGAGCGCCCCGAGAGGGCAAGATCGTTGATTTTCACGTGTGTTTTCGATGTTGTTGCGTTCTCGTTGTTTCGTGTTTCCGGCGCTGAAGCACCTCCCAAGGGGCTCCCAAAGCCGGTCCAAGACGGCCCCGTAGCCATTTTGGGTCAAGCTGCATGCGGGCCATGCGGCCGCCGTCGGCTGCCCTGGCTGCGGGCGCGCCTGCTGCTTGGCCGATGGCTTTTGGAACACGTGCTTGACGCATATAGTGGCCCAGAGCCGCCCAAGACGGCGCAAGAGGGTCCCAAGAAGGCCCTAAGAGGGGCCCAAGAGAGGGATCGCGAATTGAAAAATCAAGCTCTCCGCCCCAAGAGGTGCCCCCAAGAGACCCCAAGAGGCCCCCAAGAAGCCCCCAAAGAGGCCCCAACAGGCCCCAAAGAGGCCCCAAGAGGCCCCCAAGAGGGCCCCAAGACGGCCCAAGAGAGCCCCGAGACGGCCCCAGAGCCGCCCAAGACGGCGCAAGAAGGTCCCAAGAAGGCCTCAAGAGGGACCCAAGAGAGGGAACGCAAACTGAAAAGTCAAGCTCTCCGCTCCAAGATGCCCCCAGGAGGCCCCAGGAGGCCCCAAGAGGCCCCCAGGAAGCCCCCAAGAGGCCTGATGGGGCCCCAAAAGGCCGCACGATGCGTTTTAATCTGCCCTGGAGGCTCCCAAAGACGCCCCAAGAGACCTTTAAGATGCCGCCCAAGAGCGCCCCGAGGGCACAATCGTTCATTTTCGCTGATTTTTCAAATGTTGTTTGCATTCTCGCTGTTTCATGTTTCCGGCGCTAAAGCGCTCCCCAAACCGGTGACAGACGGCCCAAGAGGCCCCCAAGAGGGCCCCGAGACGGCCCAAGAGAGCCCCGAGACGGCCCCAGAGCCGCCCAAGACGGCGCAAGAGGGTCCCAAGAAGGCCCTAAGAGGGGCCCAAGAGAGGGAACACGAATTGAATTACCCTGGCGACATACCCAACCCCTGCGCAAAAGCGGGGCGCAAATAGTTTAGGATACTTTATAAGGGGGCGATGACGGAGCGAGGGTTACATATGTCTGCAGACGGAATTCGGGAGACTCGCAGGACACTGGCTACAGGAAAAGGGCTTGATAAAGCTGATGATTTACAATTCCTGAGCACTCCTAGCCACTTCGAAAACGGGGATCACAGCAGGCCTCGAAAGTGGCGACAGGTTCACAGATCGCAGCCCCGCAGGGACGGCGAGGTCTCATTTGAATCTGCCCGTGGCCCTCACTGTGCTGGGCCCCCCAGCAGGCCTCGAAAATGGCGGCAGTTTCGCAGATCGCAGCCCCCCAGGGATGGCGAGGTCTAATTTGAATCCGCGCGTGGCCCTCACTGTGCTGGGCCCCCCAGCAGGCCTCGAAAGTGGCGACAGTTTCACAGATCGCAGCCCCCCAGGGAGGGCGAGGTCTAATTTGGATCTGCCGCGATTACCCTCTATGCTGGACCCCCCAGCAGGCCTCGAAACTGGCGACAGTTTCACAGATCGCAGCCCCCCCCCCAGGGATGGCGAGGTCTAATTTGAATCTGCCGCGATTACCCTCTATGCTGAGCCCCCCAGCAGTGTGGTCGCGTCCTTCCTCCTCCCGCCTCCCGCCTCTTTCCTGCCTCTTTCTGTCTTGCCTGCGGGGGGCTGTGAAACTGTCGCCAGTTTCGAGGCCTGCTGGGGGGTCCAGCATAGAGGGTAATCGCGGCAGATCCAAATTAGACCTCGCCATTCCTGGGGGGCTGCGATCTGTGAAACTGTCGCCACTTTCGAGGCCTGCTGGGGGGCTCAGCATAGAGGGTAATCGCGGCAGATTCAAATTAGACCTCGCCATCCCTGGGGGGGGGGGGGCTGCGATCTGTGAAACTGTCGCCACTTTCGAGGCCTGCTGGGGGGTCCAGCATAGAGGGTAATCGCGGCAGATCCAAACTAGACCTCGCCCTCCCTGGGGGGCTGCGATCTGTGAAACTGTCGCCACTTTCGAGGCCTGCTGGGGGGCCCAGCACAGTGAGGGTAACGCGGCAGATCCAAATTAGACCTCGCCCTCCCTGGGGGGCTGCGATCTGTGAAACTGCCGCCATTTTCGAGGCCTGCTGGGGGGCCCAGCACAGTGAGGGCCACGGGCAGATTCAAATGAGACCTCGCCGTCCCTGCGGGGCTGCGATCTGTGAACCTGTCGCCACTTTCGAGGCCTGCTGTGATCCCCGTTTTCGAAGTGGCTAGGAGTGCTCAGGAATTGTAAATCATCAGCTTTATCAAGCCCTTTTCCTGTAGCCAGTGTCCTGCGAGTCTCCCGAATTCCGTCTGCAGACATATGTAACCCTCGCTCCGTCATCGCCCCCTTATAAAGTATCCTAAACTATTTGCGCCCCGCTTTTGCGCAGGGGTTGGGTATGTCGCCAGGATCAGTCGGAACACATTAAGAAAGCTTCTGAAGCGAGAACCTCGAAAAAACAGGTTGTTCTATTTCCCAACCCTCCTTGGTTGGGTATTCGTTTTGAATAGAGCAGTGTGGTCGCGTCCTTCCTCCTCCCGCCTCCCGCCTCTTTCCTGCCTCTTTCTGTCTTGCCTGCGGGGGACTGTGAAACTGTCGCCAGTTTCGCAGATCGCAGCCCCCCAGGGATGGCGAGGTCTAATTTGAATCCGCGCGTGGCCCTCACTGTGCTGGGCCCCCCAGCAGGCCTCGAAAGTGGCGACAGTTTCACAGATCGCAGCCCCCCAGGGAGGGCGAGGTCTAATTTGGATCTGCCGCGATTACCCTCTATGCTGGACCCCCCAGCAGGCCTCGAAAGTGGCGACAGTTTCACAGATCGCAGCCCCCCCCCCCCAGGGATGGCGAGGTCTAATTTGAATCTGCCGCGATTGCCCTCTATGCTGAGCCCCCCAGCAGGCCTCGAAAGTGGCGACAGTTTCACAGATCGCAGCCCCCCAGGAATGGCGAGGTCTAATTTGGATCTGCCGCGATTGCCCTCTATGCTGGACCCCCCAGCAGGCCTCGAAACTGGCGACAGTTTCACAGCCCCCCGCAGGCAAGACAGAAAGAGGCAGGAAAGAGGCGGGAGGCGGGAGGAGGAAGGACGCGACCACACTGCTCTATTCAAAACGAATGCCCAACCAAGGAGGGTTGGGAAAAATCAAGCTCTCCGCCCCAAGAGGTGCCCCCAAGAGACCCCAAGAGGCCCCCAAGAAGCCCCCAAAGAGGCCCCAACAGGCCCCAAAGAGGCCCCAAGAGGCCCCCAAGAGGGCTCCAAGACGGCCCAAAAGAGCCCCGAGACGGCCCCAGAGCCGCCCAAGACGGCGCAAGAAGGTCCCAAGAAGGCCCCAAGAGGGGCACAAGAGAGGGAACGCGAACTGAAAAATCAAGCTCTCCGCCCCAAGAGGTGCCCAGGAAGCCCTAAGAGGCCCCCACGAGGCCCCCAAGAGGCCCCCAAGAAACCCACAAGAGGCTCCCCAAAGCCCCAAGACGGCACACAAAATGCTTCAAAACTCTTTCTAAAAGGCCCCGGAAGACGTGCCAAGAAGGTCCCATGACGACTTCAAGAAGTAGTCCAGCATGCTCCGCGGAGGCCCCAAGAGGCCCCCAAGAGAGCCCAAGAGGCCCCCAAGCAGCCTCGAGCAGCATCCAGGAGGCCGGAAAGAGGCCCCCAAGAGCCCAGCGGTCCAGGCGGGGGCCAAACGAACATTTCCAGCCCTTGGCTCCCGGAAGCCCAACAGGAAGCCCTAAGAGTTCGACCATCCAGCCTAGGTAAAACTTGAGCGCGCGCGAAGCGCGCGATGGTTCTAGTATGTATATACATATGTATAACACATGCATACATACATATTTACATATGTTTACATATATATATATATATATATACACATATATATACATATATATAGACAAGACTGCAGCGGCGCTTCGCGCCATGCGCCTTGTTCCAGACGCTTCCCCAGCAACGCAATAAACCATCGCTTGCTTCAGCAGGGGGGACCTCCAGGCCTGGACGGGCGACCGGCTCCTCATGGGAGGAGGTAGGGGAAAAAGTTGCGTCATGCTCTTCATCTGCCACCTCCAAGGTTTATCCCTACCCATCCCTTCCTCCTCATTTCCTCTTCTTGCGCCTCCTCTGGTGGTTGAGTGCATCCTTTGAGGAAGGAAGGAGCGTTCACATGATACGCCGGAGAAGTCGCAGCAGCTCCGAAGAAGTCGATTCTTTGTTGCTTCCTGAATGCCTGGAGGGCGCCAGGCAATCAGGAAATCTCCGATCGTCGAACTTCGAATCTAGATTCATTGCCTGTCTCAGCGTGGAGCGTGGAACCAAGATCTTCGGGTCAGCTCGATGTACTGCGTAGGAGAACGCCGTGTGGGCGTTTTGGGGGCCTTCTTTGGCCCTCTTGGGGGCCTCCCTCTTTGGGGGTCTCCCATGGCTTTCGTGGGTCTCTTTGGGGCAGTTTTGGGGCCTTCTTGTGCCGTCTTCAAACCCTCTGGGGGGCCTCTTGGGCCGTCTTGGGGCGATATCGCCGGCCCAGACGGTGCGAAGACCCAAAAAGCGGATACGCTAAACAACTGTTTCCAAAGGAATGGGACTGTGTTTCCTCGGGGCTCTCTAAGCGGATTCTTGGGGCGTTTTGGGGGCGTCTTGGGCCGTCTTCAGACCATCGAGGTTCCTCTTGGAGCGCTCTTGTGCTGTATTGGGTCTCTCGTGCGCATTTCCTATGACCCCTCTGATCGCCTTGAGTCTGCTCGCACGGCCCGACAAGGCGCCCTGGGAGGTTCGGAAGGGCCAGTGAACCTTTTCCAAGGGCGTCCAGGGGGGCCGCCGAGATGTCCGGAAGGGCGTCCAGGGCGTCCCTGGGAGGGGGTCCAGTTTAGGGGTGGGGTGGTGGAGGGGTTTCGGGTACAAAAACAGGAATAGGAATAGGAATAGGGATAGGAATAGGAATAGGAATAGGAATAGGAATAGGAATAGGAATAGGAATAGGAATAGGAATAGGTATAGGTATAGGGATAGGGATAGGAATATGAATAGGAATCGGACAACATATATTCCTCTTCGAATGTTCTTATATCGGAAAGCCGCGGTTGACCCCCCCCCCCCGTACATAAATTCGGCCCTGGGCGCTCCCATCGGCGGGAAATTCGGGTATTCGGTTCTGGAGGCCCCTCTCGGTCATCCCAAGCCGCCCTGGCGAGCTCAAGATCGCTCCCTGGACGGTCCCGCGGAGCACCGAAACGGCCCAAGACCGCTCCAACGCGCCCAAGATGGTCCCTGGACGGCCCAAAAGGCCCCCAAGATGCCCCACGAGAGCCCATAGGTCACCCCCAAGCGGGTCCCAGTAGCCAAAATACGTAAGTTTCCTATGGGTTTTTCATGATTTTCAACGTGCTCGCTTTCTCGACCTCTCGACCCCCCAAGATTGCCCCAAGACGCCGGAAGTGGTTCCCATGAGGGCCCCACAACGGCCCAAGAGGGCCCCAAGATGGCCCCAAGACGGCCCAAGACCACCCAAGAAGCCCCGCAAGACGGCCCAAGATGGCCCCAAGAAGGACCAACGGAACTGACCTTTCGAGCTCTTCCCCCAAATATGGCCCCAGAGCCGCCGAGGGGCCCCCCAAAGAGCCCTCCGAGGGTCTCAGAGAGCCCCAAGAGACCTCGACGACGCCTTCCCAGCCCAACAAATGAGCTCAAAAGCCCCCCCCCCCGGGAGGCCACACAGATGCTTCAATGAGGTCCCCCACCCGGCCCAAAGCACTTCCGCACGGCCCACGAGAGCCCCAAGACGGCCCAACAAAGAGCCGCCAGTGTCCCCAATGGCTCCCAAAAGCCCCCCAAGACGGCCACAGGAGGCCACAACAACACCTCACAGAGTTTCATGACGGCCGTGAGCCCTGTGAGCCCTACACGCCCCATCAGCCCTACGCTCCCTATGAGCCCTACGAGGCCTACGACCCCTACGAGCCCTACGAGCCCTCTGAGCCCCATGAGCCCCATGAGCCCTATGACACATCCGAGCCCCGTGAGACCTCCGACCCCTATGCGCCCTGTAAGCCCTATGAGCTCCGTGGCCCCTGTAAGCCCTACAGGCCCCAAGATCCCTGTGAGCCCTACCATCCCTACGGGCCCTATGAGCCCTACACGAGCCCTATGAGCCCCATGAGCCCTATGACACCTCCGAGCTCCATCACCCCTACGAGCCCCATGAGCCCTAAGAGCCTTATGAGCCCTACCAGCCCGACGACCCCTACGAGCCCTACGACCCCTGCGAGCCGTACGAGCCCTACAACTATGAGCCCAATGAGCCCTACAAGCCCTACGACCCATGTGAGCCTTACGAGCCCTATGAGCCCTAGGATGCCTACTCACCATTGGTGCATCGGCCTTCGTCGCGCGTCGCCCCTGTGCGAGATCGTAGGCGAGGGTCGGAGGGCTCTCGGATATCTGCTCGTGCTTTCTTTTATTGATGCTATCAGAAGCTTTCGGAGGCCGCTTAGGAATTATTCGGCAGCTGTTCAGAGCCCTCTGCGCATTTCGCAGGCGTTGCCAAAGGCATGCGTAGCGCCCCCCCCATGGTTCCAGCACGCATGCCTGGCCTAGCACGCGTGGGGGGAAGGTCATCCTTGCACACATCTCTCCTGCACCCCGGCCCGTCGTCGTCCCGGCACGTCGTCGTCCTCAGGACTGCAAGCATTTCGGATCGCCTTTCGAGGCGTACGACGTGCTGGCAGTGAGGCGTGGAGCTTGAGCCCACAGGCAAAAACATGTTTAAGGCCAGCTCCAGATCCCTCGGGAACCTCCCCGAGCCCGCCCGGACCGCAGAGGCACATCAGACGTGGTCGGGGCATTCGCGCCCTATGAGCCCTATGGGCCTAGCGAGCCCTGTGAGTCTTACGGGCCGTATGGGCCCCTGGGCCGTATGAGCCCTATGAGCCCTATGAGCCTTATGAGGCCTACGGCCCCCGCGGGCCCCACGACACCTTACGAGCATATATGGCCTTTGAGCCCTATGAGCCCTATGAACCCTACACGCCGTATGAGCCCTATGAGCCCCAGGAGCCCTATGAGCACGATGAGCCCTGCGGGCACCATGAGCCCTATGAACCCTACGGGCTCCCGGGCCGTATGGGCCCCATGAACCACAGGAGCCCCATGAGCACTATGAGCCCTACGGGCACCATGACCCCTATGAGCCCTACGGCCCCCGCGGGCCCTACGACAACCTACGAGCCATGTATGGCCTTTGAGCCCCATGAGCCCTATGAGCCCTACAGGCCGTATAAGCCTTATGAACCCTATGAGCCCCAGGAGCCCTATGAGCACTACGAGCCCTGCGGGCCCCAAGAGCCCTATGAGCCCTATGGGCCCTGCAGGCCGTGTGAGCCCTACAAGCCGTATGAGCCCCAGGAGCCCTATGAGCACTATGAGCCCCGCGGGCACCATGAGCCCTGTGAGCCCTATGGGCCGTACGATTCCTATAAGCCCAATGAGCCCTACGGGCCCGGAGGGCTCTACGAGCTTCATGGGCCACATGAGCCTTATGAGCCCTGTGAGCCCTATGAGAACCGTTGGCCTTATGAGCCCTATGAGCCCTATGAGCCCTGTGACCCTATCGGCCTTATGAGCCTTATGACTGCTGTGAGCCGCATGGGCCTCATGAGCCTGATGAGCCCTACAGGCCGTATGAGTCCTATGAGCCCTACGAGCCCCAGGAGCCCTATGAGCACTATGAGCCCCGCGGGCACCACGAGACCTATGAGCCCAATGAGCCCTGTGAGCCCTATGAGCCCTGTGAGCCCTATGAGCCCTAGAAGCCCTACGAGCCCTATGAGCCCTATGGAACCATGAGCCCCATGAGCCCTATGAGCACTGGAGCCCTGTGAGCCATATGAGCCCTACGACCCCTGTGAGCCTGACGAGCCCTGCGATCCCTGTGGCCCCATGAGACCCAATGAGCCCTATGAGCCTTCTGAGCCTCACGGACCTTACGAGCCCGATGATTCCCAAGAGCCTGACCTCACGGAACCCCAGGAGCCCTACAATGCCGATGAGTCCTATGACACCCATGACGACTTCCCGAATCGCACCGTGGCAGTGACGACTGCCAGTCCCATCGCGCCTCTCTGGCGCCATGCGACCAAGATTTCAAAGGCGAAGCGAAGCGAGCCGGTAAAATCTTGTGTATATATATATATATATATATATATATATACCGGTGGGTATTCACACACGCACGCCTGTTAATATATTTTGGATGGTTCGAGCACCCAGAAGTTAGGGTCCCCCACCAAAGCTGGACCTCCCGGATTCGTGGCCCTGGGCCCCCCTCGGACGCCCTTGCAGGCGCCAGTCGGGCAGGGCCAGGACGAGGACGAGTCCGCCCCAAAGCTCTCAGGAACGCCTTCGGAGGCGTGCCGCCTGGGCCGCGGCGCCCGAGGCGTCCTCCGGAGCAGCGGGCTCTCCGAGAGATCCTCGACGTGTTCTCGCCCGACGCTGTCCTCGCTCTGGCTCTCGAAGACCCCTCGGCCTGCCCTCGCCCGCTGCCGTCCTCGCCTCGGGCCGTGCTCCCACTGTCAGGAGTGGAAAAAACACACAGACACAATTAATCGGCGACTCCCAGAAAATATGGGAAAATATGGGAAGTGGGGGGGGGAGACAAAAACCCAGAAAATATGGGAAAATATGGGGAATATTTTTATTTGTGTGTATTTATTTGTGTGTCCTGGAGCCCCTTCAGCCTGTGTGGCCGCCGCCGCCCGCCCGTTGCCGCCCCGCCGCCGCTGCCGCCCCGCGCCCGCCGCCAGGGGGCCCGCCGCGCCTCGCCCGACCTCGACGCCTTCGACCGGGACATGCCCGAGCGGGAGGCCCGCCCCGAGGACGAGGACGAGGACGAGGACGACGAGGGCGACGACGAGGACGCCGACGACGACGAGGTCGACGAGGACGACAACGACGAAGTCGACGACGACGACGACAACGAGGACGACGACGACGAGGACGACGACGGCGGCAGACGAACGACGACCACGACGAGGACGACGACGACGAGGACCACGACGAGGGCCACGACGAGGGCCACGACGAGGACGACTTCGAGGACGGCCGGCGACGACGACGAGGAGGACAACGACGAGGAGGACGACGAACGACGACGAGGACGGCTACGACGACGACGAGGACGGCTACGACGACGATGACGAGGACGACGAGGACGAGGACGACGACGAGGACGACGAGGACGACGAGTACCAGGACGAGGACGAGGACGACTTCGACGAGGACGACGTCGGGAGGCCCGCCTGGGCGCGCGGGAGGATCTCGGGGATCAGGGCCTTACGACGACGAGGACGACGACGACGACGACGACGACGACTACGAGGACGACAACAACGACGAGGACGACTACGAGGACGACAACAACAACGACGATGACGACGACGACGACATATGACGACAACGACGGCGGCGGCGAGGACGACGACGAGGACGACGACGACGAACACAAGGACGATGACGACGACGAGGTCGACGAGGACGACAACGACGAAGTCGACGACGACGACGAAAACGAGGACGGCGACGACGACGAGGACGACGATGTCGACGACGAGGACGACGAGGACGACGACGACGACAACGAGGACGACGACGTCGACAGATGAGGACGAACACGACGAGGACGACGACGACCAGGACGACGACGACGATCACGAAGACGATGACGACGACGTCGGCGGCGACGACGACGATAACGACGACGAGGACGACGATGGCTTCGACGACGAGGACGACGACGAGGACGAGGACGACGACTGCGACGACGACGACGATGAGCACGACGACGACGAGGACGACAGCAGCGAGGACGACGGCGACGACTACGGCGACGACGACGAGGAGGACGACGACATTGGCAACGACGACGACGACGACGGCGCTGACGCCGAGGACGACGACGACGTCGACGACGACGACTACGAGGACTACGGCGACCATGACAAGGACGAATCGGACGAAAACGACGACGACTACGACGGCGACGAGGAGGATCACGACGACGACGAGGACAACGACGATGGCGAGGACGACGCCGACTACGAGGACGACGACAGCGAGGACGACGACAGAGAGGACGACGGCGACGGCTACGGCGACGACGACGACGAGGACGACGACGATTGCGACGACGACGATGACGACGATGAGGACGACCACGACGACGACAGGCGACGCCGACGACGAGGACGACGACAACGACGAGGACGACTACGAGGACGGCGACGACGACGAGGACGACGACGAACGACGACGACGACGAGGACGACAGCAACGACGGCTACGATCACGACGACGAGGAGGACGACGAGGACTACGACGACGATGACGAGGACGACGACGGCGACGAAAAGGATGACGATGACGACGACGACGAGGACGACGACGGCGACGAAAAGGGTGACGATGACGACGACGACGAGGACGACGACGGCGACGAAAAGGACGACGATGACGACGACGACGAGGACGACGACGGCGACGGCGACGACAACGACGGGGACGCCGACGAGGACGACAATGAGGGCGACACCGATGACGACGACGACGACGAGTACGACGACAAGGACGACGAAGACGACGAGGACGACGACGACGACGAGGACGCTCACGACGACGACGAGGACGACGATGACGAGATCGACGACGACGACAGACGACGACCACGACGAGGACGACGACGACGAGGACGGTTACGACGTCCTACGACGACGACGACGAGGACGACCACGACGACGAAACGACGACGACGACGTCTACGACTATGACGACGAGGACGACGACGACGAGGACGACGACGGTCACAACAACGGTGACGGCGACGACGACGACGAGAACAACGACGACGACGAGGATGACCACGACGAGGACGACAACGACGAGGGCGACGACGTCGAGGACGTTGACGGAACCCTCGTTGCATGTCAGACAGATATACAGGGGGCTGCACGAAATACTTCTTGCACGTAAGAAAGATTCATTCTCCCAAGGTGGTACGATCGAAGACGACGAGGGTGGGTATCGAGGGTTTGGGATATTAGTGTCGAGTGGCCCGCGAGCAGATAAGATAAGAGCGAACAGTCGTAAAATGACTGCTGATGTCGTCGTCGTTGTCGTCGTCGTCATCGTCGTCGTCGTCGTTGTTGTTGTTGATGTTGTTGTTGGCGACGCCGTGTTTCAGAGGCCTCCCTGAGGGAGGGGGGGGGGCGCACCGTACCGGGCGCACCGCACCGCACGCACCGCCTCGCACCGCACCGCGGGGAATCCTTAGGCATTATAAGGAAGCCCTAGGGAATCCTTAGGACTCCCTAGGGAATCCCTAGGGTGTCCTACAGAATCCTTCGGAATCCCTAGGGAATCCCTAGGGGATCCTGGGGAATCCCTAGGGAACCCTACGGGATCCCCACGGAATTCTTAGGAATCCTAAGGGGCTAGGGAATCCTGAGGAATCCCTCGGGTGTTCTACGGAATCTTCAGGATCCCTGGGGAATCCTTGCGGATTCCTGGGCGCCATATTGACAATAAATATCAGATCCTCTGTTTCTCTCCCGTCCCCCCTCCCCCTCTTCCCCGTCCTCGTTCTCCTCCTCCTCCTCCTCCTCCTCCTCTTTCTCCTCCTCGTCCTCCGGCCCCTCCGCGTGGAGAGGCAGGATGTGGGCATCGGCGGGAGGATTCTTGACGCGATCGTCGGTTCGGTCTCCGCTGTGCAGGCCGTGGACCTCCCTCCTGAAGGATTCGCTGAGCATTGATGTGGGTTTGTCGCCGCTCCGTTTGTTCCGACGCGCGGCCTTGCGTCTTGGGGAGGGCGTCGCGTTCGCCAGGGCAAACGCCGCTTCGGCCGCGGTGGGCTTGCCGTGGGTTTGCCGCGGTGCCAGCTTCGTCTCCTTGGGCGCGGGGCGCAGGGTTTGCCTTGGGTTTGTTGATTCAAGGTTAGATTAGGATGATGATGATGACGAGGATGAACATGATGATGCTGACAATGGTGATGGTGATGAACATGATGATCATGATTGTGATACTGACCATGGCGATGATTCTGATATTGATGATTATTCTTATGATGTTGACAATGATGACTGTAATGGTGATGCCGATGATGGTGATGATGCGACTATGCTGACGACTGCCATGATGATGTAGACGACCATGACCAAGACGATGAAACGCGTGTTTTTCATGACTGTGATGATGATGCTCAACATGCGGGTGGCTGTGATGATTATGCTGATGAGTATGATGATGAGGATGATGATTTTCCAACCCCTTCCCCTATTCGATGTTGGAACCTGTATGTCGCATGTCGCCCTCGCCTGAGGAGACGGACGGGGAGGATGATGAGGCTGAAGAGGATGATTGTGGAGAGGGACGATGATGAGAATGATGATGCCTAGGATGGTAAGGGCAATACTGATGCGGCCGAGGATGACAAAGATAATGATGGAGAGGATGATGAGGAGTATGGCGATCATCTATACGAGGATAAGAAGAATGGGGAGGGCAATGATGAGGATGATGGGGATGATGGGGATTACTCTGATGCACATACGTATGATGAGTATTCTTATGTTCGCAGTGTTGAGTGCGATCCCCCTCCTTGTCCTCCATCCTCCTCCCTCTCCCCTTCTGCCTCCGGCTCGATCAGCTGCCCTCTTCTCCCCCCTGTGCCTCCTTGTCGTCCTCCTCCCCTCTCTCCCCCCGTTCTCTCCCGTCATCCGTGTTCTGTCCCCTCCACGGGGAGGGAGGGGGAATCGATGATACTAACGATGATGATGGTAATGGTAATGGTGATGAAGCTGAAAATGGCGATGCTGATTAGGCTGACGTCGATGGTGAAAATGATAGTGGCGATAATGTTAGTGCTGACGATGGTGATGAACCTGATGACTGTGATGACGATGATGATGATGGTGGTACTGGTGGCGACGATAATGCTGATGCTGCCTACGATTGTTGATGATGATGACGGTGGTGGTACTGGTGACGGCGTTAATCACGATGCTGACTACGATGATGATGATGATTATGATGATGATGATGATGATGATGATGATGATGATGGTGATGATGATGGTGATGATGATGGTGGTGGTACTGGTGACGACGATAAGGATGATGCTGACTACGTTGGTGATGCTTTCTAGGATGACGGCCATGACGATGATGCTGGTATTGGCTGTGATGGTGTGGTCGTGACGATGATGCTAATGATGATGGTGATGACGATAACGATCATTATGATGCTGGTGATGACGATGATGATCGTTATGATGATTGTGATGACGATGATGATAATTATGGTGATGGTGATGCTGATGGTGATGGTATGGCTGATCATACACCGCTAATAGCATTCTATTTGGAGTGGGTACACGTCAGATAGGGTTCTCTTAGGAGTGGATGCACCTCTAATCGGATTCTATTAGGGATGGATACACTTCTACTAGGATTCTAGTAGGGGTGGATGCACCCCTAATCGGGTTCTATCAGGGGTGGATGCACCTCTAGTAGGTTTCTCGTAGGTGTGGATGCACATCTAGTAGGATTCTATCAGGGGTGGATACACCCCCACTAGGATTCTATTTGGGGTATACACTTGTACTCGGATTTTATCAGGGGTGGATACACGTCTCATAGGATTCTATCAGGGGTGGATACACCTTCAATCGAGTTCTTCTCGGGGTGGATACGCGTCTAGTAGAATTTTTTTAGGGGTGGATGTGCTTCTAACAGGATTCTATTGGGGGTGGATACGCTCCTAATAGGATGTCCAGGGTTGGATACACCTCTAGTCGAATTCTGTTTGAGGTGGATGCACCTTTAGTAAGATTCTGTGAGGAGTGAATAGGAGTGAATACACCTCTAGTAGGTTTTTATTCGGGGTGGACACACCTTTTATAGGAGTCTATTCGAGGTGGATGCACCTCTAATCGGATTATTAGATGTGGAAACACCTCTAATCGGATTCTATTAGAGGTGGATGCGCCGATCGTGGGATTCTATTCGAGGTGGGTACACTTCTACAAGGATTTTACAAGCGTTGTATCCACCTCCACACCTCTACAGGGGTTCTATTAGAGGTGAATCCACTTCTGATCTGATTCTATTCGAGGTGGAGGAACGTCTAATCGGATTTTATTGGAGGGGGATGCACCTCTAATCGGATCCCATTCGAGGTGTATGCACCTTCACACTTGCAATCGGATTTCAGGAAATGTCGATGCACCTCTAGTCGGATTTTATTGGAGGTGGATGCACCTCTAATCGGATTTCATTAGAGGTGGATGCACCTCTAATAGGATCCTATTCGAGGTGGGTGCACCTCTACTGTGATTATATTTGGGTGGATACTTCTAATCGGATTCTAGTAGAGGTGGATGCACCTTGAATAGGATTCTATTCGAGGTGGATGCAGTTCTAATAGGATTCTGTGAGGGGTGGATACACCTCTGATAGGATCCATTCGGGTTGGATGCGCTTCTAATAGGATTGTATTACAGGTGCGGGCGTGCGGTGCTGTGTGGTGCCCCCCCCCTTATCCAAGCCCCGAGGGGGCCTCTGAATGCAGGTGTTCTTTCTGTGGGGACGACGGGTAAACGAGGCCCTGGGCATGGGGCCCAGAAGGCCGGTGTTGCCTTGTTGTTGTTGTTGCTGTTGCTGCTGCTGTTGTCGCTGTTGTTGAGTGTTAAGTATTAAAGAATTATTCAATCGCTTCGCTCATTCCGTCGTCCCACGTTGCGTACCGCGGTCGACTGGCTGAGTGGTCGTCGGCAGTGCGGAGCTGCAGGGGGCGGCGTTTTTTTTTCTGAGGCGTTGTGTTCGGCATGTTTGTGTTGAAGCGGCCCCCGTGGAACAGCTTCGTGTCGATTCGTAGCGATCCTCCAGGAGTGTATTTGTTATCGCCAAGAATGAGCTGAACTTGCCCTGCAGCGATCTTTGGGGCCTCTTGGGGGTATTTTTTCGGCCTCTTGGAGGCCTCTTGGGGGCCTCTTGGGAGCCTCTTGGGGTTCCGTGGCGGCGTCTTGTGGGCCCCTGCAGCCTCTTGGGGGACTCTTGGGGACCTCTTGGGTCAGGAGGGGGGGTAGTCGATTGCGCCCCCCTCGGAGGCCACGATCCTCGTGAGGGATGTCGAAAAATTGTCCGGTCTGGCATCTCTGATCCGAGTGTCCCGGGGGTGTCCCGGGGGTTCTCCGGGGGTATTTTGTGTCCGGGGACCCCCAGGGGCGGCCCCGCGCGCGCGAATTAGAATATTGTTAACCACTTGCCGGAGATCTTAGCATGCCCTTGGCCCGTTGGGCCGGCGAATTATTGTTGGACCCCCCTTCAGACGCCCTGGCGCTCTCGCCTCGGCGCCGGCTACGAGCGGTTTGGAGGGGCGCCAAAACGGGCCCCCAAACAACAACAACAACACCACCACCACCAACAACAACAACAACCACCACCACCACCACAACAACAACAACAACAGCAACAGCAACAGCAACAGCAACAGCAACAGCAACAGCAACAACAACAACAACAGCAACAACAACAACACCACCAACAACAATAACAATAACAACAGCAACAGCAACAGCATCAACAACAACAACAACGCTCCCGCTCGAGACCTCCTCACTTCTTATTCAGAGCCGGTGCTCTTGCTCGCCGCCGAAAGCCGCCGCCCAAACAAAATCAACGCTCCCACTCAAGATTTCTTCTTGTTTGATATTGGACTGGCGCGTTTCTTTTTCTGTCATCGGCGCCGCCCCCAGCAACAATAACGCTCCCGCTCGAGGCTCCTTCTCTTTTTAGTTAGAGCCGGTGCTCTTGCTCGCCGCCGAAAACCGCCGCCCCAACAAAACCAGCGCTCCCGCCCGAGACTTCCTCCTGTTTTACGCTGGACTGGCGCCCTACGCTCTTTTCAGTGGGCGCCGCTCCCAGCAAAAACAGCGCTTCCGCTCGAGGCTTCCTCCCTTTTTTACTCAAGGCGGAGCTCCTCTTCGCCGCCGAAAACCGTCGTCCCGACAAAACCAGCGCTTCCGCCCGAGACTTCCTCCCGTTTTACTTTCGACTGGCGCGCTTCTTTTTCTCTCATCGGCGCCGCCCCCAGCAACAACAACGCTCCCGCTCGAGGCTTCCTCTTTGTTTTTGCTCAAGGCGGTGTTCCTCCTCGCCGCCGAAAACCGCCGCCCCAACAAAACCAGCGCAGCGCTCCCGCCCGAGACTTCCTCCCGTTTTACGCTGGACAGGCGCCCTACGCTCTTTTCAGTGGGCGCCGCTCCCAGCAAAAACAGCGCTTCCGCTCGAGGCTTCCTCCCTTTTTACTCAAGGCGGAGCTCCTCTTCGCCGCCGAAAACCGTCGTCCCGACAAAACCAGCGCTTCCGCCCGAGACTTCCTCCCGTTTTACTTTCGACTGGCGCGCTTCTTTTTCTCTCATCGGCGCCGCCCCCAGCAACAACAACGCTCCCGCTCGAGGCTTCCTCCTTGTTTTTACCCAAGGCGGTATTCCTCCTCGCCGCCGAAAACCGCTGCCCCAACAAAACCAGCGCTCCCGCCCGAGACTTCCTCCCGTTTTACGCTGGACTGGCGCCCTACGCTCTTTTCGGTGGGCGCCGCTCCCAGCAAAAACAACGCTTCCGCTCGAGTTTTTTTTTTCTCCCTCAGGACGATGCTGTTCCTCGCGCCGACAGCCCCCGTCCGGACAAAACCACGGCTCCCGCTTAAGACTTCCCCCCTTCTTACTCAAGGCGGTGTCCCTCCTCGCCGCCGACAACCGCCGTCCCAATAAAACCAGCGCTCCCGCTCGAGACTTCGTTCTGTTTTATTTTACGTTGGACTAGCGCCGTACTGTCTTCAGCATTGGCGCCGCCCCCAGCAACACCAGCGGCCCTGCTCGAGCCTTCCTCCCTTTCTGTTCAGGGCCAGGTCCTTGCCTCGTCGCCGAGAGCCCCCATCTCCACCAAGGCAATCCTGTCGCTCGATGCTTCCTTGTGCTTTACCCTGTCTGGGGCTCCACTGGCGGTCTCGCATCGGCGCAGCAAGGCGCGGTCATGTGTTTTCGAGGCGGGATATGTAGAAATTCCTCGGAGGTGTTTGCATGACCTCATTGGGCGGGAGATCTGGGAATATCGGACCCCCGTGATAGAACAATAATCCCCCATGATGGGGGTGGTTGTCATGATGGTCGCATGCTGCGTGTGGAAGCATCGCGCATGAGGGTAAACTGATTGTTGCTGTTGTTGTTGTTGTTGTTGTTGTTGTTGTTGTTGTTGTTGTTGTTGTTGTTGTTGTTGTCGTTCTCGCCCGCGACCCAACCCGCGACCCAACCCGCGACCCATCCCGCGCCCCACCCGCGACCCACCCGCGACCCACCCGCGCCCGCCCCCTCACTCATCTCCGCAACTGCGGCGTGCTACATTTCATTCGTACAATCCCAGTGTTTTTCCTCCAATCTCGGCCGCCAGGGGCCACTCGTCGGGCCGCGGGGCCATCGGCAACGGCCTCCCTGGACGAAGGCGCTGCCCCCGGGGACACCGCCGGAGCCGCGGCCGCGGATCAAAACACCACATCGCTGGACGTGACGGCATGCGAAGGCCGCCCCCAGGTGGGCGCACCCCCCCGTTCGGCGGCGAGCCCGCGGGGGGGAAGTGAGAGGGGGCGGGCCTTCTGGGAAGGCTCGGCAGTTCTCGGGCCCTCTGAACGGCTTTCTGAGCCCTCCCCGAAGAGGCAGAAGACTTCTGGGAAGGCCGGAGGGCTCCCGAGAAGCCCCTTTTGCCCTCTGAGGGGGCCCCTTCTCCTCCTCGCTCGCCACCCTCGCTCGCCGCCGACCCTTCTGCGCGCCGCCGAGAGGTGCCGAGCAGCTCCGGCGGCAGGCGAAGCGCCCGCTCCATCGGGGCCATGTCGATCTGACCGCTCGCCACGCCCCCTTGGGAGCCTCCCTGCCCCCCGGCCCGTGCGAGAGGGAGAGAGGGCGCGGAGCGCCGGGCTCGAGCTTTGCTGGACCTGCGACGCCTCTCCTGGCACCCCTGTGCCCAGACCCCCTCGCGTCGCGAGAAGATCCTGGCGCGAGGCTTTCCTTTCTTCATTTTGGGCGTCCAGGGGCCCTGAGGAGGCCTCGAGGCCGTCGAAAAGCGGTGCAGGGTGAAACGCCGGTCCCCGAGAGGTGGTCCGGAGCTCTGGGGACAGAGACATGCGACGCCTTGATTTTGGAAGGAGCGTGCTCTGCGGAAAACTGGGGGGGGTCATGGGGGGTTCCCAACCCGTCCCCCTTCCCCCCTCGAAAACCGAGGGGGGTCACTACGGGTTCAACCCCCCCCCTCCCCTCAGCCCATCATGAAAAGGGGGGAGGTCACTACCGGTTCGACCCCCCCCCCTTCGCAAACCCGGGGGGCGTCACTACCAGTTCGAACCCCGTCCTCCCTCGTCGCCGGCAAACGATTCCCGCGGACAGTTGGACAGTTGTGGGGATACTGGGACACTGGTGGGGAAGGTGGTGGTGGGGACAGTGGTGTGGGGACACTGGGACAGCAGTGCGGGCAGTGGTGGGGACGGTGGTGGTGGGGACAGTGGTGAGGGGACAGCGGGACAGTGGTGGGGACAGTGGGACAGTGGTGGGGACCGTAGTGGTGGGCACAGCGGTGAAGGCGGTGGTGAGGACGGTGGTGGGACAGTAGTACTGTGGGGAGAGTGGTGGGGACAGTGGGGACAGTGGGACAGTGGTGGGGACAGTGGAGACAGTGGGACAGCAAAGTGGGACAGCAGCGGGGACTGGGGACAGTGGGACAGTGGTGGGAACAGTGGGGACAGTGGGACAGTGGTTGGGACCGTGGGGAAAGTGGGGAGAGTGGGACCGTGGTGGGACAGTGGTGGGCAGAGTGGGGACAGTGAGACACTGGTGGGGGCACTGGTGGGGACAGCGGGAACAATGGTGGGAACAGTGGGGACAGTGGGACAGTGGTGGGGACTGTGGGACAGTGGTGGGGACGGTGGTGGTGGGGACAGTGGTGTGGAGACAGTGGAAATGTGGTGGGGACAGTGGGACAGTGGTGGTGACAGTGGTGGTGGGGACAGTGGTGAGGACGGTGGTGGGACAATGGGACAGAGGTACAGTGGGGACAGTGGGACAGTGGGACAGTGGTGGGGACCGTGGGGAAAGTGGGGAGAGTGGGACCGTGGTGGGAACAGTGGTGGGGACAGTGGGGACAGTGCGACAGTGGTGGGGGCACTGGTGGGGTCAGTGGGGACGGTGGTGGTAACAGTGGGGACACTTTGGACAGCGTGACGTTCCCACTACGAGAATCAAGGGACGTCCTGGGGTTCCAGGGTTGGGTTTCTGGTGCAAGGTTTTTTGTGGTCGAGCCCCTACTGTATTACGCGGGGTGTGGAGTTCCCGCATGTGGCCCTCCTCTTTCTCCTCCTCCGCGGGCGTCTGATGTCTCGAGAAAATCCGAGGCGGCTGGTTGGTCGTCATCTCTTCGGCCTCTGGGGGCCGGTCATTCGGGCCTCCCGGGGCCGCAGAGAACGGTTCGGGATGGAAAGCCGGCCCGCGGGGAAGGCGTCGAGATGTCGGGGGCTTGGGGGGGCCCATGCGCGGAATGTCTCGGTCCTTCTCCCCAACCTCGAGCCTCGATCCCCGCGCTTCGACCCTCCTGCTGCTGCTGCTGCTGCTGCTGCTGCTGCTCCTGCTCAGCCTCGATCCTCCTGCCGCCCCCTCCCCAAGCCCAGACCACAGATGATCTTGTCGGCCTCGATGGTCCCGTGTCGGGCTCCTCGGCCGCCGCAAGCGGGTCCGGGACGAAGCGGCACCCCCTGGAGAAGGGGTCGAGTTCTCTGGGGCCGCGGGTTAAACACAGGTTTTTGATGTTTTGCGGGTAAAAAGTCATGGACAAAACAACAAACATGAAACAACAAAGTTTAACGAATCCTCTGGGGCCGCGGGCTGAACACGACACACCGTCGGATGTCCACGGCTGTTGCTCCTGCTGCTCCTGCTCCTCCCAGTCTCGGGCGTTGCCAGGGGTGTCCCTGAGCCAGGGTGGCCCCAGTTTCTCCGGGGAGGCCCAGGCGGATTCCAGAGCATCCCTCTCGAGGCCCCAGGGGCGCAGGGGTTCGGATGGCGCGACGAACAGTGGGCGTCTCAGGCCAGGACCACCTCTTGGCAACCCTCGACCTGCCACTGCACCCCCCTGCAGGTCCGATCGACGCTGGGTTGTCGGACAACCCCGCTTGGGTTTCAGAGATCTAACGTGCCGTGGTAGGGTTCACGTGTGGTGGGTTGAATTCGGCAGCCAACCTGGAGGGGAAGCGAGAGGGGGCTGGCCTTCACAGGAGGCTCGGAAATTCTCGGGGGTTTCTGAGAGGTTTTCTGAGCCTTCCCCCAAAGACGCGGAGGGCCTCTGAGAAGCCCTGCCGCCTTCCGAGAGGGCCTTCTCCTTCCTCCTGCTCATTCCCCCCTCTCGCGTCGGCGGCACCCCCCAAACATACTGATACTGCGTCTGCGTCGCCCCCCCCCCAGGGTTAAGTCGGGCGCGTCCCCCTACAGGGGGATTTTCGACGACAAAACATACCCCAAAAAGGTCAAAACATATTCAAAAAATAGTCCCCAGACTATTTTTGGATTATTTTTGGACCATTTTGGGGGTATTGTTTATTTTTCGTCGAAAATCCCCCTGTAGGGGGACAGGCCCGACTTAACCCCAGGGGCAACGCGCGCACCGAGAGAGCCTCTAGTATATGCACCAGAGAACCTCTTCGGGAAACGAGGTACTACAAGATGGGTGTGCCATACGGTCGGGTCGGACGCGCGCATCCAAGGAGAACATGTGAGGCGCTCCAGACCAAGGCCTTGCCTTCGAGGATCGAAGGGGTCGTCATCTCTTCCTCGGCGGAAGGAGGCGGCGGAAGGGCGGCGGAAGGTCGGCGGGAGTAGAACGAGGCCTGCGGAAGCTTGCGGAAGCTCGGCGGAAGGCAGCTGAAGTAAAAGATGCGCCTTCCAAGAGACGAAAACGTTTCAAGGCTCATGGTTTCCGAACTCCGCCATATAGTGCCAGCATGTCTTTGTGGGTCCCCTCGCTCGCCGCCGATAGTATCACGCCCAAGCCTCCAAAATCTTGACCACAATCAGGGCGGATCTGCCCCCTGGCGAGCTCGCAGGTCTTGGGGGCGGCTTGCGGCCTCCCGGCTCGTCCACGGACGGCTCGGCAGGAGAAGAGTCGGCCCCCGGGGAAGGCTACAAATCTCTCCAGGGACCACGCACCGAGAAAACGAAGCACGACGTCGGAGGTGTGGGTCCTCCTTCTCCTCTTCCTCCTCCTCCTCGTGATGTCCGAGGTTCGAGGGTCGAGGGTTCCAGTCATCGTTCACGTCTTGATGCTCTTTCGGTCGACGGAGGCATCCCTGGACTCCCTGCGGCTTCCAGGGACCCCGGGTGACATCCGGGGAGGTTCCTTTCTCCTGCCTCGGGCGGGTGGTAATGGGGGTTGACGCGGCGAAGAAAATGGCCCTAAAGGGTTCCTTTAGGGCTCCTTTTCGGCACTCGCTGGCTCCAAGGGGCCCTGAAGGGCCCCTTTAGTGTCCTTGTCTTCACCCCTCGTGTGGGCCCCCCCCCATTGCCACCCGCTCGCCTGCCTCTTCTCCTCGGCGGCCACCAAAGTGGATTCGGGGCGGCCGCACGGCTCTGGGGCTCGGGCTGTTCTCCGAGGACGTCTTGGGCGGCTGGGGCCCTCCAGGTCCCAAAACCGGTGCGGCGGCCGGCCGTGCTGAGTTTTTTTTTTTTTTTTGTTTGGATCGTTTTGGGGGTCACCACGGTCTGGCGCCGCATTGTTGTGGGACCCCAGTCTCAATCCTTTCTATCTTTCCTCCTTCTTCCTCTGGGAGGCTGGCTCAGATCCTCCTTCTCAAAGGAGATGAGAGAGATAGCTGCTTCACCCCCTCCGCGAAGCCGAGGGCGTGCGAATGCGACTCGTCCGCGCGGCCTGGGTCGCGGGACTTCGCTGCCCAGGTCAGGCTGTGACTGCACGAGCGTTTCACTTTCATCCAGGTAGAGGGTGCAAGTTTTTGTGCGAGGTGATTTCTTCCACACTGTTTCACCCGACTTGCCAGAGCCATGGTCGCTTCGTCGTCCCAGTGGCCAGGGGGCCCAACCCAGCATCCCCACTCCAGGCAAAGCAAGCAACGACGCTCTCTTGTTCCGATCCTGTTTCCCATGCGGTTGGATGTTGCTGCGTGTTGCTTGCTGCTTGGCCAGTTGTTGGCCTCCTGCACCTTTGATGGCTAAGCGACCGTGGCTCCGTATCCGCAGACCACGTGCAGTAGATCTGTAACTAACGCCGTTGGCTTGCGGCTGCCTCGAGAAATTGCGATGGCGGGCTGCAATTTGCGGATTTCTGCCTCCAGGGGCCCTTGCCGGGTTCTGGGGCTGTCGAAAACGGGTCTCGGTCAGAACCCAGCCTGGGGCAAGATGTCCAGACCTTGGGGGTCTACGCTGTCAAGAAGTGACGACGTCGGGGATCTGGGGAGGTGAAGCCGATGGAGGCAAGTGGCGAGGTAAATGACGAGACATTTGTCGAAGCCATCCGTTGGTATGGTACCTGGGCGAGGAAGTAGTTTGTGCTGCAGGGCCAGGCCTGCCCCCCGCCCCCGACGGATACGGCATGCGTCGGCGAAGCAGGACGCAGACAGAGCCGGCGCGCAGTCATGCGCTGCAGTATCGGCGCGGGTACGCACCAGCCTAGAGATCCGACGCTCCGAAAAAGTTGGAACGGCCGGTTTTTGGCCGTTTTCGGCCTCGGGGGGCCCTCGCTGGGCCTCCGGAGCGTCCAGAACCGATTCCGGACGGCACACCAGCTCCAGGGAGGCGGTCCGGCCTCCCAGGGCCCACGCAGCGAAAACATCGGAGCAGCCCGGAGTGCACGACCACTGGACGTTGGGGGGATGAGGTCGCAGCCTGACGCGGTGCCGCCAACTGGAAGTTCGGCTTCTGTCTCGGTTCGCGTCGCGCGCCTGGGCGAAGCGATCGAGGCCGCGCGGCGGCGAGAGGTGTCCCGTTCAGTTGGCCAGGGCTGGGTCGGGTCCCCCGATCGCGGGACACCCAGGGGGCATTCCCAGGGAGTGTTCCAGAAGTGTCCCGTAGTTATTCCGTGGTTGTTTGTGGTTGTCCCGCGTACCTGGCAGGTGGCTCCCGTGCACCCTCGGAGGGGCGGGAGGAGGGGATGGGGAGGAGGAGGAGAGCATGGGGAGTGGGGAGGAGGAGGAGGAGGAGGAGGAGGAGGAGGAGGAGGAGGAGGAGGAGGAGGAGGAGGAGGAAGCAGGATGATGATGATGATGATGATGATGATGATGATGATGATGATGATGATGATGATGATGATGATGATGATGATGATGATGATGATGATGATGATGATGATGATGATGACGATGGTGCTGCTGATGATGATGCTGATGCTGATGATGATGCTGATGCTGATGCTGATGCTGCTGCTGCTGCTGATGATGATGATGATGACTATGATGCTGACGGTGATGATGGTGGTGGTGATGATGATGATGATTATGAGGAGGAGGAGGAGGAGGAAGAGGAGGATGAGGAGGAGGCAGGAAAAACAGGAGGAGGATAATGAGGTGGGAGGGGGAGGAGGACGGAGGAGGAGGATGAAGTTGAGGAGGAGGAAGATGACGCAGGATGAGGAGGAGGAAGCAGGATGATGATGACGATGATGACGATGATGACGATGATGCTGATGATGGTGATGCTGATGATTATGATGGTGATGCTGATGATGATCATGCTGATGCTTATGCTGCAGATATGATGCTGATGATGATGCTGATGATGATACTGCTGATGATTATCCTGATGCTGATGCTGATGCTGATGATGATGATGATGATGATGATGATGATGATGATGATGATGATGATGATGATGATGATGATGCTGCTGACGGTGGTGATGGTCGTGGTGATGATGAGGAGGAGGAAGTGGAGGAGGAGGAGGATGAGCAGGAGGAGGGGAGGAGGAGGGGGAGGAGGAGAAAGAGGAGGAGGAGGAGGAGGAGGAGGAGGAGGAGAAAGAGGAGGCTCGAAAAGGAGGAGGAGGAGGGGAGAAGGAGAATCAGGTGGGAGGGGGGGAGGAAAGAGGAGGAGTTGGAGGAGGAGGAGGAGGAGGAAGATGACGCAGGATGAGGAGGAGGGGAGGAGGCGGAGGAGGAGGCGGAGGGAGGGGGAAGGATGATGAGGGTGAGGTCGAGGACGAGGATGATGATGAGGATGATGATGATGATGAGGAGGAGGAGGAGGAAGCATGATGTCGATGATGATGACGATGATGCTAATGATGACGATGCTGATGATGATGCCGAACATGATGATGATGATGAGGATGAGGATGAGGCGAAGGAGGAGGAGGATGCGCATGGGGATGAGGATGATATTGCTGCTGCTGCTGCTGATGATGATGATGATGATGATGATTATGATGAGTGTGATGATGCTGACGATGAGGATCATGATCATCACGATGATGACGATAATGATGCTGAGGGTGATGGGAATGAGGACGATGATGGTGCTGCTGCTGATGATGCTGATGGTGGTGGTGATGATCATGATGCTGATGATGATGCTGATGGTGTTGATGCTGATACTGATGATCACGATGATGGTGATGATGCTGATGATGATGATGAGGATGGTTGTGTTGATGATGATGAGGATGATGAGGATGATGCTGCAAATGCTGACGATGCTGATTCTGATGATGCTGATGAGGATGCGTATTAGCATACTAAGTTATATCATCATATACTATACTCTTTTTTTTATAAATGTATAATATACTGTATTATTTTATTATATGGTATTATATTGTACTGTAGTATAGTGTGGATTATTCTATGATAGTATATCATAGTATCTCGTCTTATCTTATATGATAGTATGTTATTGTATCTTATTGTATCTTATTAATTATTATAGCGCCCATTCTCACCGAGGAAGCCGTGCTGCCAGGTTGTCATTTTGCTACCGTCATGCTGCAGTTAGTGTTGCTCGCTCTGCTCGGCACGGTGCAGACCGCGCTTCCGCTCCGCGCCGCTCGGGGATGCAGATATGGGTGTTCGTTGACGACGCGGGGTTGCGCGAGGTTGGTTCCTCCGAGCAGGTGCGAGATATTTTGTGCCAGGCTACGCGCGTGGTGCGCGATGAGCTCGATGCCATCCATCTTCCAGTCAGCAAGCCCAAGTCTCGGGTGCTTGCGTCCTGCCCTCGGCTGCGTGCACAGCTGGCCGCTGCGCTCCGTGCTATGAGAGTTCCCAGCGCACAGTCAGAGCGCAATCTCGGCGTGGCCTACGCAGCAGGCGGCGCGATCAAGCGTCGCGCAAGGAAGGGCAGGCGCGTCACTGCAATAGTGCGCCACGAAGGTTCTCATGCTGGCTGAGAAGTTGCGCGACTCCTAGGTGCGTCGCATGGTTCGCGCTGCCGCGCAGGCCCCCGCCTCCTATGGGCCAAGGGCGATGGGCACCGACGGGCGCGAGCTCGAGGAAGCTCGTTTTCAGCGGGCGTCTGTTGAAAGTCAGCGCTTGTCAGGCAGATCCATCGCACTCATGCTGCAGTTGTCTCAAGTCGCGCGTTTAGATCCTGCGAATGATCTCAACGTCTCTCCTCTCCTCGCCATCGCTTCCTCTCTCTGGGGCGGGTGGGTGCCGGGGGGCGTGGTTGAGCGGGGTCTCGCAGGGGCGTGGCAGAAACCCCAGGGGCGCGCCTCGCCATGGCAATGCGTCCGCGGCCCTTTCGCTGCTGCCGTGGCCGCGGCGCTCCGTCACGGCATTCGTATGAACGGTTTCGCGTGAAATCATTCCAGCGTGGGCGTTTTCTCCGTTGAAGAGTTGTGTCCGCGGACCGTCAAGAAAGCTCTGGGCACCATTGTTGAAAGTTGGCTCTGGTGCAAGGTGGCTGATCACCTCCAGGTGCTTGAGTTCCAGCAGGGCCCCTCTCTTGCACCTGTGCAGTCCAGCATGGCCAAGTTAAAGGAACGCGGGCGCGCGCGCGCGCGTCGTCGGTGCTGTTGCGGCCGGTCAGTGGCCGCAGGACAGGCAGTTCCAGCGCGGTTTGTCACAGGCGCAGGCATGTCGCGCGTGATTTGCTGCCCCGGGGGCCTTGCTAAACATGCACCTCAGCTGCGCTGGGCACCGGGGGCTCCTTGGATTGGAGCAGGAGCCGCCAGCGCGCGCTCAGGCCATGGTTCAGGCTGCAGGCAATCCCCTCGTTCGTCTCCTGCTCGAGAGGCTGCTCGCGCCGCTGCCTGCCCCCCCCCCCCTCCCCTCCTTGCCCCCCCTCCCCCTGGGGGGCTGTGGCTTGTAGGGGCCCCCGGGGAGCTCGAAGGAGATTGTTTTCTTGGCGGAGGTTTGTTTGACTCCGAGCTTCCCCACGCCGTTCGCTCGCTCAGCTGGGCCATCGTCGCGCCGCGCGATGATCCGACCCTTCCTCCCGAGCGAGCGCAGCGGGCGGTGGTTGCAAGGGTGGCTACCTGCTGGTCACTTTGACATTGATGCGTGCGAGATCTGGGCCTTGCTGATGGGCCCCAGGCAAGCCATGCCTGGGGCGACTTTCTGGGCGGACTCCAGTTTTGCCCTCAAGGGCGTCTGGGAGAGGGGCCACCTCTTCTGTTGCTCGCCCAGGGCCGCCTGGGCTGACATCTTGAAGTTCGCGCGGCGCGCCGTCGAAGACAGAGGGGGCCTAGAGCAGCTCAGAAGCTTCTGAAGGTCAAGGCGCATGCCGACATATCGGACGTACTTGCGGGCGCCATTTCAGCCCGAGCCCAGGTCGGCAACCACTTGGCTGATGCTTATGACAAACAGGCCGCCGAGTTCTGCGGAGTTTCCCTGCAGTGTCGCGCGAAGTCTAGAAGTCAGTAAAAAGGTTGTGTCGGCCCTCGCAAGACGGGTCGGACTGCGTGGGCCGCCGATGGCCGACCTTGATTGCGAGCGTGCCCCGGCCCCCAAGCGCGTTGAGAAGGTGCGCGATGTTGTGCCACCGTTGCAGGCAATTCCCCCCGCCACCCGTGGCCTCTTCGGCGGAAGGCCGGGCCGATGTAGCGATCGCGGTGCTGCGGAGAGAGGGTCGCGCCACTCGCCGTGCCTTTCCTTTCGCTCTCGCGGGCGGGAGGCGCGGGGCGGTTTGTGCCTGCGTGGGGCGGGCGGAGTCGCCATGTCCAAGCTGTTCAGGGAACCGTGTCCGCCCGCCCCCTCTGCCTGGGGCAGTCGTGTTTTGCGAGGCCTTGCCGAGGCAGGTACGAGCGGGGGAGAGGGTGGATTCCCCTCGCCGAGCCCGGGCGCACCGGCGATTTAGAGAGAAGCGGCCTGGGCTTGGGCCCAGGCCGCCCGCGGAGAGAGCACCCTGTCGCTGGCCCTCCGAGTGGATGGCGCCCCGCATCGGAGGTGGCAAAAAGGTCGTCTTGATGGGTGCTCTCCCGTAGTTTTTTTGCAGTGAAGGGCTCTCGTGGGGACCTCATGAGCGCCTACTGCGTGCGCAGGAGGAGGAGGAGGAGCAGGAGGAGGAGGCGGAGGAGAAGGAGGAGGACGAGGAGGACGGTAAGGGGAAGAGGAGTTCAACGACAAGGCAATGACGTCTCTGGCAACGGCCCCCCTGCCCTCCCCAAAGGTGACCCAGGGGGCCCTTCGCTGCTTCCAGATTTCCCGTGGGCCTACGATGCCCAGGGAGGTTCCCGGACCCCCCCGCAGGCCCCCAGAGTCGTGCGCTGACAGAACGCGCCCCTGGACAAATCAACTAAGGACATCTGCGCGGGCTCACTCGACAGTGGAATTCGAACGTGCAGGTGAATTCCCCGCGTGCATCTCGCTGGATACATTGTTGCTAGACGTCGATTAGCCACCCCGCTGAGGTGAACTCGGAATGCGGTACCGCGCGCACGTGGGTTGCGCCTTGTAGCTTTTACTAAAGGGCGTTTTTTGCTAGAGCGGGTTTTGTCCACAACCGGCAGAGGCTTCGAGAGACACCCAGAAGAGGACCAGAAACGTTCAAATCAACGCGACGACGGCATCGGCGGCGGCGACGGCGACGGCATCGGCGACGGCGACGGCGGGAGATTTCATCTTCATTCTCTCTTGCGTAACGGTCGTTCCTCGGGCAAATTCCCTCCCCCCCCCCCCAGACGGGTAAGGGTAACGATCGGACGAAGGGTGTGGGGGGGGGGGCTGGACCCCCCCCACAGGCTCGCGCTCGTGCGCATACTCTGGCGATCGCATGGCCCCCCCGCCCCGACGTGTCCCACCTCGCCCAAGATTTACCGCTACCCCAGGCCCTGACGGGAATAAAAAAAAACAAGGCGACGGCGACGGCGTCGAAGTTAAAGACGACGACGACGATTACGACAACGACCACGACGACGAATCATAATAATAATGGGGAAAGGAATATTAATGGTTAAAATAAAAATCATATTAATAATAATAATGATAATAATACTAGTAAGAAAGTAGGAATAGTGTTACGAACACTTCAGCATACTAATACTAACAGTCGTAGTAGTACTACGAGTAATGATAGCAGCAAGTGTCATACTTATCTTATCATTAATACCGTTCATCATAAATTCGCCCACGGTGGGGGGGGACATGTGATTGAAAACGCCTTCTCGGAAGGCGGCGGGGCTTCCAATAAATCCTAGCGCCTTCTGAGATTTCTTATGTGTCTGCGGGGACGGTTCAGACTACCTTTCAGAAGACCGAAGGCCTTCCGAGCGTTCTGAGATTGTTGCCCCTCGCTTTCCCCTTGGGCTTGCCGCCGAAAGAGGGAGGTGGTTCATAATGGCACTCCTAATGGTAATAATACCATGATCATACATTTAAGAGCCGCGTTCAGTTTTGTATTACTACTGAGAAGAAAAGTAATACGTATGGGACAATATATTTTGAACGCTATTAATGGTGATGCTATCGATAGCTATACTCAGAGAAATGCTAGGACGAACAAAGTGAACACAACTATTCCGAGTAACATTGAAACTGTTAAAGCATAGGGCGGGTGCTTTACACACTACTGATATTCATGAGACTGATAAACAATGATGGAACCGTTCGTGCTAAGCGTAACAACAGTAATGGTACGACTTATAGTACGGCTGTCAGATTTATCTATAACATAATAATGCGGTGTACACTAATTACAACGATACTACGCATGATAATGCTAAACTTCAAGAATACGCATTACATACTTAATACTAATCACATTCGTAATAACGAATCATACTGGATATACGAATCACATTCGTACAATACGCACAATAATAGCAATGCGAATAATCATGCTGACATAAAAGAATAAGACGAATCATGAGAAGGTGAGGGCGGCGGCGAAGACGGCGCAGGCGGGCGGCCGCCGAGCGCGCGCAGCGCGCCTTCGCGCGGGAGTTTGACGCCTGCGCCGCTGGAGCCGCCGCCCTTCGCCCTCGCCGCCGCCGCTCGTGGGCGGGGGAGGCCCAGGCCCCCCTTCCTCCTCCTCCTCCTCCTCCTCCGCCTCCTCCTCCTCCTCCTCCTCCTCCTCCTCTTCCTCCTCTTACTCCTCTCCCTCCTGTTCGCGCGCGGCGTCGTTCGAGGCTCGAGGTTTGCGGCAGTCTGCGTAGATCCCCAGAGGAGTCGAGGCTCGAGGAATCGAGGAGTCGAGGAATCGAGGTTCGAGATTTTTTTGGGGGCGGCTTCGTTGATTCTCCGCAGTTTTCCAGCCTCGGAATGCCATCAGCTGCTGCGCCCCACTGGAATGGAGGTTCGCGGTTCGAGGTTTTCGGCCGGTTTTCATTCGTTGTTAGCGGCTTTCCAGTCTCGGGATGCTTCCCAGCAGCTCCGCCTCGCCAGTGGCGTTCCGGGAGTGCCCGAATCGTCTCCGAGCGGCCGCCGTAGATCCGAGTTATGACCCGAACACCAGACCCCCTCGCGTCGTGAACCATCCGCGACGGAGATGTTTTTCGTCAGTTGCGGCGTGCGTGGGCCCTTATTAGGCCCCTGATCCGCCAACAAAATTATTCAGGATTGGGGTCTGGGACGGTCGCGTATCTTATGTCAGATTGCCAGCCGAGAGCCTCGCCGGAGCAGCGAAACAAAAATATGACAGTCGAGGAGGTCAACGCGTTGCGATGGGGAAAGCGCCGCCCAAGCAGTTCCTAACCTCGCGGTAAGCTGCTTGCCGAAGCAAGCTCTCCGCTTAAGTGGGTTAGACGTCTGCCTTCAAACTACCTCGCCCAGACTGCCAGTGCCCTCTTGCGACATGCCCTACGATCCAGCGAAGACGCGGAGGCAGGTGGCTGCTGCGTTGTCGCGCGATGCACAGGCAGCGCCTGCTTCAGCTTACGGTCAGGGGCGTTTGCTTAGCGTGTCCCGCCGCCGGTTCTGGGCCACCGTGCTTCGGCGAGACATTTGAACCACATCCCAGCCCCCAAGCGTCAACGTCCCGATTATTTCCCAAACGCCCGTCCCGCGGAGCAGGGCGGCACGCTATCTCCTCACCCGTAGAATGCGATGTTCTAAGGTGTTCGTTCATAGTTTTTTCCGTCCTGTAACTTTAAAGTTGATGTATATGATCTGGTATGTTTTGTTATGCTATGGTAAATACATATGTTGTCACCGCGTATTGCACGCCAGGTAAGCCATGTGCCACACATAATGCACGTCGAAGGTCGAATGCCCATCCTACCCTTTTCCTATGTGTGTATATATATATATATGCATATCCATGTGCATGTGCACATGTATATGTTTGTGTGTGTATATATATGTCTAGAGTTCGATGTTTAGGTCTCGGTGTATGCATCTGAATAGTTATACAGACATTTACAGTTATGTATACGTAGATGTACCTGCATGTATGCATGTGCATGTGTATGTGTATAACACTATGTATACGCATGTGGGTATACACGAATATACATATTTCTACACATGTTAACGGTTATGCATAGGTGTGTGTGTTTGTGTATACGTGTATACGTATGGATATACGTGGATGTAACTGTTTGTAGCCATGTGTATGTTGCGTGTATGTATGATTGTATGTATACGTGTGCATGTACTTGTGTATGTGTATGTGCACTTTCAGGTAACCGTATGTGTATAAGTACTTGTATGTATGGATATGTATATGCTATGTAGATGCTTATGTCTGTGTACATGTGTTTATACATGAAGCTGCATATGTATAATATGATGTGTATCGTTCGGCTTATGTCTATGTTTTGTTTGTGCATCTGCACATACATAGGTACATGTATTTATATGTGTGTATACTTTCTGGCGACGTGTTGTTGCAGTTGTTTCTCAAGGGAAGTAGCCGTGCCCTTGGCACATTGAAGAGAACCTCTGGTTCCCCGGTGGGGGCTATACAATATACGAAGCGTGCTCTTCACTACTTGAACATCGCTGTGCCAAGGGCATTCTAGGATTATTTCTGTATGTCCAGTGATGGCTTTCTTGGTTTTGCAGAACTTGCCGGCCATTGCCGCACACAGCGCCGTCCGCCCGCAGGGCATGCAGTGTCGCCGGGGCCGGTGCCGCGACACGCTGAGCAAACTTTCCTGACCGCAACTGGAAGGGTCAAGATACCCGCTTGCGGCCGAGGGTGCCCCAACTGACCTTGCCGAGTTGTGCGCACTTTTGGGGCCCGTGGTGCGGGCCGGCAGAACCGCGCCAGCGTAATACATGCTGTCGTTGCTGCCGCGCGGGGCCTTCCTGCTGGCCAGTGCCCGTGCTGGGCTGCGGCAGCGGCCGCGCACGCAGAAGAACGCAGCGGCCTCTGGGGGTCACTGGGAGTCCCAGAGGTCCCTGGAGGCCTATGGCGGCACCATAAGATCGGGTGCGCTCGAGAGGGGGGCCTTGCGGGGCCTTGAGATCTCACAGGTTTCATGGCCCTTCCCTCCTCTCTTTCTTCTTCTTCTTATTGTTCTCCTTCTTCTTATTGTTCTCCTTCTTTGTCTTCCTCTTCATCCAGTGAGTTCCCTGCCCCGCCCCCCCGTCTGCGCACGTTCTCGGGGCCGTGACGCGCTAACCGCCCCCCTCTTCCTGAACCCACTTCTTCGGCGCACACCCGATCAGAGGACCGAGCAGCGTTCGAACGCGGTACAGAAGCTCCTCAATCTCCTCGGAGTCTTGGTGTTACTTTGGTTGCCGCCCTGCCTGGTCCCAGCTCCGACCGCTTCGCTTGTCACTGAGTTTTGCCTCCGCGTTCCTACGACTTGCTGTGCGCGCATCTCGCTTTGTTCCCGTTGGCCCATGAAGCGCGCGATGGGAAATGGCCCTCCCGAGGGGTAGCATATTTCTCGATCCGCCTTTCCTTGCCTGCTCTCGCTGAGAGCAAAACCTCTCGAGTCTCCGGCGCCCGCGGCCGCCCGGCCCGCAGGACTCTCGGACCAGCTGGTCGCCCGCGGGGCGCCCGAGATTGCGGGGGATGAGCCGCCGAGCCTGATGAGGCGCGGGTGCCGCCGACGTCGCCGCTGCCGCCGTCGTCGTTAGCCGCCTGCGCCAGCGCCGTCGTCGTCGTCGTCGCCGTCGTCGTCGCCGTCGTCGTCGTCGTCGTCGTCGTCGTCGTCGTCGTCGTCGTCGTGGTCGTCGTCGTCGTCTTCTTCGTGGTCGTCGTCGTCGTCGCCGCCGCCGCCGCCGTCGCCGCCGCCGCCGCCCGCTGCCGCCGTTGTCGCTGTCGCTGTCATTGTCGCCGTCGTCGCCGTCGTCGCCGTCGCCGGTCGTCGTCGTCGTCGTCGTCGTCGCCGGTCGTCGTCGTCGTCGTCGCCGGTCGTCGTCGTCGGGGGCCTGGCGGCGCCGCCCTTTTGCGAGGCTCCCAGCGCGCACCTCGCGCCAGGAAGGGGGCCCCTGCACCGATCCGAGAAGTCCGCGCGGACCCCCGACAGTTTGTGCAGGCTTGTCCTCAATAGCGTTTCGCTAGAGGGTGCCACAATCTATAGTAAGTCGGGCATGTCCCTCTCTACAGGAGGAATGGTCTGGGGACGATTTTGCTTGTTTTTTTCGGGGGCTATGTTCTAGGTGATTTTCGGATTACTCATTCCTTCTCTTCAGACATGCGCCTGTGGGAGGACATGCCCGACCTAACTTGAACAGCGTTTCGCCCGAGGGTGCCAGCAGCTGCAAGAGACTGGCGCAGAAGAGCTCCGCGGGGACGGCGAGGAGCCCCAGGCCGCCCTTGTCCGGGAGCGGTCCGGCACTGCCATGCCGCCTGAGAGGCTCCCTCACATTCCCCCCTGCTGCAGCCAGCCAGGGAGGAGGGATAGGGGGGGCGAGGAGGGAGGAGAGAGGGGTGGAGGGAGGGGGAGAAGGAGGGGGGAGGGGGGAGGGCGAGGAGCGAGGAGGGGGAGGAGGAGGAGGAAGGGGAAAGGGGAGGGGGAGTAGCAGCAGCATCAGCAGCAGCGGTCCGGCAGCCATGTCGCATGAGGCTCCCTCACAATTCCTTCGGGAGTCGTGCTCCCGCCCGAGTGCGGTCTGCACGTGTGGTCTGGTTGGCACGGCTCGAGCTGGATGGTGCGTTGGCGATGTTGTGTGGACCGTCTTCGTTGTGACTTCGTTTCTCCCCGAAGGCAGCGAAGGAGAACAGCAACACGCCGACAGAAAGCACACAGTTCAGCGCGAGTTCTGCCAGACGGCCGCCATCCCTTTGCAAAGGATACGCCAGTGTACACATGGCCGTCCTCTTGCCGTTCTATAAAAAAAAACGCCGGGTTTTTAACATCGGCGTTTTCTGTTTTCGCTTGTTTTTGTTGTTTTCTGTTTTGGGAGCAGTTTTTTCTCCTTTTTGGGAATGCCGTCTCGCCGTTTTCGATTCGTTTTTGATGCCAGTTGTTTTCTGTTTGGGGTTGCCTTTTTTTTGTTTGTTTTTCTGTATTGGGTTGCCGTTGTTCGCTCGTTTGTCGCTCGGCCGGTGCCGTTTTTTGTTCTGTGTTGGGTTGCCGTTTTTGGTATGTTTGGGTCGACCGCAGCGCGAAAAGTTGAACACGCGAAAAAACCGCCCACAGCGTTTTAGAGAACAACTCAGCTCTCGCCCGTGTCCCCGCTGCTCTCACCCCTGCCCCGGCTCTTCGCCTCTGCTGCTGTCGGAGTGCTCTGCAGGAGTGGGAGGTCGGGGCAACGATGGGGAGACATCGTCCTCCTCTCGCCTCCCCCTCGAATCCCGAGCGCTTGCCTTCACATGCAGGGCAGTCGGTGCTCACGGAGACCCCCGACCGCTCGGGCTAGCAGTCACAGCCTGGTGAACACTGTCGTCCATCAGTGTCCAGAGACGGGGGGGTGATGCTCAGTGGGGAACGCATCGACGCCCAGTTTCCCATCCCTCGCTGATGGGGGCCTGATAGCCCATCCCACCCAGGAACGTATGGTTGCGCTATCGAAAGCCTGTCGCCCACTTACCAGCGATGAATCGCCGACTGCAGGTCGATGTTTACCCCACGCCCCCTGAACGTGCGACTTCGCTACCTGGGGCCACTCGCTGATCTATCGGCGAGGTATCGCCGATTCCAGGTCGGTGTTTCCCCCGCCCCCCTCGAGCGAATCTCCCCCACGTATCGTTCCACCTCACGGGGGAGGGGAGATTCGAGGATCAGAAGCTGGCTGCCTCACTGAAGGCATCAGCCCCGCGCGGAAGGAGGCAACGGAGACCGGCACCCGCGACCAAGTTAGGCCAGACACCCCGCCATGGGCGGCGCCAGAGGCGCCGCCAGTGGGGTCCAGCGCCGATCCAATAATTCCGCGCTGACCTCTGACAGTGTGTGTGCTCATGTAGCTCAATAGGGCAGTACCTCTCCTCGCATCCTCGGCTTTGCCTCTCACACCCTCTCCTCGCCCCCTCGCCTTCTCGGCGTTGCCTCACCTTCCCCCTCCTCCTCCTCCTCCTCCTCCTCCTCCTCATCCTCCTCATCCTCCTCCTCCTCCTCTCGACCTCTCGGCAACGCCTTCTCGCTTGGAGAGGAAGGCCTGCGGCTGAGCGGCAGGCCAGGGCTTGCCTGCCGCAGCTGGCCCCCGCAGTGCTGTCGGGCCCGCGACGGCGGCGGGCAGCTGGGGGAGGAGGAGGAGGAGGAGGAGGAGGAGGAGGAGGAGGAGGAGGAGGAGGAGGAGGAGGAGGAGGCACAGGAGGAGGAGGATTGACGCTGCAGTCTATGTGGATGGAAGACCGGTCAATGTTTCAGGAGGAGGAGGAGAGGGAGGAGGAGGAGGAGGAGGAGGAGGAGGAGGAGGAGGAGGAGGAGGAGGAGGAGGAGGATGGAGGAAGACGAGGGGGCAGACGAGAAGGTGCTGCGCTTGCCAGGCGACTGGACGAAGTTCTGAGCGAGGACCCCGGGTTGCCGCCCCTCGCGTGTGCCGTGCTGCATCGTGCTGCACTCGGCTCCAAGGCGTCTCTCGTGGCGCTTGCGACTGCGGTGGCCCAGCGGGCGCGGCGACGGGGGGATGAAAGAGATGGAGAAGGAGGCGGAGGGGGAGGAGCAGGAAGAGGAGGCAGAGGAGCAGGAGTAGGAGGAGGACCCGGAGGAGGAGGAGGAGGACAAGGAGGAGGATCATGACGACGATGATGATGCTGCTGATGATGCTGGTGGTGATTATGTTGAGCATGAGAATGGTATTACTGATGCTAATAATGATGATAAAGATCACGATGTTGGCGATGATGATGATGCTGCTGATGATGATGATGATGGTTATGATGATGATGATGATGATGATGATGATGATGATGATGATGATGATGATGATGATAAGGATGTCGCTGATGATGATGATGCTGATGGTGTTTGTGATGATGATGGTGATGCTCGTGATGATGCTGATGATTCTGATGTTTATGGTGCTGATGATTATCATGATGACGATACTGCTGCTACCGACGATACTGAAGATAATGCTGGTGATTCTGATCATGATGCTGCTGATAGTGTTGATGATGTTGTTGATGATCGCGATTATTATGATATACTGATCGTGATGATGATCCTGTGGATGATGATGATGATGATGATGATGATGATGATGATGATGATGATGATGGTACTGATAATGATGATGATGATGATGATGATGATGATGATGATGATGATGATGATGATGGTGGTGGCGGTGGTGGTGGTGGTGATAATGATGATGCTGATGATGCTGGTGGTGATGATAAAGGTGATCACGAGGACGAGGATGAACACGACGATGCTGATTCTGCTGATGAAGACCAGCATGCCGATGAGGATGGGGATGAGGATGCCGACGAGGATACCGATGAATGTGCCGATGATGATGTTGATGTGGATCACAGGGGCGGAGGCGGATAATAATAAGAATGAGGATGATGCTGCTGCTGATGATGATGCGGCTGATGCTGATGCTGCTGCTGATGATGATGATGCTGATGCGGCTGCTGATGATGATGCTGATGCTGCTGATGATGCTGATGATGATGCTGACGATGATTATGATGCTGATAACGATGATGCTGATGATGCTGCTGATACTGATGACGATGATGATGTTGATGATGATGATGATGGTGATGATGCTGATGATGAGGATGCTGATGAGGATGATGATTCTGACATCGGTGATGATGGTGATGACGCTGATGCTGATGATGATGCTGATGCTGATGCTGATGCTGATGATGCTGCTGATGGTGACGATGGAGAAGATGATGAGGAGGAGGATGAAGAGGAGGAAGATGAAGGACCACTGATGAGGATGAGGGCCCAGCGGAGACAGAGGCGGAGGAGGAGGAGGTGGATAAGGAGGAGGAGGAGGTGGAGGAGGAGGAGGAGGAGGAGTCGGAGGAGGGGAAAGGAGGAGAGGAGGAGGAGGAGGAGGAGGAGGAGGAGGAGGAGGAGGAGGAGGAGGGGGAGGAGGAGGAGGAGAGGAGGCGGAGGAGGAGGAGGAGGAGGAGGAGGAGGAGGAGGAGGATGAA
Source organism: Prorocentrum cordatum (assembly GCA_963575745.1). Taxonomy (NCBI): domain Eukaryota; class Dinophyceae; order Prorocentrales; family Prorocentraceae; genus Prorocentrum; species Prorocentrum cordatum. The sequence goes on along the minus strand of CAUYUJ010003425.1, from coordinate 77,975 downwards.
AAAGGAGGAGGAGGAGGCGGAGGCGGAGGAGGAGGAGCATGAGGAGCAGGAGGATGAGGAGGAAGAGGAGGAGGATACTGATGATGATGATGATGATGATGATGATGATGATGATGATGGTGATGATGATGCTGATGCTGATGCTGATGCTGATGCTGATGCTGATGCTGATGATGATGATGATGATGAGGAGGAGGCGGAGGAGGAGGAGGAGGAGGAGGAGGAGGAGGTGTATAAGGAAGAAACTGATGAGGAAGACGAGCAGGAGGAGAAGGATGGGGAGTCGGGTGAGGAGGAGGAGCATAGTGACGAGGATGATGCTGATGATGGTGATGATGCGGATGATGACGATGTTGATGATGATGCTGATTCAGATGATGAGGATGATGAGGATGATGCTCATGGTGGTGATGCCGATGTTGATGACGATGATCTTGTTGACGATGATGGCGATTACGATCATGCTGTTGCTGCTGATGCTGCTACTGATGCTGCTGCTGATGCTGCTGATGATGCTGCTGATGATGATGAAACTGATGATGATGACGATGATGCTGATGATGCTGATGATCTTGTTGTTGTTGATGGTGGTGATGATGCTGATGATGCTGACGGATATGATGCTGATGATGAGGAGACGGAGGAAGTGGCGGAGGAGGGGGAGGATGAGGAGGAGGAGGAGGAGGAGGAGCAGGCGGAGGCGGAGGATGAGTTGGAGGCGGGTCAGCAGGCGGATGATGGGGGAGGAGGAGGAGGAGGAGGAGGAGGAGGAGGAGGAGGAAGAGGAGGAGGAGGAGGAGGGACAGGGCGCTCATGTGAGCGAGCTGTTTGGGAGCAGTCATCCTTAGGAGATTTTGCTCAGAACGCGGGCATCGCCTTCTCCTCCTCCCTCCTCGACCTCACCAAAACCTACGAGAAAGTTGCCCACATATTCCTCGTGAGGGCGGCCATGAAACACAACTACTTCAACGCTATCATTCTCATATTGCTCCTCACCGTCTATTTGGGGCGTCGGCATGTTACTTTGGGAAAGATGCGTTCCCAGGGTGCGTTTGCAATTCAGGCTATCCTGGCTGATGCACCCGTGCTACTACCCTCCTCAAAGTCTTCCTCCTCGATACCCTCGGCATGACGGCGAATGCTTTCAGATTCGTGCGTGTTTTTAACGTGGTGGGCGACATCACGCTTTGCATTGTTGGTCAGGCCAAAGCGGTTGCCACGGGGCTTGGCCTCGACAGTTTCTTCTTGTGCCAACAGCTCGAGCGCATGTGCCTCATCGTGTCCAGGACCATGGGCGTAGTGGTAGCTTCCCATGGTTGGATTTCAAAGGATATCGCATCGAAATTGTATCGCTGGAAGTTCAGGCATAGCGAGTCTCCCAAGAACCTCGGAGTGGACTTTCGGGCCAGTGGCCGTGTTGGGGCTAATGTGCATCTTGCGAGGACCTCGAAGCTGCAACCTCGAGCACACCGGCTTCGAGCCCTCCGATCCGCAGCGGTAGGAGCCAAGCGGATCTCGAAGACCGGAGGGCTCCCTGCAGGCATGTACGGCGCGAGGGTGCACGGTGTCTTCAGCAAGAGGCTCTCGCAGATCCGTGCGGCCATCGCGCGCAGTGCTTTCGGCGTCTCCCGAGGGCGATCAAGAACGCTCGAGTTTGTGCTGTGCGCCGGCCTGCTGCCTTGGACCCGACCTACCAGGCCAACCTCCTCCCCCTCCAGTCCTGGGTGCAGGCGTGGCGCGAGTGCTGGTTGCCCATGAGTCTTTATGAAGAACACTTTCGAGCAGGCCCAGAAGGGTCCAGTGGATTATTGGAATCGTGTTCGGGGCCCTGGACGAGCTGTCTGGTGTACCCCTGGGCGCCTTGGGTGGACTGGCCAGCACCCTCTTGTGTGGAGAGGCCCCAGCGGCACCCTTTTATGATTTTGGCTACCTGGGTAATAAGTCTCTGAAGACCCTGGTTAACGTGGGCTCCAAGAAGGCCTTGATCAAGAGCCTCGAAGGTACCAACTTTCATGCTAGTATCTTGCGTGGACCCCCCAGACTGGAACCTATTGGGGACGTCTTGAGGCGACCCAGAGGACGAGGTCAGGTGGCTGAGGCGGCCTACCTGGCTGGATGCGTTTCTGGAGGCTTCCCGACGCAGAGCATTTCCCGAAGTGCAAGCTGTGCGGCGACCTCGGCACGCTCCAGCACAGGATTGTGGACTGCCCTGCGACATGGTGGGCTCGCCGTGAACTGGACGTGCCAGAGGCCATCGCCGATTTCGAAAAGGTTGCGCCACACGGTATCGATACCGCCAGATGTCTTGTCCCCAGCCTGGCGTTTGAGGCCCGTCCCCCTCGTATGGACCAGTCTCAAGTCTGGATCGCCTTGCCCCCGCATGGGGCCTCGAGTGGCAACGTCGCCATTGATGGATCCGCCTTGTCCCCAGGGGACATCTCGCTGGAAAGAGCTGGCCGGGGTGTTGTCCAAGTGGGCCGCCATGGAGCATTGGACGGCGCCCTGCACACGGTCCCCTGCCCCCGTCCTGTCCAGCAGGCGGGGTGCGCCGAAGTTTATGCTCTCCTGATGCTTGTCAAACACGTGGGGGTGGAACCCGTCCTCCTCCTCCTCCTCCTCCTCCTCCTCCTCCTCCTCCTCCCTCTTCTTCGTCCTCCTCGTCCTCCTCCTCCTCCTCCTCCTCCTCCTCCTCCTCCTCTTCCTCCTCCTCCTCCTCCTCCTCCCCCTCCTCCTCCCCCATGTGGGAGGAGGAGGGGGAGGCTGGGCCCCATCAGTCCTTGGACAACGCTGCGTATGCCGAGTTGTGGCGTGATCTCTTCGGACAGTGCGAAGAGAGCACTGCGCCTATGACTGCGGAGAACATTCGCAGCCACCAGTTTTGGGCCAACGCTTCCGCCCAGGGCTGTGCTTGGTGGGCCTGTAGGGGCAACCGAGAGGCAGACAGACTCGCCAAACTAGGTGCCAGGATGCACAGTATGCCCCCCAGTCTCGTTGACGAACTCCGAGCCCTTGATGTACAGGTTCGAGGCCTCGCTGTTTTGATCGCGGGGGTCGGGGGAGCTTCACCCAGGATGAATTTCAACGATGCTGACAGATTCCGAGCCAAGAGGCTGAAGGCACCAGCTGTACCCGAGTTGGTGACTGACGCGAACGGCCACGACTTCGTGCGAGTGGACAAGAGGAACGCTTACATAAGTTGTGGAAGTCGAGAATGGTCGACAGGCGCAGTGGCTGCGTTTCCGTGTACTGGTTTCCCCAGGCCGGTTCGATTGGCGCGCTCCTCCCATAGACTTCGGAGTGGTGCGGGAGGTCGAGTCTAGTGCAGTGTTTGTGGGGCGTTCGGCACAACCAAGGTGATCCTCCTGGCCAGTTCTTGTAATCATGGCCCTAGGAACAAGGCTGCCTGCCACTCCCTGAGTGTCCTGAAGAGCGGGGTCGGCCCCTCGTCGGGTGCGGAGTCTAGCAAGTCGGTCCCGTTCAAACGCGAGTGCTCCTTGGAAGGTGTCGGACCGTATGTATTACCACCCTTTTGCTCCATGTGTTGCATTCGCAGGACCTGGTGCGCCAAGGACTTAGAGGGACTGGAGGAGGATGATGATGATGATGAGGAGGAGGAGGTGGAGGAGGAGGATGATGAGGAGGAGGAGGGGGAGGTTGAGGATCAGGAGGAGGAGGGGGATGATGATGATGATGATGATGATGATGATGATGATGATGATGATGATGATGATGATGATGATGGTGATGATGATGATGATGGTGATGATGATGATGATGATGGTGATGATGATGATGATGAGGAGGAGGAGGAGGATGATGATGATGATTATGATGATGATGCTGATGATGATGATGCTGATGATGCTGATGCTGATGTTGATGATGATGCTGCTGATGATGATGCTGCTAATGATGATGAGGAGGATGCGGATGAGGGTGGGGACGGGGATGAGGATGCTGATGCGAATGAGGATGAGGATGTGGATAAGGAGGATGAGGAGGATGAGGAGACGTGCAAGGACGACTATGGGGAGGAAGGGAAGCATGAGGAGAAGGGGGAAGGCTGATGAGGAGGAGGAGGGAGATGAGGAGCATGAGGATGATGATGCTGAGGAGGAGGAGGAGGCGGAGGAGAAGGGGGAGGAGGCGGAAGCGGAGGCGGAGGCGGAGGCGGAGGAGGCAGAGGAGAAGGAGGAGGAGGAAGAGGATGATGAAAAGGATGTGGAGGAGGAGGAGGAGGAGGAGGAAGAGGCGGCGGAGGAGGAGGACATAGAAGGACACGTGGTACAATCATGATGATGCTGCTGATTCTACTGATACTGATGATGCTGGTGATGCTGATGCTGTTGATGATGATGGCGGTGGTTGTGATCATGATGGTGCTGATGATGATGATGATGATGATGATGATGATGACGATGATGATGATGATGATGATGATGATGATGATGATGATGATGATGATAATGATGAGTTTGATGCGGATTATGCCTATGACGATGCTACTGATGATACTGGGGATACTAATTGTGCTGACCGTGACGGCGACGATGCATATGATCATGACTATGTTGCTGATGGTGATGCTGATGTTGTGGTTGTTGTTCTTGTTGGTTACTGTGACCGTTATCATTATGGTTAGTGTAACTGCACTTTTACTGATGCTGATAATGCTGATGAGGGTAATGAGGATGAGGATGATGAGGGTGACGATGCTGATGAGGATGGTGAGGATGATGAGGATGAGTTTGAGGAGGAGGGCCACGATTAGGATGTTGATACTGATGACGGTGATGATTATGATGCCGATTATCATGATGCTGAGGATGATGATGGTGATGCTCATGCTGCTGATGATGACGATGATGCTGATGAGGATGAGGATGATGGATATGCTGATGATGCTGAGGATGATGATGCCGATGATGATGCTGATGATCACGATGCCGATGATGCTGATGATGCTGAGCTTGAAGATGATGACGATGATGATGATGGTGATGATGGCGAGGATGATGATGAGGACGATGTTGACCATGCTATTGATACTGCCGATGATGATGAGGATGAAGATGATGGTGATGCTGACGCTGATTATGCTGGTGATGACGATGATGGTGGTGGTAGTCATAATGCTGCTTCTGCTGATGATGATGATGATAATCATGGCGATGCTGATGCTGATGATGATGCTGATTATGCTGATGACGCTGATGATGATGACGCTGATACTGCTGCTGATGATGATGAACATGATGATGGAGCTGGTAATGGTGGTGGTGGTGGTGATGGTGATGGTGGTGGTGATGATGATGATGATGATGATGATGATGATGATGATGACGATAATGAAGAGGAGGAGGAGGAGGCGCAGGAGGTAAAGGAGGTAAAGGAGTATTTGGCCTGGGTCTGTCCCCGCGCCTTTCTCCCGCCTCTCCCCTCCCTCTCCCTTCTCTTTTTCCCCTGCCATCCCTCTCCCGCCTTCCCTTCTTCCCCCCCTTTCGCACTTCATCCCTCCCGCCGCCCTATCCTGCTGACCTGCGCGTGGCTCTGCTGCCGCGAAGCTTTTCTTGCGCGGAGGGCGGTGCAGTCGTGCGCTCGGCCCGCTGCCTTCCCTCGGATCGACAGCGGCCTCTGCCAGGCGCGTATTCTGCCTCTGGCTCCTGGTTCCTCTCCTTGCTCTTCCTCTCCCGCCTCCTTCTCGTCCTCCTTGTCCTTCTCCTCCTCGTCCTCCTCTTCCTCCTCCTCGTCCCCCTCCTCCTTCTCGTCCTCCTCCTCGTGCTCCTCCCTTCCTGCTCCGCCGACCTCGCGAGGCTGTCCTCTTGGAAGGGCCTCGTCTACCTCCGATCCACCGCCAAGCGTGCCCCCCCGCCGACCCCCCGCCAGAGCGGCGATCGTTTCGCCCAGCATTGACAGACAGCGGCCCGCGCGCGGTGCGGCATTCGCGCTGCGCGGGTGCGGCGGGGTTAGTGACATATTTTTTTTTGTCAGCGGCCGCGGGCGAGCGCGCCGGCGGCGAGTCAGGTCAAAACGGGCTACGCAGAGACTGATTAAGCAAAGGCAGCGCGAACAAGCTACGACTAACGGAGCAAGCCGAGGCCTCACGCGGCGGCCCAGCGGCGGGCGGGTGGCAGGGGAGACTGAAACTGAGTCGAACTGCCAGCGTGGGGTTAGTGAAATACGCGGCGGGTTCCAAAATCTCATACGCAGGCAAGGCAAGCGGCACGAAGCAGGCGGAAGTAGCAAGTGCACGCTTGAGCGGATGAGAGAGAGAGAGAGATGTATTCACACGCATGTGCATATACACACAAGACTGCGTTGGCGCTTCGCTCCGTGCACCTTGGTCCTTGAAGTTTGATATGCAGCGGAATGGCAGGAAAGTCAAGCCGACAAGTCAGCGATAACTCCTTGTTGCCTTTTCCGGCATCGCCGTTATAATAATGTTATTCGTTATCCTTCCTCCATGTGTCTTTTCCTTCATTCTCGCCATACCCTGCGTATTCTCCCCATGATCTTCAGCTCTTTTTGCGGATGCTCCTCCTTGGAGAGCCTCTGGGGGCCTCACACAAGTTTTTCAGACTTTCTTACGGCCTTCCTGGAAGCCTCCTGGGCGTCTTTGGGGGCCTCTGGGGGCTTCCTCGGGCCACCCTGCCTCCAACCGCGGTCTCCCTGAACGACCGTGTCACGATTTGGAATGTTTCGGAGGGCGTTTTGGGGCCATTTTGGCCCGTCATGGGACACTCTTGGGCCATCTTGGGACCCTGTTGTGCCGTCTTGGGGCTCTCTTGGACCGCCTGGAAGCCCTTTCGGATGGTTGTGGGGTGATTTTCTAGCCTCCCAGGCGGCTTAGGACGCCCAGAAGACCGCCGTCTTGGAGCGTTGGAAAGCTAAAAAAAAACAGCCCCAAATTCATCACCAAAAACCAAAAGAAAATCAATGAATGTTGCCTCTTGTGGCCTTCTTGGGAGTGCTCTTGGAGGCCTCTTGGGACTGTTCCAGGGGTCCATAATCTCACGTATAGGTTTAGCTTTTGGTGTTTCACCCTGGGTGCTGATGGATAGAGATCCATCTTGTGTGTGTCCGTGCCGCATGTGGCTCAAGGCAAAACATTATGTTCCCTCTCCTGCTGCCACAGTTGGTAGCGGAGCGGGGTCCGGCCCGGAGGCCATGGGTGCGAGAGGCTGGCTGTGACGGCCAGGCCGCTCCGCGCTCGCGTGCCCCGGAGCCAGGCTTCGCTCTGACCACTGAGCAGCGTGGGATCCACGGCGGAGAGATGCTCGCGGATGGTGAGCAGCGACCGCCGCCAGTCGCCCCAGGAGGCGACGGACGAGAGGAGACCTTCGCTGTCATGACGGCCCGAGGAGCTGAGGGGTCGACGGCAGGAGCAGCAGCATCAGGCTCTACGGTCCGACCGTAGAGCCTGATGCTGCTGCTCCTGCCGCCACGACCGGGTCGTGGCGGCGACGATCGATCAGGACACGCTCACTCGGGCAATCCAGTCCGCAGTCCAAGAGACAGTGCGGGCGCTCGGCCATTTTGGCCAACAGCAGCAGCAGCAGCAGTGGCCACCGCAGGAGACAACCTTGACGGCGGCCGACCCATGGGACGGTACTGGGGCCGACCCGTGGAGCAGCAGCAGAACTAGACAGACAGCCGAGGTGAGCAACGGAGAAGCAGCAGGAGATTCAGGACAGCGGCGCTCACCCGGCGACAAGGACGACGTGAAGGAGGACCAGAAGTGGGACGAGCACCAGGACTGGAGCTCGAGCTGGAACAGCAACTGGTGGCCAGGCCAGTGGACCGGAGGTCGAGGTGACTTCTCTGACCCTCCGGCGTGGCCAGGCTGGGCCCACTATCGACAATGGCGCCGGGCTATTCGGCGCTGGAACGACAACACAGACGTGGCGGTCTGGAGGAGGTCGGAGAAGTTCATGCGACTCTTCGACTGGACGATGCAGGCCAAGTTCGAGGACATCCCGGACAAGGAGCTCACCGCCTCTTCGTGGTTACAGACGCTCCTCAGCCGCATGGACCTGATGATCGGAGAGCGCGAGGGAGATGAGCTACGACGAGCAGGACGAAAAGCATTGTACGAGGCCGTCCGCGACTCCAAGGAGACGCTCACGCAGTACGTGAGTCGTCGTGAAGCAGAGTTCATCGGCGCGGAGGGCCATGACCTATGGATGTCCGACAAACTCAAGGGTCTCTTCCTAGAGGAGGGGGCCAACCTCACCCAGCAGGGCGTGCAGAATTTGCGCACGCTCACTCGTGGAGATCTGACCTATAGTAGCGTGAAGTGGGCTCTGCGCCAGCTTGACTCATCAGCCGGCACCGAGCGCTTGCTTCCCGGCAAAGCCGGGGCAGGCAGCATGCTGGCAGCAGCGTCCGAGGACCTGGGGCCGGGCGCTCGCTCGGATGCTGGTGCCTTTCAGTCTTCCTCTTCCCCTCCCAACCTCGGTCGGTGTGAAGGTAGGTCGGAGGACGCCAACTACCAGGTGGTCGAGGACGAGGAGGACGACTACGACGAGGGGGCCGACGAGTCGGGCGAGCTCGAGGAAGAGGACGTGGCGGCCCTCCTCGCGGAGATCGATGACATGGACATCGAGGAGGACGACGCCGAGCTGGTGCTGGCCGAGCTGACGAACAACAGGTCCTGGAAGCAGAACAAGGACCTCAAGCGAGCAGCTCGGCGCGACCGAGAGTACTTCGGCTCCCGAGGTCGAGGCAGTGGCACGACCCCTCCTCCTTCTCGGCCAACCGGACGAGGAGGGGGTCGCCAGCGACGGGAACGTGACGAGCGTGGAGGCGGAGCCAGAGGAGTCGGACACAGTCCTCCTCCGGGCAGGCGACGCTTTCTTACCCAGGAGCAGCTGATGAAGGTCACCAAGTGCAAGCTGTGCCGCGAGAAGGGCCATTGGGGACGTGAGTGCCCCAACGCCAGCAGCGCCAAGAAGGGCGCTGTCAAGCGGGAGGCTTCCGTGAAGAAGACTCCCATCAGGAAGGCCTCGTCCTACATGTTCGACGGGGTGGCGTTCAGCAGCAACGACATGTGGGCAGCACCGGCGCGGCGCGGGATCGAGGAGGAGATCGCGTCAGGGTCGATCTTCCTGGCGGCCTCGTCGACCCAGGGCCTGGTCGACCCCGGGGCAGGGACGGACCTGGTGGGCGTGGAGGCTCTCGACAGGGAGTCCGAGGCGCTCGCGACCCACGGCCTCAGGTACGTCGAGATTCCGGCCGAACATCGGACGCATCTTCGTGGGGCCCACGGAGTCGGAGGCCGGGCCAAGGTCGTGAATGCTATACTTTTCCCGTTGTGTTTAGGTGGCGTCTTTGGCGTCATAGACACCACTGTGCTCGGAGAGGCTGTTCCTCACATTTTGAGCGTTAATCTTCTGGACTTTCTAGAGAGCGTGATTGATTTACCGAGGAACAAGCTTCGCTCCGGCACCCTGCGCACGACTGTGGCCATGACACGCCTGGGTTCCGGGCGCAGGATGGTAGAGATTGTGCGTTCCCTGGAGGAGCCGGCGACAGTCCCAGCGTCGGCGCTCCAGCGCTATCCTTCTCTGACGGAGGGGTCATTCACCCTTGGCAATGAGAAGCCTCCGAAGATGCTGGCAGATGGGACTGTGGCGCAGTGCATCCCTCACCTCATCATCTCCATCCTTCGGTTTAGGGCTAAGTCGAGACGTACGGGGTCCGGGTGGAGTCGCGCGGGTTCCAGGCAAAGGGAGTTTTCGAGCAGAACGTCCAGCAGGGATCCGAGGGAATCGCCGTGCGTGGGCTACTCGGTCGTCTTAATCGTCGCAGTCGCGGTCTGCCTATTCCTCGTGTGTTGGGCTCAGCGGGCCCGCCTCAAACAGGTCACGGGCTCAGGATCTCTGGGGCATGCTAAGGTCTCGGACAACAGCAACGAAGGACGGGGCAGGGCTCTCGACCCCATCGGCAGAGGAGCTCTCGACCTCATCGGCAGCAGGGGCCCGAGGGCTCTCGTGTATCTACTGTCCGTGGCCTCTTTTGGCTCGAGTCTTTGCTCGCGTCTTTCTCGGCGTCGACGTCTGAGCCGACGATCGCAGCGTCCTGCCGGCGTCGTCCGGCGCAGCGATGATGTTCATAACGATTTCCATGTACTTCCTGAGGGGGGCCCTCTCAGTGCGGGGAGCTCCCCAGTTCCGCGGGTCCACCGCTCAGCCGCCCGGCGGCGGCAACAGCAAAGGCGACGGCAGCGACAGTCGAGGAGACGCTGCCAGGGCAGCGCTGAGCCAGGCGATCGAGACGCCGGTGGAGGCGCCTGCAGAGGTCACCACGACTCCGAGCGGACCGCCTTCCCATCCCGGGGTGCCCAGTCAGTTGCCCGCCCAGCTGATGACTTGGGCTCAGGCGGTGGCGGCCGCCGGACCCGATGGAGTGCCCGACCGAGGAGTGGCCGGCTACCTGACGGACGGGGCGCCCATCCTGACGATGGAGTACCAGCAGTACCTACTCCAGGCTCCCCCTCCGCCGTCGGGCCCTCCGCCTGGGCCGAATCCGGCCGCAGCCTCCAGCGCTCAGCCAGCAGCGTCACCGATGCCATGGCTGGCCGGAGCCCAGGGGCAGTTTCCAGGTCCGCCGAAGGCGAGATCGGCACGGCTGCTAGGCCACGGAGGGGCGCCGAGTGCCCGGGCCCCGGGAGCAATGCCGGGGATTCCCCACAGTCGCGACGAGGATCAGACATCGATGCAGCTGGTCACGAACCAAAGCGACGACGGAGAACCGACAGCGGCAGCAGCAGCGGCAGCTCCGATCTCGGCGGCAGCGGCAGCAGCAGCCATCCCAGCCAGGCGGGCAGCAGCACCGCTGAAGCAGAGATCGATCCCAGTCAAGCCGCCGCCGCCCAAGCTGGTGAACAACTGCAACCACTCGCAGGCCACATCGTACGGCAACCAGTGCGGCTCGGGCACGAAGTGCAAGTTCTGCGGCTACAAGCTCACCTGGGCGCCACGCGGCAGCGGTGGCGAGCAGGACGGCGGGCCGGCAGCGAGCCCGGAGTCCGCGGCAGAGGCGGCCAGACGGGCGGCGGCTGCTGCCGAGCGGACGGTGCAGATCATGCAGGAGAATCCCGTGTTTCAGACAGGGGCGGCGGCGCTGCAGACAGCGAACGACCTGAACGGCTACCTCAACGCTCTACAGTGGCAGTTGCACCAGATCCCCGAGGGGATTCGATCCCTCGGAAAGGTGCAGGAGGTGGTCGAGCAGATTGCACAGTACGCCAGTCAAGCCCAGTTCCAGACCAGCAGTCAGCTGGAGGAGGGCCTGCAGCAGATCCATCAGGCGCTCATCCGACTCCGTCGTACCTTGGAAGCACTGGAGCCGATGGGAGAATCCCTCGACTACCTGACAGAGCAGATGAGCACCCTGTCGCTGTCGGTCGGCAACATCGAGCAGTCAATGGGCCAGATGGCGCAGATGATAGTGGAGATCGGGACGGCAGTGATGGGGCTCGTGCAGGTGGCCAACGCCGTCGGAGCGAACCAGGAGCTTCCGTTGCAGGAGCCGGACAGCTCGCAGGCGGGTGCTTCCTCGCCGGAGCCCGAGGGCGGGCCGCAGGTCTCGACCACGGCAGCGACGCCGCCTTGGGAGATCCTCTACGAGAGCGACAAGGACGACGAGATGTAGCGGTGTCCTCGGGCGCCACTCCTAGCTCTTTAGTCGCTGGCCCGAGCCGAGGGGCTCTGGGCCAGCAGCAGCAGCGTTCGAGGTGCAGTCGTCTGGTCTGTGCGTGCGCTGCCGTCTCTGACAGGGGCTCGCCAGAGAGCCCATTGACTATCCCTTCTCCTACTTCTCCTCCCTTTGCGCAGAAGCTCCTGGTCGGGCCTGAGTGGCTCGACGGAGATTGGATGAACGACGACCATGAGGTCGCCTGCGGGTCTCAAGTGAGAAAGGCTCTCGGCGAGGCAGCAGCCAGGGCAACTGGAGCCCTCCCAGGGACCTTTTCTGTCGGCGCGTCGGTCACCTCGGGACGATCCAAGGTGGCTTTCATGGAAGTGTTCTCCCCTCCCAGGATCGCTCCCGTCGTTAAGAAAAATGGGGCCCCCGTGGGAGAGGAGGCCTCGTGGGGCCTCAAGGTCGGCTGGGACGCCGCTCAAAGAACAGAAGTTGATCGCCTCTGGGAGACGATCAGGACCGATCGACCCGAAATGATCTGGTTGTGTTCCGAGTGTCGGGCCTTTTCCGCGATCAATAGGCTGAATCGGGATCGGATGGGCCCCGAGGACTGGAGGTCACTAGTGCGAGACGGCCTCCGGGACCTTTTCCTTTGCATGAGGATAGCCGACTATCAGGTTGGACACGGCCGCTTCTTTGCGTTTGAACACCCCCTCTATGCTTCCTCCTGGGGAACGCATGTGGTCAAGTGCGTGTGGGACCTGCCGGGCGTTCGACGGATCCGCCTCGACATGTGCCAGTTCGGAATGCAGGTGGACAGCCGGGGGCTTAATAAAAAACCCACGGGAATTTTGTCTAACCACCCCGAGGTGCTACGCCTTTTAGAGGGTCATCTCTGCGCGGGGGAACACGAGCACGGTGTTCTGGAGGGAGGCTCGGTCACCACCAAGGCGGGATGTTACCCCCCCCCCGTTCGTGCGCACTGTCGCCAGGGCCGTCGCCGGACACTGGTCCGGAGCTTCCAGAGCCAGGCAGTCTTCCTGGGCGGAGCTGGCGGAAGGAGTCTCCGACGGAGCTGCGGAGGCCGGGGAAGCAATTGGTGGCGCGGGCGATCGAGCCCGAAGGTTCGGACGAGAACGACGACGAGCCCGAGACCCGACCACCCCCTCAGAACAGGACGAGAGGCGATGTGACCGGGAAGCCCGATCCTCAGCCCACTGAGGACGAAAAACGGTTGATATACAAGTTGCATCGCAACATGGGCCATCCCGACAATCGGAAGTTTCTTCGGGTTCTTCGGGCCGGCGGGACCAAACAGCACCTGGTGAGATGGGTGCGTCAGCATTTTGTTTGTTCGGAATGTGCGGAACGGTCGCAGTCGGGGGCCCATCGTCGAGTTGCGTTGCCTAGAACTTTTCGTTTTAATCACATCGTGGGGGTTGATCTCTTCTACCTCGACTTTCAAGGTACGACGTATCCATATCTCAACATCGTCGACCACGGGTCGAACCTGCAGGTTGTCACCCGAGTCGAGGCCGCGACGTCGGCTGCCGTCTGGTCCGAGTTTCTGAGGTCCTGGGTCCGACTCTTGGGTGCGCCACATCTGATCATCTCGGACGGGGGCTCGGAGTTTGGAGCTCGGTTCGCCAGAGGTTTGGAACAGTGGGGAGTTTGTCGCCATGTCTGCGACGCGGACAGTCCCGGGCAGAACGGACGAGCGGAGAGACACGGTGGCTGGGTCAAAGACAGAGTCCGTATCGAGCTAGAGTCCGGGACGTCGCTTCCCTCGTCCCTCCAGGAGTTAGATGATCTGGTGTTTGAGCTGGTGGCGCATAAGAACCGATTTTGGCATCGAGGCGGTTCTCGCCTCTCCAGTTGGTTTTCGGGGAAAATCCGCGGCTTCCGCACGAGCTCCTGTCCGACGATCGACGGGCATTGCCCGGGTGGCAGGATGTTATGAGTCCCTCCTCAGAGCAGGACGAGGCGGGAGCCGAGTTTGCCAGGGCCCACGCCATCCGAGCGGCGGCCCGCAGACTTGCCATGGAAGCCACGGCCCGAGACAAGCTGTCCCGAGCGGCCCGGGCCAGGGCCCCTGGGACCAGGAGGTTTACCCCCGGCCAGTGGGTTTTCGTCTGGAGGCATTTCACCAGGATATCGTCCAGGGCCGATGCTCGAGGGCGCCGCCGTGCTGGCTGGACGGGTCCCGGGGTCGTGGTGCTTGCCGAGGGCGGCGCGGCGTGGGTTGCGGTCCGGGCCCGCCTCTGGAAATGTTCGGCCGAACAAGTTAGGCTTGCTAGCCCCGAGGAAGAGTGCGGCCTTCAATTGGCCGAGGACCCTAGATGGCAGGAGCTGCTCCGTTCTGCCCAGGCGAGGCGGGTGACCGCCGTGGACGTCCAGCGCGAGGGGCCCCCTCCCGAGAGTGCTTGGGACGAGGCGGCACAAGCCGAGCTCGATTCGGAACCAAGGGTCCCCGGAGCTGGGCCGACGCCGGCCGAGGAACGGAGACCGGAGGATCGACCCCCGTCTCCGTCAGTGGGTGGGACTCTTGGGCTTCCTCGGAGGCCATCCAGAGGGTCTCTCTCTCGTGCCGGATCGGTTGTGGCCCAGCCGGGCTCGGACAGGACCGGGTTGCCAAGTATTTCTGAGCTGGCTCCCTCAGACAGAGGGGAGTCGGCAACGCCGTCTCTCAGTCAGCAGTTGTCTCGAGGAGTCAGCTCAGGATCCGCAGAGGTCGAGCCAGGGGATCAGGAGAATCCAGGACTCCTCCCTCCTCCGTCTCCTCCTCCTCCTGCTTCCTTGCCCGCTCCTGTTCCTCCCCCCTTGCCTGCGTCTCCCAGTTCTCTTTCCCCTGTCATTCCGTCTCCACCAGAGGGGGCGAGGCCTAAGACAAGAGGGCGCCTCACACAGCCGGGGGATGTCCCAGCCTGCATTCGAGCTGCGAGGGCCGGGGGCGCGCCTCCCGAGATAAAGAGGGCCAGGACCGACCCTTCCTCGGGCTCCTCCCCTCCTTACCCCGTCGGTGGGGCTGCCTCCTCCTCCTCCGGTGTCGGGGGTCCTGGACCTGGCCTGGAGACCCGGGGGCCTGTCAGGACCGGCGATGAGCCGAGGCAGTCCGTTCAGGAGCGTGTTCAGGCCATCGAAGCCCGAGTCAGGTCTCGGTCGCCCAATCGCAACAGGGGAGCCGAGGGAATGATCGAGGCAGAAGCCGCCAGCGAGTTCTTCGTGGTCCCGGGACCGATTGACGGGCTCTCCGTTGTTCCCGGGGATGCCGAGGGGTTTGTTGGGGCCGTGTGCGAAAGCACCCAGGGCGGGGGCACCTTTGCGGCTAGCCGCGGGGGAGAAGTAACCCTCAAGAGGCTCACCCCTCAGGAGCGTCAGAAGTTCCAGGCTTCAGATAGCAAAGAATGGAAGGCCATGCTGCAATCCGGGGGGGTCCGAGTCATCCCTCCGAGCCAGGCGGCGAAGATCCGGCAACGTTGTCCGGACAGGATTATATCCAGCCGAAGGGTGCGCCGATGGAAGCCAGTTGAAGGGACTTTCGTAGAACCTAAGGCGAAGTCCAGGTGGTGTGTACATGGTCATGAGGACCCCGACTCTGGCTCCCTCGCAGTATACGCACCCACTCCCCAGACCTCATCCATTATGATGTTCATTCAGGTACTGGTCAATTTCCGGATGCTCGGTGACATTGCGGACGTTAAGAACGCTTTCACCCAGTCAGATCCAATGGCGAGGTCCCAGGGCCAGATCTACGTTGAACCCTGCGAGGGTATCGACGTCGAGCCTGGATCCCTTATCTTTTTGCTGGTGAACGTTTACGGGCTGGATGATGCTCCAGTAGCCTGGCGTCGGACTGTGGTTGGCCATCTGGAAAAGCATGGGTTCGAAAGGAGTTTGCTGGAGCCCTGCTGGTGGTAGAAGTATCGAGCAGATGGGGCCATCCAGAACATGATGTTGCTGGAAGTCGACGATTTCTTTATCGGCAGTGCGGATGCGGATGCCCGAGCGTGGATTCGCAGTATCCTAGAGGACCGCTTCCGTTTCGGGAAGTATCGAGATTGTCATGCCGGCTCAGTGGACTTTGCAGGTAGGCGCGTTTCCTTCTTACCCGGCAAGGCCGTTATTGATCAAGAAAAATACATCCTGGAAGAAATGAGCCCCTTGACTCTGGCCCGGGGCCGCTTGTCCGTCAAGAATTCTCCTCTCGAGCCGTCCGAGTTCAAAGCTATGCGTTCCCTGGTCTATAAGTTCAATTGGGTCGGCCGAGAGTCACGGCCAGAAGCGGCCGGAGTGGCAAGTATTTTGGCCAGTCGTTTAAGAGCTCCGACAGTGTCGGACGTGTCCTGTGCCAACAAGTTGGTGAAGCACTTGAGGGCAACAGCCTCTCGAGGATTAACGATCTGGCAACTAGACCCCGAGCGCATGTCTTTCATCTCTTTTTTCCGATGCCGGCGGTGTCGGATCGGTAGAGTCGCTCCAGGACGACAACGGCCTTCCGGCCGACCCCACCCAGGGAGCCTGGATGGTGTTGGCTGCAGACAAGTCTGTTCTCGATAATCAGGTGGTGAGAGCGTCCGTGCTCGGTTGGCGTAGCAGTAAGCTACGGCGTAAGGTGCCTTCGACGTTGGCCGGGGGGACTCAAGCTCTCTCGGCTGCCGTGGCGGAAGTCGAGTATCTTCAAGTGTTGTATCGAGATGTTGTGTTCAGAGATGTTGATCTGACTGATTGCGCGCGGGCCTCAGGGCCCTTCACTACGGTCTTAAGACGCGATTGTAGTTTGGGTTCCAGGGAGCAACAGGTCCACGTAGTGGACGCCAAGTCAATATATGATACCTGCCAAAAGGAAGGAAATGCGTCGGCCCGCGATAGGCGTACTGCTCTAGACCTCGCCATCATCTGTGAGTCCTTGGAGCGAGCCAGGGGTAGAATACGGTGGATACCCCATGGCCGTATGCCCGTGGATGCCCTGACCAAGGACGACGTGACTAAGTGCAATGCCGCGCTGTTTGATCTGATGACCAATGGCAAGCTCAGTCTGGTGGACGAGGCTCAAGAGGTCGGCCGCCGGAAGGACATGCCCGAGCTCAAGGATCGCTCTCAGTCGGCCTCCCGAAGAATGCTGTCGGAGCCTGCCTGGATCGCATGGCTCGACTACCTGGACCAGAGGGCTCCTCCTGGCCTGGTTGGTGGTGGTAGTGTCCTCCCGTCCTCCTCCTCTCTCCCTCCGCCTTCATTATCCTCCGAATCCGCTTTCCAAGAATCTGCTCTCTAGTTCTGCCTCTCTATCTTTCTGCTGCTGCGTATGTTTAGCATTTGCAGGTCGCTTTTGACACTGCCAGGCAGTGGACACGGACTTGTGAATCGAGTTTCGGGACAGCTAAACAAACCTAGAGAAAGTTGGACCCATGTTCCAGGGGTCCATAATCTCACGTATAGGTTTAGCTTTTGGTGTTTCACCCTGGGGATTGATGGATCGAGATCCATCTTGTGTGTGTCCGTGCCACATGTGGCTCAAGGCAAAACATTATGTCCCCTCTCCTGCTGCCACAGGACGTCTTGGAGCGATCTTTGGGGGTGTGGCGCTCTTTGGGGTCGTCGTGGACCGTCTAGGGGCTCTCTGGGGTCATTTCGGAGCGCGCCGGAACGCTTGGAGCCCTCTGGGGCCGTCTTCGGGCTCTCGCGGGGTTCTCCCGGGTCGTCTGGAGGGTTGCCCAAGAGGCCCGGGGTGGGCCAAACTCGTTAGGGTGGATGTGCTTTTTCTGGCGGCTGCCAGCCCGCCCTCGTATCTCGCGACGGAGGCGAAGCCGTCGTTGGAGCAGCTCAGCGACGCCGTGGTCGGGCCTAGCTCGGAGAGTGACTGGATCATCTCTATCGTGGAGCTCCTAGCACTGGTGGCACTGGCGGCCTGCAGGGGACACCTGTGGTCAAGCGAGCTCGTCTTCTACGTCACGGACAACGCGAACGTGAAGTCTTGGCTGACGAAGCGCCGGCCTAAGAACGCCCCGGCGCGCCACCTGCTACGCGTGATCGCGCGGCTGGAGGCCGAGCGCGGCTTCGTGCTCACGTCGTTTCACGTACGCACCTATCACAACGAGGTGGCGGACTGGCTGACGAGGGAGGAGGTGAAGAAGGTGCACAGCGAGCTCGCGAAAGCCGGCTGGCAACGCCTGGGGCCGCCCGCTGCCTGGGGCTCGATCGCTGCGGATGCCCAGCATAGGCTCCTGCGGATCCCAAGCGAGACGGGGCCGCTGCCCGAGTCAGCGCTGCGGCACCGCGCGCTCCGGACGCCCGCTGCGCCCAGGGCCAGCATCCCACTGGCAGGCCAGATCGGCATCGAGCTGGGCGGTCTCCTCCAGAGATATCGGGACGCCTTTGTCAAGCTCGGGGGGCGTCAAGCCGACCCGGGGCACGCAGCCGCCTGGGTGCTGATGTCCCTAACGATGGACCCCAGAGGCTTCGAAGCGGAGGCACCCTTTGTCAGAGTGGGCCAGGACCGCCCCAACGTGGTCGTCGCAGACACGCTGGTGGGACTATCCACCCAGAGGCTCGAACGCTTTCGTAAACAGCTCGGCTCGCGCTGACCGCGTTCGACCTCTTATGCTCCGAGCATGGGGGCGCCGCGTCGAGGACGAGGGAGGTGCTGGTAGCCGGGCGCGACCCACTGCCGCACTGCCTGGCGGGCATTACTTTGCCGCCGGCACGCCGTGCGGCCCACGGGGTCAAGCACTCCCTGGATAAGGAAGGATCTGAGAGTGGGCCGGCTGGACAACCAAGGAGACATCCTCCTGGACCCCACGATCTACACCACGAGCAGTCCGCTGCTGCCGAAGACGGCGGCACACATCACGATCGAGAGTGTCAAGCACCTGCTGCACAGGCCAGACGACCCTGCCAGCCTGCTGGCGCCCCTCGGTGGCCAGGACAGGAGCTCACGGGACCTGGTGCGACACTGCTGTGCACCCCTGGCGGCACCCACGGGAAGGTCTGGGCCCTCACTCTGGAGGAGGTCTGGCGCATCCAGGGCGGCAGCGACGAGGTGTGGGGCGCGCGCGTGGCCGAGAGTACCTCCACCGAGACGCTGCTACGAGCGGCGGTGCGTGCCCTGCCGCCGGAGTCGTCTCGGACGGTGCTCGAGGCGGTCGCGCAGGTGCTGGACTCCGATGCTGCGAAGGTCGGGGTGTGCCACGACCCAGAGGAGCAGGCAGCCTGGGAGGCCACTCGGAGGTGGTTCGGGGCCTGGGCCATTGCCCCCGGCAGCCTGGCGGCCGAGCTCCTTTGACAAGGGAGAGAGGTTGTCGGAGGGGCGCTCTCGGAGGGCATCCACAAGAGCCTGCGCAAGAACCATGCGATCCGCTTCAAGCAGATCGACGAGGACACCATCCTCGGCCGTGCCGAGCCACCGGCGGCCAGAGAGCTCCAGCTCGACAAGAATGTGGCCTGGTTTCGCACCCCCGCGGGCGCGAGGTCAAGGCTGGCCCGCAAGGGGCGAGCGATCACGACGAACGAGCTGGTCCAGCCACTGGCCCTGGGACAAGCACGCGAAGGACTGCCGCCCACGCCCGCGCGCCCCGTGCTGGGTGGAGAACGCTACGGGGAGTGGCTTCGCGACCAGAGGACCGAGGTCATGCTCCAGAAGCTCAGCGAAGGTGCCCGGAATGGGTACGAAGGCGGGCGGCGCCAGTGGGCGGCCTACCGCTCGGCGCAGGGCAAAGAGCCATGGCTCCAGGGCCGGGGCAGGGCTGAGAGGTCGCAAGACGAGGGCCTTGATCGACTTCGAGATGTGTTGACGCGCGCCGAGGGGACGGTGAAGCACAAGCTATTTGCCATCATGCAGGTATGCGCGCCTGATCGTCGGGTACAGCGACCCGCTCCTGCACCGGGGAAGGCCGTGGGCGACTTTGGCTGGTCTGATGAGGCTCCACGGTCCCAGTCGTGCTCGCCTGGTTACGGACGAGTCCCGGTCGCTGGAGAGAGCGGTCCATGGCGAGGATGTGGAGGCGAGACCCGGCGGTGAGCGAGTCGGCTCATTTGCTCGCGCAGACGAATACGTCTTGCACATCAAGGGGTCGAAGACGGACCAGTACAACGTGGGAGCCGCGCGCAACCAGTACGCTGCCCAGTTGACGCTGCGCCCGATCACGGCGCTCGCGGCCATGCAGGCGCAGCGCCCGCAGCGCTTCGACCGCGGCGCGGAGGCGAGGCTGCCCCTGTTCGGGTGGGCCTCCGGCGCACCGGTGAAGCGTGAGGAGGTGCAGCACTTCCTCGCGCTGGCAGGCCTCGCGTCGGGCCTCGAGAGAGAGAGGAGATCGGTTCTCATTCGCTGAGAAGTGGCCACAGCGATGTGCCATGTCACGGACGACGTCGCCAAGGTCCAGCGATGCGGCCGATGGGCGTCGGACGTACTTGTTCCACGCCTATCTCTGGGAATCTCACGAACCGCAGCCGGGCGTGGCCCGGCGCATGGCCAACGACCGCTCGCAGCTGACGACCCCGGCAGCGAGGCTCCAGGAGGGGGCCGCCGGCGCCGGCGCCTGGCGAGCTGCCTCGGGGAGCCCATTGGCAGGGCAGCCGCGGCGGCAGTCACGCTGGGGCACGCGGCAGCGGCCGGTCTGGAGCTCTCGACGATGAAGAAGGACGAGGGGGCCATCGGCCTGCACCTGGGCGAGGGCAGGAGGGGCGTCTTCGTCGCGATCCCCCTGTGGACCGCGGCGAAGGTCATCTTCCTCCTGGTGACGGCGCTGGGCGCGGCCCCGGCGCTGGCTGGGCGCTGCTGGTGCAGCGCGCGGCCGGGCGGGCAGCCGGAGGGCCCGCGCGAGGCGCCGGGGTAGGCGGCCGTGAGCAAGCCGAAGCCGCCCAAGAAACCCAAGGCGGTCTACTGCGACGCCAGACTTCAGGGCCCGGTTCACATCAACGGCACGCGCTACCTCCGCAAGAACCAGGGGTTCAGCGCAGGGATGAGGTCGCGCGCGTCGCGGCTGACAAGCAGCATCGCGATTGACCGGCAGCGCCGCCGGCCGTGAGGCCTGGTGCGAGGAGGTGAAAGGGGGCCCAACCGCCGGCTTCGGCCTGGTGAGCCCAGCAGCGCCGCCGGCCACGGGCCTGGCGAGCAGTGAGGTGGAAGGAGAGTCCGCCGCGGCCTCGGCCTGACGAGCGGAGCCCGCGCCAGCGTCCCGCGCCGGGCGCGGCTTTTCAAGTGCTGCGGGCGGGGTGCACCCAGGGCAGCCGGTGCTGGGGCGGCGGCGGCGGCTACGCGCCTGAGGGCAGCTGGCGCCGCACCGGGGCCCGAGCACTCCACGACCCGCGCAAAGCGCCCGCGGGCGCCGGGCGCAGGTGGCAGACGCCGGCGACTCTGCTCGCACGGCGTCGGGCCGCTTATTTCCCGGTGGCGAGGCCCAGGTTTTCCTCGAGCCCGGACAGGGCCGTCGCGGGGGCGGCCGTGCATGTGGCTCCCAGGAGAGGAGGGGGGGCGGCAGAGCCCGCCACGCGTTGCGGAAGGATGGTGGACCGCCAGCCGGCGGCACGCGCGCGCAGCGCCAGAACGGCATCATCGTCTTCATTCTCTGATGCCGCCATCAGCCTTGCTGCTGCTGCCCCCTCACCCTGAACCCCACTTCGGGTTCAGGCTTTGGGTGGTGTGTGACTGCTAGCCGAGACAGCTTAGTTGTTTGTAGTAGGCGCTAGGCTTTCTCAGGTCCCAGGAATGCGGGGGTTCCTCTTGGTTTTCCCCTTGTTCCCTGCTCCTGCTTCTGCTTGCTCCCCTCCTCCTTCGCTCCCGCTCGAGCTTTCTGGGTCAAGGTGGCCCACCCTGGGATCCAAATGTGGTCCTCCCTGCCTTGCGTTTCGGCTTTGTACGTCGGCCCGACGTCTGTTCGGGCGGCGGCAGAGCCCGCTACGCGTGGCGGAAGGATGGTGGACCGCCAGCCGGCGGCACGCGCACGCAGCGCCAGAACGGCGTCATCATCTTCATCCTCTGATGCCGCCATCTGCCTTGCTGCTGCTGTTCCCTCACCCTGAACCCCACTTCGGGTTCAGGCTTTCGGTAGTGTGTGACTGCTAGCCGAGACAGCGAGGATGATGGTCATGCTGATAATGCTGATGAGGATGCTGACGCTGTTGTTAATGATGAGGATGATGCTGCTGATGATGATGATGCTGCTGGTGATTTTGATTATGGTCATGCTGTTTCTTTATGCGATGACGATGAGTATGAATCAGCCGATTATGATTATGATGAGTATGCTGATGATGAGGATGAGGGTGATGAGGAGGAGGGGAGTAGTTTGACGATTATGATGGTGATGCTGATGGTGATGAGGACGATTATGGTGCTGCTGATTGTGATGATAATGCTGACGACGCTGATGGTGGTGGTGCTGAGTATGGTTCTGGTGAAACCTTCTGATACTGGCGGTGCTGATGGTGATGCTGATGATGATGACCTGCTGCTGCCACTTCTGCTGGCGATGATGATGCTACTGCTGCTGATGGTGCTCCTCCTTCTGCCGCTGGCATCGATTATGCTGATGATGACGATTCTGATGCTGATGATGATGATGCTGATGCTGATGATGCTGCTGATGATGATACTGCTGATGATGATGACGATGCTGATGATGATGGTGATGATGATGAGTGATGAGGGTGATGCTGCTGCTGATGATGATGATGATGATGATGATGATGGTGGGGGTGGATATGATTCTGCTGCTATTGATGATGTTGATGATAAGGATGCTGAGTCTGATGATGCCGACGACGATGCTGCTGCTGGTGATGGTGATGGCGCTGATGCGGATGTTGATGCTGATGATGCGGCTGCCGATAAGGATGACGATGCCGATGCGGATGTTGCTGCTGATGATGCTGATGATGATGCCGCTGCTGTTGATGATGATGCTGTGGATGCTGCTGATGATGATGCTGATGCTGATGGTGGTGATGATGATGATGATGATGATGGTGATGCCTCCTCCTCCTCCCCTCCAACATTGCGCTGAAACTATGGTGCTGCTGATGGTGATGATAAGCATACTGATGATCATGATGATGACGATGTTGATGTTGATGCTAATGCTGATGCTGATGATGCCGATGATACTGATTATGCTGATAATGATGATGATGATGATGATGGTCATGGTGATGCTGATGTTGAGGATGAGGATGATGATGATGAGAAGGTGGATGGGGATGTGGAGTTGGAGGAGGAATAGGAGGAGCAGCATGGTGAGTATGATGGTGATGCTGCTGATGATGATGACGATCCTGCTGACGTTGATGATAAAGTTCATGATGATACTGATGATGATGATGATGATGGTGATGACGATGATGACGATGACGACGATGATGATGATGACGATGACGACGATGATGCTGATGATGATGATGATGCTGATGCCGATGCTGGTGCTGCTAGTGATGATGGTAATGCTGATGATGAGGAAGATACTGCTGATGATGATGCTGATGATGACGACGACGATGATGATGATGATGACGATGCTGATGATGACGATGATGATGATGCTGATGATGATCATGATGATGATGCGGATGATGATGATGCTGATGATGATGATGATGATGCTGATGATGATGATGCTGATGATGATGATGATGATGATGATGATGATGATGATGATGATGCTGACGATGCTGATGATGATGATGATGCTGATGATGATGATGATGCTGATGATGATGATGATGCTGATGATGATGATGATGATGATGATGATGATGATGATGGTGGTGGTGGTGATGATGATGGTGGTGGTGGTGATGATGATGATGATGATGATGATGATGCTGCTGCTGCTGCTGCTGCTGATGATGATGATGATGATGATGATGATGATGATGATGATGATGATGATGATGATGATGATCAGGAGGAGGAGGAGGAGGAGGAGGAGGTTGAGGAGGAACAGGACGAGGAGGAGGAGGTGGGGAGGAGGAGGACGAGGACGAGGAGGAGGAGGAGGAGGAGGAGGAGGAGGAGGAGGAGGAGGAGGGGGAGGAGGGGGAGGAGGAGGAGGAGGAGGGGAGGAGGAGGAGGAGGGAGGAGGAGGAGGAGGAGAGAGGAGGAGGAGAGTGAGGAGGAGGAGGAGGAGGAGGAGGAGGAGGAGGAGGAGGAGGAGGAGGGGAAGAAGGAGGAGGAGGAGGAGGAGGAGGAGGAGGAGGAGGAGGAGGAGCCGCGTGGCCAGTCCTTCCTTCCCCGCGGGCGGCGCGAGGACGTGGGGTCGGAGCAGGAAATGGCAGGCCGCGGCCCGCGGATCCCGCTCCCGTTCCCGCGGCAGGACCAGAAGGAGGAGGCGGAGGAGAAGAAGGAGGAGGAGGAGGAGACGGAGGCGGAGGCGGAGGAGGAGGCGGAGGCGGAGGAGGAGGAGGAGGAGGAGGAGGAGGAGGAGGAGAGGAGGAGGAGGAGGAGAGACGGAGGCGGAGTCGGAGGCGGAGCGGAGGCGGAGGAGGAGGTGGGGGAGGAGCGGAAAAGGAGGAGAAGGCGGCGGAGGAGGAGGAGGAGGAGGAGGAGGAGGAGGGGGAGGAGGAGGAGGAGGAGTAAAGAGGGGGAGGAGGAGGAGTAAAGAGGGGGAGGAGGGGCAGGAGGGGTGGTTTGAGGGGAGGAGGAGGAGGAGGAGGAGGAGGAGGAGGAGGAGGAGGAAGAAGAGGAGGGCTGTCGTTCGGCGATGGGTTCCCTATTGCTCAGGATTATGGAAAACCCATAGCTGGACGACTGTTCGGTGCCCTGGGAGGCTCGAATACCTGTTGTAGTTCGAATTATGGGAAACCTGAAATCTTTACGAACAAACGCACCCTATGAGTCCATTCCGGCTTTCCCTTTATTCCGACTTGTGGGAAACCTGGAACCACCACGAAACATCGTTTTTTCGTGGTCATTCCAGGTTTGCCATAATTCGAGTTCGAGGTGCCCCATATTTTGAATTATGGGACATCTAAAGTCACTACGAAAAACCGCACTCTGTGAGCCGATTCCAGGTTGCCCATATTTCCGAACTTTGTGAATCCTGGAATCACCAGGAAGATCTTTTCTTTTTCGTGGTGAATCCGGTTTTCCCATAATTCAGGCCCCTCATTTGGGGAAGCGGGGGGCGGCAGGTTCCCACAATGTGGAAGGTGCACCGTAATTCGAAATCGGAATTTCGGGAAACAATGGGGGAGAGGCCGCTGGGTGGTTCGACTTTCGGGCAACTTGGAATCACCACCAAATTTTTGTGATAGTTCCCGGATTCCCATACTTCGAATTCGAGGCTTCCCATATTTCGACTTACGTGAGACCTGACACCACTACGACAAAGGTGTGTTCGAGCAGGTTCCAGGTTTCCCATACTTCCGAGTTATGGGGAACCTTGAACCACAACGAAAAACAATACTTGTCCGTGGTGGTTCCGGGTTTCCCATGCATCGAACCCCTCTTTGGGAAGCGGCGGGCGGCAATTTCCCGCAGTGCGGAAGATTCCCCGTAATTCGAAGTCAGAATTTCGGGAAAGTGAGGAGGGAGGCTGCTGGGAGCTTCGTCGAATTACGGGAAAGTTGGAACTGCAACGAAAGAGGGTTTTTCGTGGAGATTCCAGGTTCCCCATAAGTCGAATTTGAGGCTTCTCATATTTCGAATATTCGAGGTTTCTCATATTTCGAATTCTAGGAAACCTGGAATCAACACGAACACAATGAATTTGGAGCAGATTCTGGGATTCCCATAATTCAGAATTATGGGAAACCTGGAATCACCATGAACCCTCCCTCTTTCGTGGTGGTTCTGGGCTTCCCATAATTCAAACCCCTCATTTTGGGTAAACGGGGGGTTGCAGTTTCCTGCAGTGCGGGAGGTGGCCCGTAATTCGAAATCGGAATTTCGGGGAACCAGGGGGGGGAGGCCGCTGGGGGTTCGAATTACGGGAAACCTAGAATAACCTTGAAAGCAAATGGTTCTGCGTGGCGATTCCCGTTTTCCCATAATTCGACTTCGATGTTTCCCATAACTCGAAGTATGGGAAACTGTTGAATCATTACGAATAAAGGGGCGTTTTGAGCGGATACCAGGTTTCCACAAGTGAGAATTTTTGGGGAACCTGGACTCACCACGAAAAACCACCCATTTGTGTTGCGAATCTGGGTTTCTCATGATTCGAGCCCCTCGGTTATCGGTTGATTCAGAGGCGATTTCGGGTTATTCAGAATTTGGGGGAACCTAGAATCGCAACGAGAAACAATCTTTTTCCGTTGTGAAAGTTGGGATCACCACGAAAACATATGCCAGCTTTCCCATAATTCGGAATTACGGGAAACCTGGAATCACCAACTACGGGAAACTTGGAATCACCACAAAAACATAGTTTTTTGATGGTGATTCCAGCTTTCCCATAATTCGGAATTGCTGGAAACTTGGAATCACCATAGAAGCATATTTGTTTGTGGTGATTCCAGGTTTCACATAGGTCGGAATTGCAGGGAACTTGGAATCATCACAAACAGCATTCTTCAGGTTCCCCATAATTCGGAGTTGCGGGAAACCTGGAATCATACCCCCCCCCTCTTTGTGGTGATTTCAAGTTTCCCATCATGCGGAATTTCGGGAAACTCACCACAGAAGCTTGGCCGTTTTGGGCCACCTAGTAGGGGTTATAACAGAATTTCCGTGCCACCGCCCGGCCGATGCCTTTGAATGGGGTTTCGTATCTGCGGAGTGCTTCCTCATAGTGTCCTCATAAGATCGTTACACTTTTAGTTGAGCGTTCCTGCGGCCCCCGATTTGGAGGCTGCCGCCCGCCGTATTCAGCGCGAGCATGCGCAGGTTATCGGCCACGCTGCGGGGACAGACACCTGCTTTTTTGGGGCCGAGCTTCGTGACGCAAATTTGGTTGGCTCTGAGCCGAGGGCGGATGCATAGCAGGTTATGCTTGGTGGAGTCCTCTTCCCATCAGTTGGGAAGCCGGCAGTTTTCATCGCTCTCGGGGGGGGGGGAAAGTTTCCCATGATTCGGAATTGCGGGACACTTGGAATCACCATAACAACTTTTTTTTTTTGGGTGTGATCTCAGGGTTCCCATAATTCGGAATTGCGGGTTTTCTAAAATATTTTCATTTTGTAAGTGGTGATTCCAGGCTCCCCACGATCCGGAATTCGAATTTCGGGAAGTGTGGTGAGCACGCCGCGGGTCCTCGTTTTCCCATAGTTGGCCTTCCCCGAATTGTTGAGTGATGGGAAACCTATAGCTGGACGGCAGCCAGGAGGTGGAGGAGGAGGAGGAGAAGGAGGAGGAGGAGGAGGAAGAGAAGGAGGAGGAGGCGAATGAGGAGGAGGCGGATGAGGAGGAGGAGGAGGAGGAGGAGAAGGAGGAGGAGGCGGAGGAGGAGGAGGAGGAGGAGGAGGAGGAGGCGGAGGAGGAGGAGGAGGAGGAGGAGGAGGAGGAGGCGGAGGAGGAGGAGGAGGAGGAGGGGGAGGAGGAGGAAGAAGAAGAAGAGGAGGGGGCAGGCTCAGGGTTGGGGGCATCGGCCCCCGATCACCCACCCGTCGTCGGTCGGGGCCCGACGGCCTGCCGCTTCCAGCTCGAGGCTTCCCCTCCCGAGCCCGTCTCCTCGGTCTTCGGGTCCCCGCCCGGCTCTCCGGCGGGCGCCCCGTGAGGAGCCGGGCATCCTTGGAGCGCTCGTGGCGAGGCGCAGCCGCTGGAAGGCGCCCCGAGGCTGGACCACCGCGGAGAGCCAGCGACAGCGTCCGAGGAGTGACCTCGAACCTCGCGGCAGCTCCGGAGGGAACAGCAGCACGCAGACACGAACAGTCGTCGATGCACAGCTCCGGGAAGTATGGAAGGAATAGGGGGAACCCCGAGAGTTGTGTCTCTTTTGTTTGTGTGTCCCTGGGCCCCTTGGGGAGTGCCGCTCCGCGCACCCCGCCCCGCCGTTGCGCGGCAGGCCGCGTCGGCGAGCTGAACGCGGTGGCCAGCGACCTCCGCGCGGCCGGCGTGGGGCGGAGCGAGGCCCGGCGGGGCTGCCCCGTGGAGCGTGGGGCTCTGCGAGGTCCACGGGGAGGAGGAAGATGAGGAGGAGGAGGAGGAGGAGGAGGAGGAGGAAGAGTCTAGCGCATGGCTGGTGTTCGCCTTCGCTTGCCAGGTCGTCGCCCGCTCGTTTGGCGTCATGGGGTGGATCGCAATGCGGGGTGCGCGGATACGCGGTCCGCTGGTGGAGGAGGAGGTGGTGGTGAGTGTATTGGTGTTGATGAAAGGATGCGTTGATTGTTTGGTGGATTTGTTGCTTGATGGTTGTTTGATGACTTGGCCGATGGATGGATAGATGGGTGGGTGAATGGATAGATGACGATGGGCGGTGGTGGTGATTGATGATGCTGATTAGGATGCTGATGATGTTGCTGATGATGATGATGTTCTGATGATGATGATGATGCTGATGATGGTGATGGTGCTGGTGATGGTGATGGTGGTGATGATGATGGTGATGATGGCGACGACAGTGGTGGTGGTGGTGATCATGTGTGAAGACCGCGCATCTCCCCGCTCTATCCATCTACCCTGCTGTTCTATCGGTTCAGGTATTGGACATCTTGAGCGCCCTCATTCCGACGGGCGCATGGACAAACGAGTCTCATCGTTTCGCCCAGTCGTCCTCTACCTACGGACCATACGGTAGGTTTGAACTTCCGTTCGCAGGTTATCAGCCTTTTCTGTTTTGCTCTTCATTGCGAAACCCCGCGCCGACTTCGAGTCTTGCGCATGGCGCTGGAGACTACGGGGGCCAGCGCCTCTATGCGTGGTGGCCCTTCGACGGTGCATGGGCTTCACGACGACACGGAGTGGGTAGCGAGACAGGATGTGGTACCGCAATTCCTTCTACTTGAAGCCGCGCTTCGGCGTGCACGGCAGGCATACATGGACACTTTCCATTTTCCGTGTCGGCGCAATCGTACATTCGAGGGTTTGGACCCAGCTTCCAGTCGACTGTTCATTCACCTGGAGCCAACCTTAGTTCAAGTCTATCGTCGGTGGAAGCACCTGCGCGTTCCTTCTCCAATCTCTTCGCCGATGGGAACACCCGCGGCGGCGCGAACGAAACGTCTTTTCCGAGAGCTTCCGCGCGAAACCGCCGCTGCGACACCAGAGGTCCTGCGAGCCCCGCATCGGCTCCCGTGTCTGAGCACGTGCGAACCATCGAGGACCGTCTTGGAACGACTTCGCAGTGAAGAGCACCCGATCGGTATCATCTTCAGTCTGAACATGGGAGCACCACCCTCAGCCCCTCACAGAGGCGCTCACGGCATAATTCCCTGCAGCGCGATACGACGCCACATGCGTCGCCCTCCGCCGATGAGTTGGCAGAGTTCAGAGACCAGGTTGAAACGTACACGACCCAACAGTTGCCGGGTCTTGCTGCCACAGTCGCCGATCACGCGACACAGACCACAAACCAAACTTGAGGCAAGATATCCAGAATACTCCTGCCCTTGTCGGCGTTCCGATCGCTGAGGATCGATCGGTCTTCAATGAAGTCCAATAACAAATTGACCGTGTAGAGTCACGCCAGGGTGCAGACTCCACTGCCATCCAGACGCCCCGCGACTACCTCTTCGCCATGGGGGCGCAGCTCGTAGGCGGCAGGGATGCAGGCACTGCCGCTGTCAGGGCCCTGCACGACGAGATCGAGGTGCATGGGACTACGGATCAACAGCTCCGTGAGGAACCCATTGCGCTTCGCGATCACGTTGTCGTGGCCGCTGCCAACCTCCATAGTACCGCCACCACGTCCTAGTTGCACGGTAAGTTGTGCACTGCCGAGATGACTATTGCTCGGCGTCTTGATGCACCAGAGGGACGTGTGCCAGCGCTTGAGAACCGTGTCTCCGCGGTCGAGCAGCAGTTACCTGGCGTGCAGGCTTCGCTGGCAGAGTTGCACGTTGTACGGGCCCAGACTGCGCAGCTGGGCCCCCCGACTTCGGTTTGCGATTTTGCCCCCCGCGCCGCCGAGATGGCCGAGGTCAGGAATGCGGCGGGCCACATGCAGCTACGACTCGCACCAGAGCTCCCGCGAAAGAGACGCTGAAAAGGCACGGGCCGGGGCATTACTCACCCGTTTGGAACTAGAGCGCGAAGCGCACAACCGACGGTTCCAGGACTTAGAGCATCGGTTGGGCCGGTCCTCCCAGCGAGCTTATGACAGCAACGACGGGGTACTTGGTCTACGACAGAGTGGTCGAGCAGTTGCAGTGCGATCTCACGACCACCGAAGCCACCATGACGGCTCACGTTAGCGACGCCGAGATCCATTTCTCTTCGCAACCTGCAGAAACCACCGCCGAGAGTGGCCCAACCCTCGCCGGTGGACGCATCCGCGCAGGACAACCGCGACGCACGTTACCAGGAGCAGTTTCTACAGCAGCCTCAACGCAGACACGTCGCGTATCTCTGGTGCGTGCACCGCCGCCGACGCCGCCAATGTCGTCGCATAATATTTTCGCAGTGTTCTCTTGGTGGTACTACCCCGATGAAGGATTCAGATATTGTTCGCACGCCTCAACTGCTACGCATTACTCAGTTACAGGAGTGGCAACGTGTGGCCAGGCAAAACTTCGGCAGTGCGCCGGGACGTCCTGCTGAGGCTTGCGTCTTTCTCTGTGTTGCCGAACGCCCCGATGCCGCATTCGAGGGCCTTCAAGACAGTGGCGACTTCGAGGGCGTCGATTGCAAGCTCGCCGCTGGACTTCTGGCTGATCTCACTGTTGAACTCCGTTATCGCACGAGAAACCTAAAAGTTCAGGAGCGCAAAAGCCAGCCGCGTGCTAGGAGGTCACGGAAATCGACGACGCCACGCGCGACTTTGAACGTTTCAACTCATCCGCATCCGAGACGGCGACATCCAACGGTTCGTCGCGGACTGGGACAATTTATTCTTGGAGTGCCGTGATCCACCGGGCACGAAGATGCTCGAGTCATTGCTCCACGCTCAAATCCGCCGATGCCCATGGATGAAGCAATACATTCACGATTGCAACAAGGTGAAGATGGGCGACTCCACTCGCACATGCGATTGGCTACGAGAACTTGTTCTGGCCAACGTCGAGACGCGCCGGCTCGAACGCAACCGGCGCAACCGCAGGGGCGAGACGACTCGTAGCGAACTGGCGGCGTGCGCAGCGTTCAAGGCAGGCCGTTGCAAAAATGGCGAACGGCGCAAACTGCAACGCGCTGGCCCCGGCAACCGTTCCGCGCCAAGACCTCCCAGACGCGCGTCGCAGGCCGGTAGGGGCGCTGGCGGGGGGCGACCCTCCACGGGGCGAGGCGCGCAACGGCCGGCCAATGACGGAGGTGCCAATAACTCTTGTTTCTCCTTCGCATCACGCGGCGCCTGCCCGCGGCGGGGCCGGCGCAGATGGCCTCGCGTTGCCATTTCTTTGTTGGCCCAGGCAAGCGCTGCAAGCCGGCCAGCAGCTGCCGCTGCGCCCATATTGCGTCTGGCGCCGAGACCCCCGGGAGAAGCCCTAGCCGCGCCCGCAGTCAGGACAGCCGCAACCAGGCGCCCCCCCCCCGGGCGCGCGGGGGGCAAGCGATGCTCTCCGCGCGGGGGGTGCCCCAGGGCTCGCGGAGTCCGGGGGTCCGCAGGTGGCCCCGCAACAGCGCCGCTCTTCTTCGCGGGGCGGCGACCGCGGACGCAGTCGAGGACGCTCGCCCAGCAGCGGCTGCAGCGGCGGACGGCCACCCTCGATGCGCTACAGGAACCGCTTGCCTGCAGCAACGCAATGCGGCCGTCGACGAGACCGAACATGCGTGATTCGTGGAAAGACTTCGGTGGCCGCATATGCGCGCGCCACCGCGCAACCGCGACGCCGCCCACGTTTCGACCTCGACAACGCCGACGTCATCACCTACCCAGTGCCCGAACGGCAACGGGCCACATGACGCGCCGACGCCAAAGAGGGTGACCCCATTGTTGCGCTAGACCCGCTGCCGGACTGGCGACTGCAGGACGGCGCCGAAGCGCTCCGAGCCTGCCAGTTCGAGGCGCAGAAGTGGCGCGATGACCTTGCCACCCCAACCAGACATGCCACGGCGCCAGCCCTTGCGTCCTGCGACGGCCCGGCGTCGGCGGCAGCGCCCGCGACCGAGTCTTCCGCGCCGACGCGGTCAACATCAGCGTTGTCGCGGACGTGGATCTTGGACAGTCGCACTGTTCACCGCTCCAGGACAATGCCGACCTCGCGCGACGCCAAACCGCCCGCGCGCACATGGGGCGCGAACGTGCGTTGGAAACGGCCGAGGGCGACAGGATCGTCAATGAGCGCATCCAACTGCAGCCCCCGCGCGCTAGGCGATCCAGCTCCGCCCTCGCGATGGGCGACGGTCTGTGGGGCGGCGGGTGCAGGGCGACAGCGCGCGACGACTGCGGGGTCCACAACTGGGCCATTCATTGCAGGACCCACAGGGCCAATGCTATTAGGATGCTGTGCGCAACCGCATCCCAGCGCTCGACTTCAACGACCTCGAACGGGCGCCGCCGCCCCAGTTGTTCGCCGCATCCCAAGCGCCAGGGCGCCCGCGACGCGCGAGGCAAGGTTGACATGCTGATCAGTGCCCATGCATGTGTTGGCGCTGCACAGGCGCGGGGAACTCTCCGCCTCCAGAACCGGCATGCGCTCGACCAAAGCTTCATCAGGATCATTGTCCACGCCGACGAGTTCGGGTTTCATGTCGCGGAGCTGTTTACTGGATGCGTTAAGAGTCAAGAATCACTGGAGTTCTCGTGCATTTCCCCCGCCAGAGCCCCAAAGACCGAGAAGGCAACGGAGGCCGTTGAGACTGCCGGGCCTGTCGCTGCTGTTGCTTGCCCTCGTTCTCCTCTCTCGGTTCCTCCATCCGTTTGCGTGCGTGTGTTGTCAAAGATCTCTCTCGCCGTGGCTCGTGGGGCTCTTATCATCCGGGATTCATTGCAGTGCGAAAGTTGTGAGGCGATTCGATTGTGGCCGATGTGTCGCTTCAGGGGTATCTTCAGTCAATAGTCCCGTTGTGGCAGGGTCGGCCGGGCGGCTGTCTCGCGCGCGCGCAGCAGCCCGGCGCGTCTATCTCTACGGCCGACGCCAATCATCGCCCGCGCTTATTTGAGGCGATCGACTCCGAGGGATCTCGTTAGTCTCCGGGGCCCGAGCCTGGCCCAGGAAGCTCCGCTTCCGCGGCCGCTTCCACCCAGGGCCAGACCGTTGATGCACTCCGCGCGGACCTCGATGCCTTCCTCCAGGAAGACGAGAGGGCAGCCGAGGAGACGGCCCCCGTGGAGCAGACTAATCCGATCATGGCCGAGCATCGTGGCACTTCCTCAGCGCGCCAATCTCGGGGAGACATTATGATGGGCGATCTCCCTGATCAGATGACCGATAAGGGATGCGAATTTCTTCCCGCCGATCTGGCCGCCGATAGCGCTCGCGCGATCCCCGATCAGGCCCTCCGCGATCTTGGTTGCGAGTTGAGCGCCGGCGGAAACGCCCGCGAGCGGATTGAGGCGCTGGCCCAGGCAGGAGCGCCTGACATTCAGACGGATAAGCGGTGTTGCCAGAGAGAGAGATGCCTCCGCGACCTCCTTGCCAATTTCGATGGGCACACCGGCAAGTTTCGTGCGAACGCCCTCCAGATCGGCGAGGCGGGCGAGGATGAAGTTGATTGCGTCGCAGGCGTCGCCAATAGGATCCGTGACAATCTGACTGAATACGTCGTGCGTCAATTAATGAGCGCAGACGTCAGCGTCGCATTCACAGGTCAGAGATCCGACGACGTAGCTCAGAAGAACAATCTCCGGGAGCTCACCTTGAAGGCGCAGGATGCCCATCTGCGCGCGTGCGCAGCATGGCTGGTGATCGCGTCGATGAAGAAGATATGTCGATAGTCGTGTACCATCCGTGCCAGGCCGACTCGCTGCGCTTCCAGGAGTGTTCTGTTTTCTGTTAGCAGATGACACATGAATGCGTCATCAAAGGCCGGCGACCTTACGCGCTCGAAGACATGCAAGTGGCCGTGCGCCTGCATGTGGAGAGTGTGGCTAAAGGCCATGCTGGCAGTGGTGCGATGGCTCGTGCTGAGCGCATATCCAAGGGGCTCGTGATTTCCCAATCCGAAGGGGGGCGAGACGCGTCAGGACCGCGTGACCTTGGCGCAGCGCAAAGCGAGGCATTGCATTGCTGCGACCACTAAGGGGGGATGAAGCCTTCGGCGAGGGAGCTGATCCTGTCGCCGAATACCGCTCTACCCCGCCACCTGCGCCTCCACCGCCGAGCCGCGATGGGCCTGCCATGGGCGCTGCCTCCCCCTCGGGCGCGGCGTCTTCCGGCGGCCCTGGCCCTGGCGGCGCAGACTGGGGCGCCCGGGCCGCAGCAGCTGCCGCGCCGGTCGCGGCGGGGGCGCGGAGGCCGATTGCGCCGCCTCGCTGGCCGCGAGGCTCGCAGCGCATGACCAGCAATAGTGCTCGGAGCGGCACTCGCAGGGCGCTTCCACTGGCGCGGTGGCGCTACGACCTCGAGCGCTACCGCGACAACGCATGCAGCTACTGGTCGTACTACCTGGACAACTGGATCTATACCGATGTGACTGATTGTGAATCTATGTGTTGGTCATCTTACTACTCGTACTATTGTGGGCCTTGTCAATCGTTGAAATCTTACATTGGGTCGTCAATACATTGGTCCACGTATGTTTCAGAGACGACTGACTTGGCATATATAACTACAGACCTGGAAAAGGTTTGACGTTTGAGCTTTTGCTGTAATGACATGTGCTACTGTGACGAAGGCAGGCGCTACGACTCTGTATACTGCTTTGGTGGCATCAAGGGCCTCAACGCACCCGGGCAGGTCGCCCGCTGCAAACGTTGTGGGATTTTGTGAGCAGAGTCGCAGACAACCCCATCATATCATCGATGCCATTTTCGTGGGATGTCGGTCACCTGTCGGTCTGACACATGCTAAGAATACTTCCTATGACACATGTTTCGGCCGACGTTGGCCACTGATATTATCCACTTCGAACGATGTTGGGTATATTTGACAAGTTTTTTTGGGGCCTGGGGTGCCCCCGCGATTGAATATCGGGCCTGGCCAGCCCTTTGATTGATTCGCTACTTTAATATAATGTGATCAGTTGTGATCGCAACTCCGATCATGCACGCATGCTCGAATTCATGCTTTGGGTTGCTTCGCGCCCGCGCATTTTGATCTACATGAGGTTTGAATGGGATGTGCGCCTTTCGCGTATACCTGCGCGCCGGATTTTGTGTGCCGGTGGAAGCACCTGCGTCTGATGTACTTTAGCAGTTCACTTGATGCAGAGATGTTCTTTTCTTCTCAATCGGCCCCGTTTGGGAGGGCGCGGAGGCTGAAAAGGCGTTTTGGGATATCCTCGCACTTCTGTTCCCGAGTCCCGCCTCTGTCTCCCGCTGGCCCGAGGCCAACGTGTAGTGGGCGGAATTCGGGACGGTGTGTGTGTGTGTGTGTGTGTGTGTGTATGTGAAGACCGCTCATCTCCTTTTTCTATCCATCAATAATGTTATCCCCTCGGCTCAGGTACTGGACATCTTGAGCGCCCTTGTTCCGACGGGCGCGTGGGCAAAAGAGTCTCATCTTTTTCTTTATCGTTTCTACCTACGGACCATGCAGTAGGTTCGACCCATTGGTCGTTGACTTTCGTTCACAGATAATGGTGACGATGACGCTCATGATGCTGCTGCTGATGATGATGCGTATGGTAATTGGGGGCATGTTGCCGGTGATTGTGATGGTAATGGGTGGACTCGTTGTTGGTGATGTTGGTGGTGATTGTGGTGGTGGTGTTGATGATGGTTATCGTGTTTGGTGACGGTGATGAGGGGCATGATCATGGTGATTGTGATTGCCATGGTAATGTGATGCGAGCTGGGGGAGGGCTGAGTAGATGAGGAAGAGCATGACCATGCTGGTGATGGTGGTAGTGGCAGTAACGATGACGATGGCGATGATGGTGATGATGCTGAGGGTGATGATGGTTGTGGTGGTGCTGCTGCTGCTGATGCCGAGGATGATCATATGATGCTGCGGCTGGTGCTGCTGCTTCTGGTGATGCCGAGGAAGAGGAGGAGGAAGAGGATGAGGAGGAGGCGGAGGAAGAGGGGGAGCAGGACATTCAGTGATTGCCCCTCGGTCAGGCAAAGTATGTGCAAAGTCAGACGCCGAAGAGGATGTGGATGAGGACGAGGAGGACTGGGAGGAGAAGGAGGGGGAAGAGGAGGAGGAGGAGGAGGAGGAGGAGGAGGAGGAGGAGGAGGAAGGGGAAGAAGAGGAGGAGGAAGAGGAGGAGGATGAGGAGGAGGAGGAGGCGGAAGAGGATGAGGAGGAGGAAAAGAAGGAGGAGGAGGAATAAGGTGATGATGATGAGGGTGATGATGATGTTGACGATGACGATGATGAGGGTAATGCTGCTGTTCATGCCGATAATGATGAGGATGTTGCTGGTGATGATGATTACGATGATGATGATGATGCTGATGATGATGATGATGACGATGATGATGATGATGATGATGATGATGCTGATGATGATGATGATGATGATGATGATGATGATGATGATGAGGATGATGATGAAGAAGGGGATGATTATGATGGTAATGATGATGAGGAGGAACACGAGGAAGAGGAGGAATAGGTGGACGGAGGAGGAGGAGGAGGAGGAGGGGGAGGAGGAGAGGGATGACGAGGAGGAGGGGGAGGCGGAGAAGCAGGAGGAGGAGAACCAGTGCAAATACAAGACTCATCAACGATGTTGGAACACACCTTTCCTCCAAGCTCCCTCTTCGATCGTCACCTGCAAGGGTTCACTTCCACTGAGGGAAGTGAGCCGTTGGGAGACAACCGTTTGAAGATCCTAAAGCGTGCCAACACGATTCACGGGGTTTCGACGTCACGCATCAACCTGACTGTTGCGAATGGACGATCCGGAATCTTGCCAAAATACCTATCTTCGGATTTCAACATCGCGAGTCAACGTAATTGTTGCGCCCGGACAATCCTCAATCGCTCCAGAGGCGACGTTTCTGGCACGTTAGCCGTGGGACTCTGTTGAACTCTTGCAGGTTTTTACGTCGAGTGTGCGCGGCGCGAAGGCGAGACCGCTATTTCGAAAACGGCCCGCTCTCAATATGTTAAGCTCTTGCAGAGTTTAGAATTTGCGCGGCGCTAAGGCGGGAGTCGCATTTTGGAAACGACCCGCCCGCAATCCGTGAAACTGTTGCACACGTTCAAGACGAATGTGCGCGTCGTTACGGCGAGAACCACCTTTTGGAAACGACCCGCCCTCGAAGGGATTCTGTGGACAAGCGCACGTTGTCGCTAATAACATACGTTCTGAGGATCATCGAGAGACGCAAAGGCTGGGGGGCGAGCTGCCACCTCCGCGTGACTTTTTCCACGACGCGAGCATTTCGGGTCACATCTCCGTTCTCCAGCGGC
This sequence comes from Prorocentrum cordatum, assembly GCA_963575745.1. NCBI lineage: Eukaryota > Dinophyceae > Prorocentrales > Prorocentraceae > Prorocentrum > Prorocentrum cordatum. The sequence goes on along the minus strand of CAUYUJ010003425.1, from coordinate 40,844 downwards.
CATTCGGGACGATCTGGGCACCCCCAGAAAGCGCTCAGCGAGGCGCAGCTGCTGGAGGTCGCCCTGAGGCTAGAAAACGCCGAGAGCCGACGACACCGCCGTGGAGCCTTCTGTCGTGGAACCTTCCGCCGAGAGCCGACGGCACCGCCCGAACACCGCGGAAACCTTTCGTCGTGGAACCCCCGCCCTCTGAGGGAAGGAGGAAGAGGAGGAGGAGGAGGAGGAGGAGGAGGAGGAGGAGGAGGAGGAGGAGGAGGAGGAGGAGGAGGAGGAGGCAGAGGTGGAGGAGGAGGAGAGGAGGAGGAGGAGGAGGGGACGAGGAGGAGGAGGAGGAGGAGGAGGAGGAGGAGGAGGAGGAGGAGGAAGGAGGAGGAGGAGGAGGGGAGGAGGAGGAGGTGGAGGAGGAGGAGGAGGAGCAGGAGGCGGAAGTGGAGGAGGGGGAGGAGGAGGAGGAGGAGGAGGAGGAGGAGGAGGAGCAGGAGGAGGGGAGGGGAGGGAGGAGGCGAGGTGGAGGAGGAGGAAGGAGAGGAGGAGGGGGAGGAGGAGGTCCCCCCTGCCTGGAGACGCAGCGGCCGGGGGGCGAGCCGCGGCCCCCGCCGCGCGGCGGCGAGGCGAGCTCCGCCGTGTGGTCCGGCAGCGAGGCGCCCGCGCCGCAGGGGCGCGCGCCGCCGCAGGCGGGCCGCGGGGCGGCGGCGCCCGCGGCTCGCCGCCGCCTCGCGGCGCGGCCTTGGCGTCTTGGGGAGGGCGCCTCGGCCACCATCTGTGGGCCTCCAGGTGTGGTCCGAGCAGATGGGGTCGGAGGATCGCGCCGCATCGCCGATGCATCGACGATGCGGCTCGATGCGGAGCCCGTGTTTCCCCACGCCCTCGTCGCCGGTGCATCGTCGATGCATCGTCGATGTATCGGTGATGCATCGGCGATGCGGCGCGGTTCTCCGACCCCATCTACTCGAACCCTATCTAGGAGGCCTCCAGTGTTGGGGAGGGCGCCTTGGCCACCAGGGCAAACGCCGCCACGGGCGCGGTAGGTTTGCCGTGGGTCTGCCTCGGTACTGGCTTCGTCTACTGTGGGCGCGGGGCGCAGGGCTTGCCGAGGCTCCGAAACTTGTTGATAACCTCCCAGAACCCCGACGCCCCCCCCCCCCCCGACGTTGCCCCGAGCCCTCCTTAGGAGCCGCCTCGGCGGGGTGCATCCCCTCATGAGCCTTCGAGTGGGGGATCGACTACAGAAATGATTTACCCTAAACTTTATTGTCCGTCGAGTCTAATCTAAAGGCGTAGCATGCTCAGTAGGTGTACGGAAAAGTCTGCGTATTTGTTGGTGGATTCGGCGAGAAAGTGATTTTTGGGGGTGCAGTGGAAGCCCATGCCATGAAACACCCTGCTTGCCTCCACGATGCCCGGGGGGTCTTGGGTTTCGATGGTTCTACGATGGAAAGCGTGAGGTCCCCATCCAAAACGTCAATGGAGATCCTGGGACCTCAGGGTTGGGTTTCTTGCGGCAGGTCTCTTGTGGTCGAGCTCCTGCTGCAAATCGACTCTGCAGTCGATCTCCTGCTCGAAGCCTCTCCCCCCTCCTCCCTCCTCCTCCTTTTCCTCCTCCTCCTCCTCCTCCTCCTCCTCCTCCTCTTCCTCCTCCCCCTCCTCCTCCTCCTCCTCCTCCTCTCCTCTCCTCCTCCTCCTCCTCCTCCTCCCTCCTCCCTCCTTCTCCCTTCTCCCCCTCCCCCTCCCCTCCCCTCCTCCTCCCCCTGCTCCTCCTCTCCTCCTCAGCCTCCTCGTCCTCCTCGTCCTCCTCGTCGTCGTCGTCGTCCTCCTCCTCCTCCTCCTCCTCCTACTCCTCCTCAAACTGGGCCGGAGGGTCGTGCCGCATCGACGATGCACCACCAGTGCCCCAGCGATGCAGTGGCGACGTCGGCGTTCAGGATCTTGGGCTTCACGTCGAGCCACGGCGCCGATGCATCGGCGAGGCGGCGCGACCCTCCGGCCCCACCTGCGCTGACCCCGCCCTGTGCCTCCACAGACCTCCTCGCGTCTCGAGGAAAAAAGTCCCAGCGGCGTCCGGGGGTTCGTTGCCGTCGGGGCCCCGAGTCGGCCCAAGAGGCCCTCCCAAGGCGGCCCAAGACCCCTCCACGAGGCCTCAAGATAGGCTCAAGGGGGGGAGCACGAACTGACGTTTCGAGCCCGCCGCCCCGGCGAGACCGCCATCGGGCCCCCAGGAGGCCCCCAGGAGGCCTCCAAGTGGGTCGCAGGAGGGACGAGAGGCGTCCGTGGCCTGTCGCCGCCGCGATCGCCAGAGGGATGCCTCTACTCTTGCTTCTTTCTCGCCGTTTTGGGCCTCCCGGACGGCCCTCGTCGCCACGGCTGGATTCGCCTCGCAATCCAGGCCAGAACGCACCCTGATAGAGGCCCCTAGGAGTCGGGTGCGTCCAAGAAGGCGTTTTCGTCGTCGAGGGAGAGGGGGAAGACGTTTTCGTTGTTTTTTCTAGGTTTTCTTGCGTCGGGATGCTTTTTCCGCCAGCTGCGCCTCGTCTCGGGAGCTTTCTGGGGTACCCGAATCGTCCCGACCGGCCGACGGAGGCCCGAATTACGATCGGAGAACCATCAGGGTTCGAAGGGGGAGTACAATGGAGGCCAGTCGCTGTTCAGCCTCAGCTTGCTGGCCAGGCTGGCGTGCTCATTGTTCGGGTGCCTGGGTAAGGAAAGCCTCCCAGAGGGGCCGCGGATTTCCATCTTTCTTGCCCCTGGACGGTATTGTGATTAAACCAAAAGATGGAGGCCAGTCCACAAGAAACCTCCCACAAGGAACCCAGCCCTGAGACCTCAGGACGTCCACTGGTTTTTGGTGTGGGAACGTCACGCCATCCTTCGCAGAACCATCGGAGCCCAAGAAGCGCAGGGCACCCTGGAGGCAAGCAGGGTGTATCTAGGCATGGGTCTCCACTGGAAGGCCCAGGGCTGGCTGGACATCGTGACTGGGTCCACGGTATCTCAGGGCGAAGGCCGGGTCCAGGCGGGCGGCCCTGGGGTCTGGCGCCCGTCAATCCTTCCTGGACCCGCCTCCCTCACAGCAGGGCGAATCCGCTTTGGAGGAGTCCGATCGACAGGAGGAGGAGGAGGAGGAGGAGGAGGAGGAGGAGGAGGAGGAGGAGGAGGAGGAGGAGGAGGAGGAAGAGGGGAGGAGGAGGAGGAGGAGGAGGAGGAGGAGAGAGGAGGAGGGAGGAGGAGGGGGAGAGGGGGAGGAGGAGGAGGAGGAGGAGGAGGGAGGAGGAGGAGGAGGAGGGAGGAGGAGGAGGAGAAGGAGGAGGAGGCGGAGGAGGAGGAGGAGGAGGAGGAGGAGGGAGGAG
>CAUYUJ010003425.1:25000-32500 GCA_963575745.1 Prorocentrum cordatum | reverse complement strand
GAACCTCAAGCTCCTCCTCGACCCTCTAATCCGAGATCATCCTCTTCGACATTCTTCCTCGATCCTCGATCCCACTTTCCTCCTCGATCCTCCTCATCCCCCTCGACGCCCCTCGATCCTCGCTCCTTCTCATCGGTCCTCCTCCTCCTCCTCGATCCTCGATCCTCCTCGATCCTCGATCCTCCTCCTCATCATCTTCGGCCATTCTCCTCGAAATCCGGCGCTCGATCCTCAGTGTTCCTCGTCCTCTTCCTTGATCCTCCTCCCCCCCTTCTTCCACCCTCGATCCGCGATTTCCCTTCTCTATTTTCTTCCTCGTCCCTCGAGACTTTTTCCCTCCTTCGTTCCTCCTCCTGCATCCTGCTTCTCCTCGATCCTCGACCGTCGACAATCCTTCTCCTCCTCCTCGGTCCTCGTCATCCTCGATCTTAATCGATATTCGGTCATCGACCTTCCTCCTCGTTCCTCGATCCTCGTCCTCATCCATCATCCTTCTCCTCGTCCTCCACCCTCGATTTTCGTCCCTCGATCCCCGATCGCCCCCTTCGATCCTCCAGCGCCTCCTATTTCAAACACCTAAAGAAAACCAATGATTGTTGCATCGTCGCCCGTTCGCTTTCGATAGCCTTCGAGGCTTCAAGATGGCGCCAAGATGGCCCAAGAGGGCCCCAAGAGAGGCCCAAGAGAGGCCCAAGAGAGCCCCAAGATGGCCCCAAGAGCGCCCAAGAACGCTCCAAGAGCGCCCCAAGGAGGAGGGCGGAATTCAAGAACCCTTCTTTGTTGATCGATGTTCTCCAAGATGGCCCCAAGAGGCGCCCAGGAGGCCCCAAGAGGCCCCAAGATGGCCCCAAGAGGCCTTCAAGAGGCCCCCAGGAGGCCTCCAAGAGGACCCCAAGCGGCCTCAAGAGGCCCTCCCCCGAGGCAACCAAGACGCCCAAGAGCTCTCCAGGACTGCCAAGAGACCCCCAATACGTCCCAAGATTCCTCCGCAGCCATTTTGGCTCAAGGGTCGACTCGAAATCTTGGGTCAATCCAAACTCTACTCGAACTCGAAGCGTTCGAAAACAGTCACTATATATGCTACCGCAGTGCCCGACGATGGGCCTTCGCGCCTGCAATGGGCAATATTCAGCGCAGTGGCTGCGATGCTATCCATCAGCATGGCTGGGGCGGACACGTGGGCGACATTAGCCTACAGCACGTGCGGCGCCCGCTTGTCTGGGTCAGAGCTCGCGTCTCACGACGTGATTCCAGCGGAGCTAACGAACTTGCTCGATTACGACTACTACTGGTCTTCAGATCCGTCATCTTTATTCTTGGATTCGACGGACGGCCCTTCGCCATGCGCCGCCGCTTTCTTGAAATCCCTGATGCACGAAACGTTCTCTAAAGTGCATCTTTTCGACGGGAAACATACACTCATCCTGGAGGCCAGCGACGGCGGGAACCACTCCATGTCCGACATCGTGCAGAACCACGGCGGAATTTTGCGCTTGGCGGAAGGTCAAGAAACCGTTGGATATCGAAGACGCCTACGGCGAATCACCGCCGCCCCCTGCCGTTGTGGAAGCGCCTATGTGGCCGAACGTTGAGGCCAGACCTGCGAAGCCATCGGACCATGTGTTCCCCGAATCGGTTTGGAAAGCCTTCGGGGAACACGTGGGCATCTTGAAGATCATCTTGGCCGTCTTGGAGGCCTCTTGGGCAAGCTTTCGGCGATCTTTGGGGGTTCTTGGGCCGTCTCGGGCCGTCGGAAGGCCGAAAAGAAGGACATGTCAAAATCCGTCAGAAACCTAAGGACAATCCAGGTTTTTGGCTTCGTCTGGCCTTCCTGAGGGCCCTCGCGGGGGCTTCTTGGGCCGTCTTGGGCCAGCTTCGAGCCAACTTCGGCCATCTTGGTGGGTTCCTGGCACGTCTGACGCCGTCGGAAGCCGTTTGGGGGGCCTCTATGGGCCGATTTGGGGCCCTCTTGGAATGCTCCAGGGCCGTCTTGGAGGCCATTTTGGGCGTCTTGGAGGCATGGAGGCCATCTTGGGCCATCTTGGCCGTCTTGGAGGCCATCTTGGGCGTCTTGGAGGCCTCTTGGGCCGTCTTGAGGCCCTCTTGGGGCCTTCTTGGGGGCCTCTTGGGCCGTCATGGGGCCATCTTGGAGGCCTCTTGGGTGCTGTTGGGGCGATGTTGGGGACCTCATGGGCCGTCTTGGGCCGTCGGAGAGCTGAAAAGAAGAACATGCCAAAATCCTTCAAAAACCTAAGGAAAATCAATGATTTTAACCTATTCGGGCCTTCCTGGAGGGCGTCTTGGAGGGCTCTTGGGCCGTCTTGGAGGCCTTTTGCGGTCCTTTTGGGCCGTCTTAGACCATCTTGAGGCCATCTTGGACCGTCTTGGGTGCATCTTGGAGCCATCTTACCCGTCTTGGAGGCCATCTTGGCCGTCTTGGAGGCATCTTGGAGGCCATCTTGGGCCATCTTGGCCGTCTTGGAGGCCATCTTGGGCGTCTTGGAGGCCTCTTGGGCCGTCTTGAGGCCCTCTTGGGGCCTTCTTGGGGGCCTCTTGGGCCGTCATGGGGCCATCTTGGAGGCCTCTTGGGTGCTGTTGGGGCGATGTTGGGGACCTCTTGGGCCGTCTTGGGCCGTCGGAGAGCTGAAAAGAAGAACATGCAAAATCCTTGAAAAACCTAAGGAAAATCAATGATTTTAACCTATTCGGGCCTTCCTGGAGGGCGTCTTGGAGGGCTCTTGGGCCGTCTTGGAGGCCTTTTGCGGGCCTTTTGGGCCGTCTTAGACCATCTTGAGGCCATCTTGGGCCGTCTTGGGTGCATCTTGGAGCCATCTTACCCGTCTTGGAGGCCATCTTGGCCGTCTTGGAAGCATCTTGGAGGCCATCTTGGGCCATCTTGGCCGTCTTGGAGGCCATCTTGGGCCAAGTTGGGGCAACAAAGGCATTGACAGATGGATTTTCGGAAACTTGCGGGTGGCCGGCGGGACGGGCCGAAGCCCACTGGGGAGTTCTTTTAGAAAAAGAACCAAAACCAAAACCTGAAACATCCAGCACGCCGTGCACCCCTGTGGCAAGACCACAGGGGGCGGCGGATCGAAGACGCCTACGGCGAATCACCGCCGCCCCCTGCCTTTTTGGAAGCGCCTATGTGGCCGAACGTTGAGGCCAGACCTGCCAAGCTATCGGACCACGTGTTCCCCGAATCGGTTTGGAAAGCCTTCGGGGAACACGTGGGCATCTTGAAGGTCATCTTGGCCGTCTTGGAGGCCTCTTGGGCAAGCTTTGGGCGATCTTTGGGGCTTTTTGGGCCGTCTCGGGCCAGCTTCGAGCCAACTTCGGCCATCTTGGTGGGTTCCTGGCACGTCTGAAGCCGTCGGAAGCCGTTTGGGGGGCCTGTATGGGCCGACTTGGGGCCCGCTTGGAATGCTCCAGGGCCGTCTTGGAGGCCATCTTGGGCGTCTTGGAGGCCATCTTGGGCGTGTTGGAGGCCTCTTGGGCCCTCTTGGGGCCCTCTAGGGGCCATCTTGGAGGCCACTTGGGCCATCAGGGGCTCTCTTGGGGGCCTCTTGGGCGATCTTGGGGGCTTCTTGGGCCGTCTTGAGCCGTCGGAGAGCCGAAAAGGCGCAAATGCCAAAATCCTTCAAAAACCAAAGGAAAATCAATGATTTTGGCCTCTTCGGACTCTCCTGGAGGACCTCTTGGAGGCCTCTTGGGCCGTCTGGGAGGCCTCTGGGGGGCCTCTTGGGCCGTCTTGGGCCGTCTTGGACTCTCTTGGGCCGTTTTGGAGGCCGTCTTGGACCATCTCGGGCGGACTTGGAGGCCATCTTGGGCCATCTTCGCGATTTTTTGAGGATGTCCCGAGCGAAACGGCCGTTTTTGGGCATTGACAGATGGATTTTGTGAAACTTACGGGTGGCCGGCGGGACGGGCCGAAGCCCACTGGGGAGTTCTTTTAGAAAAAGAACCAAAACCAAAACCTGAATCGTCCAGCACGCCGTGCACCCCTGCAAGCAGGGGGCGGCGGATCGAAGACGCCTACGGCGAATCACCGCCGCCCCCTGCCTTTTTGGAAGCGCCTATGTGGCCGAACGTTGAGGCCAGACCTGCCAAGCTATCGGACCACGTGTTCCCCGAATCGGTTTGGAAAGCCTTCGGGGAACACGTGGGCATCTTGAAGGTCATCTTGGCCGTCTTGGAGGCCTCTTGGGCAAGCTTTGGGCGATCTTTGGGGCTTTTTGGGCCGTCTCGGGCCAGCTTCGAGCCAACTTCGGCCATCTTGGTGGGTTCCTGGCACGTCTGAAGCCGTCGGAAGCCGTTTGGGGGGCCTCTATGGGCCGACTTGGGGCCCGCTTGGAATGCTCCAGGGCCGTCTTGGAGGCCATCTTGGGCGTCTGGGAGGCCATCTTGGGCGTGTTGGAGGCCTCTTGGGCCCTCTTGGGGCCCTCTAGGGGCCATCTTGGAGGCCACTTGGGCCATCATGGGGCTCTCTTGGGGGCCTCTTGGGCGATCTTGGGGGCTTCTTGGGCCGTCTCGAGCCGTCGGAGAGCCGAAAAGGCGCAAATGCCAGAATCCTTCAAAAACCAAGGGAAAATCAATGATTTTGGCCTCTTCGGACTCTCCTGGAGGACCTCTTGGAGGCCTCTTGGGCCGTCTGGGAGGCCTCTGGGGGGCCTCTTGGGCCGTCTTGGGCCGTCTTGGACTCTCTTGGGCCGTTTTGGAGGCCGTCTTGGACCATCTCGGGCGGACTTGGAGGCCATCTTGGGCCATCTTCGCGATTTTTTGAGGATGTCCCGAGCGAAACGGCCGTTTGTTGGAGGATTTTTTCCGGTCGTTGAGCACCTTCCGGGTGGCCGGCGGGTTCTGCCGGAGCCCACTGGGGAGTTCTTTTGGAAAAAGAACCAAAACCAAAACCTGAAACATCCAGCACGCCGTGCACCCCTGCAAGCAGGGGGCGGCGGATCTAGTGGCCTTCGGCCTATCCCGCCACCGTGCCTTGGTTCTGGGTTGGAGGCTTCTTGTATGTGTGTCTGGATCTCGTGGTACGCCTCTCGGGGGCTTCTGGAAGGCAGTGTTGAGGCATCTTGGGGGCTGTTTTGGGGCCTCTGGGAGTTCATTTTGGGCCTCCTGGGGGCCTCTTGAGGCCTCCTTGAGGCCTCCTTGGGGCCTCTTGGGGGCCTCTTGGGGGCTCTTGGGCCCTCTTGGGGCCCCCTTGGGGCCTCCTGGGGCCCTCTCGGACCAGAAAGCTGGATTTTTGAATTTTTGGTCGCCCTTTTTGGCCCCTCTTGGTGCCGTCTTGGAGCCCTCTAGGGCCGTCTTGGGGGCCTCTTGGGCCGTCTTGGGGCCGTCTTGGGCCGTCTTGGGGCTGTCTTGGGGGCCTCCTAGGCCGTCTTGGGGCGATCTTCGAGGCCTCTTGGGCCGTCTTGGAGCGTCGGGAAGCCGAAAAAGCGAGAAAGCCTAAAACACCAAAACATAATAACCAATCATCAATTTTAGCCTCTCGGGGCCCTCTTGGAAGGCTTATTGGAGGCCTCTTGGGCCGTCTTGGAGGCCTCTTGGCCCGTCTTGGGGCCATGTTGGGCGTCTAGGGCCGATCATTGGGCGTCTCGGGGCTGTCTTGGGCCGTCTTGGAGGCACCCTGGGGTGCTCTTGGCCCGTCTCGGCGCCTTCGCGGCGTCGTACAAGCCCACGCGGAACACCGCAGGAGCGCGCAGGAGTGCGCAGGAGCGCCCAGGAGCGCCTGGGAAATTGAGGGTCCGGGCCCTTAAGAACCTTACAACGCTCTACGCCTGAGGGCTGCATGAGCCTTGGGACACTCCACTACGTGCCGAAGGCACGGTGGCGGATATGCTGCTATTGGGGAGCCCATCCCAGGTCGGGACCTTCCCATGCTTTATGCCGCCCATAAGCTCGGACTCTTGCTACGCGCTCGGTGACAGCGATAACGGGCAAAATATGACAGCATTCTCGGTGACGGCCACTTCTTTGTGCACGGGCACGTGTTGGAACGGTGTCACGAATCCCGAGTGCTTGCTTGGCAGCTCTGACTGCTACGGCACAAACGAAGGCGGTGGCCAGGCTGTCTTCGTAGCGCGTGCAGCAAGGGACAATTATCATTGGTTTGTGGAATCTGGTTGGCCCAAGGGCTCGGGCCATGCCACAGTGGAAATTTTGATCGTCGACGCGGTTGGCAGCAGCATGTCGACCACGCGTTGTCACAGAGTAGCAGCAGTGCGACCACGACCGCCGCCGCGCAGCTGGGCGAGGCTGCTGCAACAACCTCGGAGCCACTGATCGCATCTCCAGATCCGACCCCAAGCCCGACGCAAGCGCTGACGGCAACGCCGACGACGCCACCAACTCCGTCTTCGCCATCTACCACCTGCGCGCAGCATCAGTGGTACAATTCTGGATCACAGACTTGTGACGATTGCCCAGATGGGACTGAGCCCTCGGACGATGGGCTCTACTGCGAGGAAGAAAAAAGCACTTGGCCTGACGGAGATCGAGTGGGTGGCGCTCGGCTCCGCTGCTGCTGTCATCACGCTCATCGGCGGGCTGGTTTATTGGTTGTGTGGAGGAAGTTCCGACCAGAGCGAAGGCAAGCTTCGCCTCCCTCTGTGGTTCCACCTGGACCGATGGAAGTTCCGCCCGGAGCAGTTCCACCCGGCGGGTGGCCCTCGACAGCTACGTTATATGGTGGTCAATGATAATTATTCAATTAAACACGAGAACACAGTGGCCACAAGTGCGGCCACAAGGGCAGCCAGATCCATAAGGTTTTGTGCTCTTATCGGTAGCATCTCGCGGCAGCCTTCATTTACCTTTCAATTTCGGCTTTTCCAATATTGCCGCGCACTGGCAGGTAGTTGCCCCCCTTCCGAGATAAAAAAACGTCCCAAGATTCCTCCTAGTAGTGCCAAACAGATATCCCAAGAGGCTCCAAGAGGCATCCAAGAAACCTCTGGCCCTTGTGATCGCCCTCCTCCTGCTTCTCCCTCCTCATACTCCCCCTCTTCCTCCCCCACCATCCGATTCATCTTTCTTCTCCTAACTCCCTCATCCATCCAGCCAGCATCCTCCTTCTGCCCCTCCCTCCTTCACACGGTTCGGCTGTCCCCCTCTTTGCTCCCGCATGTCCCTGATGACCTCAACTCGCCTGGACATCGTTTCTGGATGGGCTGGTGGTGATACGCGAAACAAGTAGAATTTATTCACAATTTAGACACGAATTCGTACATAATTTAGACACGCTTTTCATAGATTTAGACCTGGGTTTGCACACACTTTTGTACACGATTTATACACGATTTAGACACTTTCGGTTAGACACGGATAGACTTTTTAGACACGGCTGGTATTTAGACACGATTTAGACACTCGGGCACCGGGCCTGCACGAGAATGCGATAGACACGCGGGTGTCTAAATCAAGCCCGAATCGCTGAAAGCAAGCCCCCGCTGCAGCGAGAGCGCCTTAGACACGCCGCGCGTCTAAATTATT
>CAUYUJ010003425.1:0-20000 GCA_963575745.1 Prorocentrum cordatum | reverse complement strand
GTTCGGACGGGTGCATTTTTTCTGGTGTTGGCCTCGTTCGGACGTGTGCCTTTTTTTCCGGTGATGGCCATCGAGGGTCATCCTGCATCATTCTGAGCAGCATGTGTTCTTCAAAAGCACGCACGAAGCCGAAACAGATACGGGGAATGGACGTCCGTCAGCGACGGCAGGGCACTCCTTCGGGGACGGCCTCTCACCCAGCGTTTTTTTTTTTTGTTGCTAGGCCCCATGGGCCCAGCAAGGGCCCCCCCAGACGCCGAGCAACAGCGAAGACCTCCCAGCGCCGTTTGCCCCACGGCGCGTGGAGGGCTCGGGGAGGATGCGGCGTCGAGGATCGAGGTTCGAAGGATTGCAAAAAAAACAAAAAAACAACAAAAACACAAAGGGTTTTTTTTTGCAATTCTTTTTTTTGTTTTTGTTTTTGTTGTTTGGTTTTTTTTTGCAATCGCGCGTCTCTCGCTTCTTTTCGGTGTCCCTGGAGGCTTCCAGAGGCCTCAGGGACTTCCGGCAACTTCTCAGGAGCTCCAGAGCTTTCGGGTGATCTCCTCCTCCTCCTCGTCCTTCTCGTCCTCCTCCTCGTCGTCCTCGTCCTCGTCATCCTCGTCCTCCTCCTCGTCATCCTCGTCCTTGTCGTCGTCGTCTCCCTCGTCCTTCTGGTTGGGCATGCGCAGAGGGAAGGGGGCGGGAAAACATTAGGAGGGGGTCGGCGTTTAACAGCATGAGCATGAGCAGATGTTAGACGACGCTGGGAAGCAGGTGGGGGCCCAGACCCCCTCAAGTCATGAACAAATCACGACCCAAGTTTTTTCTCGCTGCTTGCGGCCTCTGGGGGCCCTTGCCGGGCGTCGAGGCCGTCAGATAACGACTCCGGACGACAAAGAAACCGTCGCGGGGCATGGGGCGAGACCTCTGGGGGCCGACGTGAGAAGCAAAAGCAATGACGTCCAGGGTCTCGAGAGAGTAGGATGCTGGTCCAGTTTACCAGGTGGGGCGAGGCAGCGGGCCCCGCCCCGTCCCACCCACCCCGTCTCCCTCCCCCTCCAAAGAAAATGGTTACAAACAAGTGAAAGATTAAAGCATACAAACATTAAAAACACTGGATTGTGATGAGCATTGTGACACAGCTTGATATTGGAATTGGAGCGCGTTCCCGCCTGGCGAGCGGAAGGCGCTCGCGCGCGGTGCCGCCCCCAATGGATGTGGCGAATTATGGAAAGACTGCGCTTGCCCGCTTCAGGGGCCGGAGCGGCAAGACTTCCCGGGAGCTTGGCAGAGGCGATGCTTGCACCGTGCGGAAGCAGCACTGCCACGTTCACACACATTTTTTCGTCGGCGGCGAGGGGTCAGTCTTCTCCAGCGTGGGGAGAATTGGGGCAAGTGAAAGGCGAATTGGCTGGCGTGCAAGAGGAAGGAGCGAAGAAGAGGGCGGCCGCGCGAGGGGAGGAGGGGGGGAGCGCTCAGACGTGGACGTTCAGTCGCACACACACACACACACACACACACACACGCACATGGTGTGGCTCTTGGGCGAGAAGATAGCACTTCGCGTGCTCTCGCACGGCGCCGCTGCCGCCTGTCGCTTCTGTGCGATCCAGCGAGCGATATCAGCGCCGCGCCCACGCGGGACCGCCACTCCAAAGCGAGATGTGTGGAGCTTGGGCGAGGGAGACCAGTCGCCCGCCAGCGCGGGGGATCCAAACACTTGGCGAGAGATAAATATGCGTCGCGCCCGAGGCGGGAACGCCGTTTTCAAGCGAACTGTGTGCGTCGCCGAGGCGAGAGCGCCATTTTTATGCTCGTGCGCGTCGACGAGTTTGAATCCCATTCCCGCCGCGCGTATTGCAACGGAGACGACAATGGGTCCAATGATTTCTGTGCTTGCTTCTACGTGTTTCCCTGCCCTCTCCTCGCGTTTGACGTTGTAGACTCAGCCCGCCCTGATTGCGCGCCCTCCACTTGGATGGGCGCCAAAGCGCCTTCGTCGATCCGCTCTGCTAGGGAAGAGGGCATGTGCCGAATCGGGTGCACATTTTGATTCACGCCCTCTCCGAGCACCTCTTAGCGGGATCAGCTGTGGAAGCGAGAAACAATGTTGAACGGGGAACCGTAGAATGTGTATCGTTCTTCAAGGAAGGTGGAATCAGTCGTCCTGGATGTCACCCCTATCGGCCCGCTAGGAGACAAATTCGGAGTACATGCTATGAGTGGAACGTCATAGGGACGAGAGAACGATACACATATTTTTGTGTGTATATATATATATATATATGTAGCGAGAGAGGGGGGGAGGGAGACAGAGAGAGAGAGAGAGAGAGAGGTATGGGGGAGAGAATGCGAGAGAGAGAGAGAGAGAGAACAACAATGAGCGACAACACGAGAGAGAGAGAGAGAGATGTACCCACTTGTTTTTCACCACGGGCTCATCAGGGGCACCGCCCAGCCTTAGGACCTCGGAACAGTGGATTTACCGCAGCGACCTTCATCGCTAGTGCCCAAGCCGGGCTACAAGCAAGAACGAAACTGCAATACTACACAATATGACAATGATATGCGCTGCAAGCATGTCGAGAAACCTGACAAGCACTAAAAGACCCAGATTGGCACCTGTGGGCAGGATCTGCAATGTGTTCGACACGTGGCTGTTGTGCAAACTAGGTTCGATATGAAAGCATATGTCAAACTAATGGAATGAGACAAGGGTGGGGCGAACGAGCAAAGCAGAGACAGAGGGAGGGATGGAGAGAGAGAGGCCCATCAGATCATCAAGTCGTCTGTACCCGGTGATGGCCAGCGCCAGCAGGGTGAGCACAGGGCAGGTGCCAGCAATGATTCTGATTCGTCTTTCCCGCCACGGTGTGGCGAGTCTCAGAAGCACGACGCATACATCTACTATGCCAGCGAATGGGATACCACAGATGACAAGCATAACTTCGTGTGAGAGGAAGAAGAGCCAGAACATCCACACAGCAACACGCTGCATTCATACCATGACTGCGTTAGCGTATACCCCAAAGATGACTGCGTTAGCGTATCATACGCCCCAACGAGCGAGATAGAGAGAGAGAGAGAGAGAGAGCGAGAACAGGAGAAGGAGGAGGAAGTGGACGATATGATACTGCTGCTGCTGCTGATGCTGATGCTGCTGATGATGATGCCAACGATAAGAGTTATGCTGCAGATAATGCTGCTGAGGATGCTGATGAAGATTAGGCTGATGATCATGGCGAAGACGATGATGGTGATGATTCTGCTGCTGATGATGATGATGATGATGATGATGCTGATGCTCATGATGATGCTGATGCTGATGATGATGGTGGTGGTGGTGGTGATGCTGCTGATTATGATCCTGATGATGATGCTGCTGACGCTGCTGCTGCTGAGGACGATGATGAGGATGAGGCTGACGACGATGATGATGATGCTGATGATGATGGCGATGCTGATTATGCTGCTGCTGACGCTGCTGATGATGATACTCTTGATGATGCTCATGATGATGCTGATGCTGATGATGCTGATGATGATGATGATGATGATGATGATGGTGGTGATAATGATGATGAAGACGATGCTGATGACGATGCTGATGCCGATGGTCATGATGATGCTGATGCTGATGCTGAGGATGCTGATGCTGATGCTGATGCTGGTGATGATGACGATGGTGATTCTGATGGCGATGGTGATGGTCATGGTGATGGTGATTGTGATGATGGTGGTGGTTATGGTGATGGTGGCTGTGGTGATGATGGTGCTGATGATGATAATGGTGACGAGGAGGAGGATGAGAAGGAGAAGTAGAGGAGGAGGAGGAGGAGGAGCAGGAGGACCAGAATAAGCCTAGGATGCGTCAACGATGCTCCAGTGCTCTCTCCCGTCACAACTGCATCATCACACGTCCCTGCAGCAAGTCCTTTCCACCACGGGACGTGCCCCTCAGAGGACGAGCTCCCCACGGGCATGATTTTCAGGCGAGGCGCCCGTTTTAGATACGGTGGGGGCTTTGGTTGAGGAGCGTGCGTGGGAGGCTTCAGACCCTGGAGGGTTCCTTGTCTGATGAGGGTGGCGGTAGTATCCACTGCCAATCCGCGATTGGAGTTCCACTGGCTTCCAGACCCTGGGTCCCTTATCCAATACTTCCTTGTCCAATGCCCCCACCGTCGGGACCGCCCTCCATCTTCCTGGTTGCAGGATGTGCCGGCAGGTCTGACCACACGGATCGCGGAGGTGTCCGGCGGGCGCCTCGTTCTTAGGAGGAGCCGCCCACCGTCAGTGCACCCCGAAGCTGCGCACCGATGAACTTCGGCCGCGCGTTTTTTTAAGAAGTCCGCGGTCGGGGCCTGCTTGTCAAACGGGGCCGCCCTCCAACCGTGTGACTGTTGCACGCTGCCAGTAGGCTTCTGGTCGCGGAGGAGGTCGCAACCAGAGTCGCATTTGGGAAGCGACCCGCCCTCCATCCGTGTAGCTGTTGGAAGTTCCACGCGTCAGGATCGTAAGCGATGCGGGGGTCTTCAGCGGAACGCCCAGCCCGCCCTAATTACCGTTTTTTCGGGGTCGCAGCGACAAGGGGCCCGTCGCAGTCAAAACTACGGCGGGCTCCGCAGTAGCGAATCCGCCCTGCTGACACGCGTAATAGTGCGACGAGGAGGCGTTTTTCTTGTAGAAGAGTGGTGGTAGGGGGAGGATGGGGGAGGAGAAGGAGCAGGCAGAATGAATCAAGGATGGAGGCGCAGGAGGACGAGCGAGGGAGGGATGGAGGGATGGAGGAGCGCGGAGGAGGGGGCGGGTCCCGAACCGGGGAAGGGCCCGCGGAGGATCGGCTCGTCGTTCGTCGCTCCACCTGCGGGGTCGAGGGGCGCAGCCCGCCTCGAGCTGGCGGGGGCGCAGCTTGCACGAGCCGCCCCTCGACGATCCCCGCGGACGGGCTCTCGTCCTGGGGTCGCTGCCTGAGGGGCAGGAGGAGGAGGAGGAGGAGGAGGAGGAGGAGGAGGAGGAGGAGGAGGAGGAGGAGGAAGGAGGAGGAGGAGGCAGGGTCCCCCGACGACGGCCCCGAGGACGCGCCGACGACGGCGGGAGGCCCCCCGCCGCCGTGGTCTCCCCCCGGGGGTCAACCAAGGTAGGCGGGGATCTCGCGGGGGGGGGGCTCCGGAGGCCTCGATGGGGGGCTCCTTGGGGGCCCAGCAAGCGGGCGTACCTGTCCCTTCCCCCCTGTTTGTTGCCCCCCTCTCCTCCTCCTCCTCCTCCTCCTTCTGCCCCTGCTCCTCCTCCTCAGATGATGCGGGCTTCAAGAATTTAGACTCGCAGAATGTTTGGGACCTCCCGCACGGGAGCGCCGATAATTTAGACACTCTCGGCAAGGCGCAGACGCAGGCCTGCTCCTCCTCCTCCTCCTCCTCCTCCTCCTCCTCCTCCTCCTGCCCCTCCTCCTCCTCCTCCTCCCCCTAGGCCAGTCGGAAGGGCGGGCCAGGCGTTTGCCTAAGACCTCCTTACCATTTATGAACCTGAGTCTTAAACACTGGCAACCGTTTCACATATGGATAGCGGATGGTTTTCAACATGTGGCTCTCGCTCTAGCGCCGCACACATCCGTTTCAAATGTTTACAGGAGCTCCACGGATTGAGGACGGTTCGTTTTCAAAGTGTGGCTATCGCCGCAGCGTCGCGTATACTCTCCTTAAGCATTTGTAAGAGTTTAGCGGATTGAGGGCGTTTTTTCAACATGCGGTTCTCGCCTGAGCGTTGCGCACATTCGTTTTAAACAATTAACAAGAATAGCGGATTGAGGGCGGTTCCTGGCTCTCGCCTCAGCGCCGCTCACATTCGTTTAAAGAGTTGTCAAGAGTCTCGTTCGGTCTCATGGTTAACGCACCAGAAGCTGTGCTTTGCAAAGGTTCAGGATTCGCAGGGCGCAGCAGTTATGTTGATTCGCGGTGTTGAGGTCCCAGGAATGTTGTCTGGCGCGATTCATGGCCGTCAAGACGCAACGGTCAGGTTGAACCGTGGCGTTGAAGTCATGATAATGGTGTTTTGGCGCGCTTCAGGATGTTCAAACGGGTGTCTCCTAACGGGGCACTCCCCTCAGTGCAAGTGAATCCTTGTAGGGGCCTGTGCAGAGGGAGCTTGGAGGGAGGGTCTGTTCCAGCGTCGTTGATGACTCTTGGGTTTGCAGTGGTCCTCCTCCTCCTCCTCCTCCTCCTCTTCCTCCTCCTCCTCCTCCTCCTCCTCTTCTTCCTCCTCCTCCTCTCCCCCCATCAAGCCACGCCCGAAGCACATGGCCTGAGGTGCCCACTATCCTGGGTCACTCGCAGGGGCGCGCCAATCACCGCGCTGCGCGCATCGCGCGGCCTTCGGGAGCAGCGTCAGAGGGCTTACGGCCGGTGCCGCCGACCCTGAAGGGGGACGACGACGAAGACAGCGGCGATGAAGATACTCAACAAGCTAAGGAATGGGACGGAGGAGGAGAGGGGGACAGAGGAGGTGAAGGGGAAGGGGGAAAGGATGGAGGAGGGAAGATCTTAGGAGGAGGAGGAGGAGGAGGAGGAGGAGGAGGAGGAGGAGGAGGAGGAGGAGGAGGAGGAGGAGGGAGCAACGTTAGGGGGCATGGGCTCAGGTGGTGATTTTTCGAGGAGTTTTCGAAAGTCTTCCAACGTTTTCGGGCGTTTTCGAGGCCCTGGGTGGTTTCCATCCGCTGCGCCTCGTCGAGGGCGTTCCGGGGGTGCCGGAATCGTCCCGGACGGCGCAGGGAGGATCCGTCGACCACAATTTTCTATAGGGGCCCGACAGCGCCCGGATTTGCCGTCGAGGCCATCGCCGATCTTTCGGCGATGTATCGCAGATTCCGAGTTGATGTTCCCCCCCTCCCGAGCCGGACCCCCCCTATTGTTAATCCTCAGGTCTGGGCCGCAGAGGTGCCCTTCTCCAGGGCGGTGGCGCCAGGGCGTGAGCATAACTGCGAGTCGCGCGCCGCGAGGCACCAGGCGGGAAGACAGGTGACCTGCAGGCACCGCGACCCTCTATCCGCCGCTCTCCTCCTCCTCCTCCTCCCCCCTCCTCCTCCTTCTTCTCCTCCTCCTCCTCCTCCTCCTCCTCCTCCTCCTCCTTCTCCTTCTCCTTCTCCTGCTCCTCCTCCTGCTCCTCCTCCTCCTGCTCCTCCTCCTCCTCCTGCTCCTCCTCATCCTGCTCCTACTCCTGCTCCTCCTCCTCCTCCTCCTCCTCGTCCTCACTGTCCTCACCCTCGGTCCTCGATCCTCGCTCCTCGCGCCCCTCGGTCACCGCCAGTGGTGTGGAGCCTGTGGGGGGGCGCCCGTGAGGCCTGCGAGAGCCAGCACTGCGGGGGCAGCAGCGCCTCCTGCGGGTCCCCCCCCTCCCGCCCGCTCTTGGCTTCGGCCAGCGCGGGATCCGCGGGGACCGGTCGCTCCCCAGACATGTTCGCGCAGTTATAGTCACGGCGGCAGTTTTGGCTGTTTTCGGCCTCCAGGGGCCCCCGATGGGCCCCGGGGCCGTCAAGAAGCACGGCCAGCGAAGACGAACCGGCCCTGGGGATAGGCAGGCTCGATGTTTCAGGGTTTCGGGCGTTTGCGTCTGTTCTCGGCGGCCTAGCCTCGGGACGTTCTCCAGCTGCGCCCGCAGAGAGATTTCTGGAGGTGCCCGGATCGTGCCGAATGGCCGCCAGAGGAGGCCCGAGCGTGGCCGGAAAGCCACCAAGGACGGGGACAGGCTCAGAGGGGGGATGCATCACCCCCCCAGCGCCCATTCACCGTCGATTGGGGCCCGATAGCCCGCCCCGCCCAGGAGCGTACGGACTTGCTATCGGGGGTCCATCGCCGATCTATCGGACATGCATCGCCGATTCCGTCTTGATGTTTCCCTTCATCGTTGCCTCTGGCTGCGGCCGCGCGGGCTCCGCTCGGAGCTACCCCAGCATACTTCGTGTGTGTCGGCCCCCAGCATACTCAGCGCGCGCTCAGATCTCTTACAGTGTATGCTCGTTGCCCGGGGCTTTCTGGCCTTACCGCCTGGGTAACGATGCAGCTGGCACGAGGGCCAAGACCAACCTAGGTAATTGAGAGCTGCCATTGTGTTCTTCGCCGTTGCCCCCCCCCCCCCCACACCTTGCGGTGCTTTTCGTCCACGTCTTGATCTACGGTCTTGTGGCCGTTTTTCGGCTGTGTACCGTAATCTGTATGTAAACTAGAATGTTCGGCTCGGACGTGCGCTGCGGGCGGCGCATCGTACTAGCATGTCCTTCCGCACATGTGCTCCCTTCCGCCGCCCAGCACTGGCCTATGCTAGGTGTCTGCGCTCATGCGCGCTTGCATTCGCGATGCAAGCTTGTACATTTTTCAGTCCTGAGGACTCAGGACAGAGGGCCACAGGGGACCTGTGAACACTCCAGCTCGTGCCTCGGGGCACGGAGGCCGACGAGACGTCCTGCTCGAATCCCCCTCCTAATCTTGTTATTTCTCGCAAGTGCTGCCCACCTGCGCTCCAAGATCGGGGTTCGTGGCTCTATCAGATTCCGATGACCTTCGTATCGTGTGGATGGTCTGCCGATGCGCCAGCTGGGCGCGGCTCCTTCCCAGGAGTACGATGTCCTAATCCGTTCCGCGCGGGGAACCCCCAGAAGTCCGGACACATTCCCCAGGGCCCCTCTTGCGTCCCGAGCCATTTCTGGACGGCCCCGGGGCCCGGCGAGGGCCCCCCGAGGCTGCAAACGGCACAAAACCTGTCCGTCGCCCCGGGGCCCGGCGAGGGCCCCCAGAGGCCGCAAACGGCCCAAAAACCTTCCGTCGCGACTTTTCTCGCGACGCGAGCAGGCCTGGGCTGCGTGCCTCCCACCTGCCGGGATCTGGTCCCTCCGGACGGGCAGGCCCTGGAGGGGGTGTTGCACCGGAGGGGGGCCCGCCGAGGCAGCGGCGGCGGCCCCCCCCCCATTGGCGTTTTTCGATGCCTCCCGTGGGCCTGCCTGGGAGGTTGCTCGTCGCCGCGGCTCAAGATCCGCCTCGGAGGGCTGTGAGGGCGGGGCCTCGGCGTTTTGGTCGATGCCTTCTGGGGGGGGGGCCTCCGGGAGGCTTCCCGTCGCCACGGCTCCCTCCGCTTCGGGAGACGGGTGAGCGACTCACGCAACACGGGGTCGTTGTCGACGGCGTTGGCGCGTAAGTTGCCCACGTGAGGTCGCGCGTAAGCGCCCTCGTCTTTATTGTAGCGCGCCGCGCTGTCGGCCTGCGTAAGCTGCGACGTAAGGTCGCTGTGCCATCGGATCCTGGCCAGGCGGACAGGAGGAACAGGAGGAGGATGAAGAGGAGGGGGAGGATGAAGAGGAGGAGGAGGAGGAGGAGGAGGAGGAGGAGGAGGAGGAGGAGGAGGAGGAGCAGGAGGAGGAGGAGGAGAGAGGCGTATAGAGGTCTCAGCTGGCCCTTCTCCGAGGGAAGGAAGGGCAGGTCGGGGGAGGCCCACGGACCACCTCGCCCCGTCCTGGCCAGGCCTCGGCGGCGAGCGAGGGCCCACCACCTGGAGGGCCCGCCACCGCCACCGCAATCGGCGGCGAGCAAGGGGGGGTCGGAGGTGCGAAGGAGGAGGCCCTCTCGGCAGGCGGCGCGGCTTCTCGGAAGGCCCCCGGCCCTCCGAGAGGAGCCTGTTTTTTTTGACTCCGGCAGGTTTGCTTGCATGGACGGTGGGGCCTGAACCTAAAGCAAGGCGCAAACGACTTGCACGTGCGGAAATCAGACGCAAGTCGAAAGGCTCTTGCGCGCCAATATCCTTTTGAGGAGGGGCGCGAGGGGGGGGGGAGAGAGGGCGAACGCCATGCGAGTAAACTTGCCCGAATTTGCAAAACAGGCTCGAGAAGGCTCAGAAAGCTTCGCAGAAGGCCGGGGGCCTTCCGCGCCTTCTGAGGAGGCCCGCTCCTTCTCACATGCCACCCCCCTTCGGGCTCGCCGCCGGAGGCCCTCCCTGGCCAAGCCGACAGGGTGCAGAAGCACCGGTCCTGGGCCTCAGGCTTGGGCCTGGCCAGGCTGCTTGAGGTGGTGAACGTTTTGGCGCTCCCCGCGAGGGGGCGGGGGGTCCTAAGGGAAACGGGGCCTGGAGGTGGTTGCTCCTCCTCCCTCTTTGCTTCTTCTATTCTCTGTGAGCAAGCTCCTGCTGTCTCCGCAGCTTCTCTGCCCAGGGCGCCCCCCCATCGGCCGCGCGTGCGGGCGCCTTATGCAGGCGGTCGTACAAGCGGCTCTCGGGGGCGCTGGGGAGATCTTCTTCAGGGGGCTGCGGGCCGCGCTCTACGAGCGGCTCGTGGCTGCCCCCTTCTCTGTACTCCAGGACCAAGGGCCTCCTGTGCCTGCTTGGTCCATCCAGCAGGCGGACTCGTCTGAGGGCGAGGGGGCTTTCTGCCCCCTCCCCTCGGCGGGTTCTGCCTGCCCCACCGTCTGCCTCGGGCTGGCGGTGGATCTGAGCGGCGGGGTCTCTCCCTGGCTGCTCAGCACGGTCGTCGCCCTTCTCTGGGTGACGGCCGCGTGCAGCGCCTGCGCAGGCTGCTGCTTCGGGCTGTGGGGCCCGTACGTGGGGCGGAGGCTCAGGGCTTCCGCCTGGCCGCGCGGTGCTGGTCCTGCTTCGCTGGAGCAGGACCGCCGCGCGGCGCGAGCGCTGGCCTACGGGGTTCCGCCTCGGCCCCGAGCGCTCGAGCGGCCTGACGCCCAGCATTCGGGCGCCAGCTCCCACAGCAGCGCCCATTGATGGCTGAGCTGCCACCAGTTGGCGGAGGGCCTCTCTGGCCCGAGCTCTACCCATTCGCAGCTCCCACGGCTCGCGACTACGCACGATGGCGCCTAGACGAAGGCGACACCAGCTGGGCAGCTATCCCCCTCGCGTCTCGGGAAGGGGGCATACTTCTGGCCCTGCCTGGCGCCTTTCGCTCTTCGGCGGAGCTCGAGGCTGCCGAGGCGGGTGGCTTTACGGGAATGCTAGGCCCTTTTCAGCTGGTGGACATCCAGCTCCTGGGTGCCGCTTCACGGCCGCTCGCCACTACCGCATCCGTCCTCGTCATAGATATCGAGGTTGCAGAGCTCGAGCTCGAGTCGCTTTACCCTCTGGAAGTCGGCGCGGACGCTGGCATCGTTCCCTTCGCCGAGGTGCGCGGCCGCGTCTACTGGCCACATCCTTCGGGGGTTCGGGTGCTTCGCGAGGGCTACGCACGCTTGCACGGCGCTCCTCCTACCGCAGGGGAAGAGCCGCTCCCAGGGGCCGATCGAGCTACTCCCTATCAATCCGCCGACGAGATGGAGGAGCCCGAGGGGTTCGCGGCCGATGGGGAAGCCGACCGCACGGTCCCAAGTGCGCGGTCCCCTGCGGACGCTGGAGTCCCACGCGGCCCACCCGCGAAGCGCGCAGCCACCGCCGTGCCGCCCAGGGTCGCGGGTCCCACTCCGATCGCTCCTGGCGCTCCCGCGGCGTCCCTGGACGACGGGGCCCCTATGACCCGTGCCGAAGTAGCTGCCGAAATGCGCGCCTTGCTTGCAGCTCACGGGGCCTCCCCGATGGTCGGCGGCCCCGAGCCGCTGGGCTTCGCTCCAGCTGCCCGGGGCGAACGGCCCGAGGTGCCCCAACTTTTCAGCGACGAAGCGGTGCGCCTCGGGCTGGATCCTGCGGGGATCGAGGCCGTCCTGTCCCACGCGCCCGTGGCCCCACAGCGGGTCTCCGCACGTCCCAAGGGCCCGACCTCCGCGCTGGTCGCGGCGTGGGAAAAGGCGCGCTCTCTTGCTGTTCCTCGAGCCCCTACCTCGGGCCTCGGAACGATGGGTCCCCCGCCGCCACCTGGGCTAGCCCATCCCGCTGTGGCCGACGGCTTTGCCGAGGCGGGCGGCGCCGACGGGTCAGAGCTCCCCCATGCAGCCAATCAGACGGACTTCAGCCTCATGCTACAGTGTCTGCACCAGTCCCTCCTATTGCAGCAGGGGCGGGGCCATCGGCCCACCGTCCACCCGCTTCTGGGGACTCTGAGCGACTCTGCTCAATCTCCGCCCACGAGCTCGGGCGATCCCGCGCCCGCGTCGGCCCCGATGGGGGGCATTGCTCGGAGGCGCGAGTGGCAGCAAGCGCTGATACAGCACGGCCCCGACGTGCGAGGACGGATGAAGGAGAATTTGGCCCGCGTCCTGGGCGTGGAAGTCAGCGCCGTGACCCCCATGGCCATGCACCAGTATTTTCGGGAGCACAGTCCTTTGGGGGCTCAGCCGACGACGCACGAGTTGTTGACGCATTTCGCCTTCCTCAGCGCCGAGCTGTGGCGGGCCTGCGAGGAGGGGAACCCCGAGAGAGTCCAGACGCTACTGACGTGTCAGTGCATGTTCATCGACCAGCTGGCGGGGGACCGCGGCTATCTCGAGGCCGCATGGTTCCTCACGGGGCTGGAGCCTCCCCCGTGTCGCGTGACCAGTCGTCACACGGAGCGCGAGGCCCAGACCCCGTTCTCCCCCCTGGTGGATCCTCGCTGGCTATCGGCGCAGGGCGAATATGTAAAGGAGCTGCAAGCATTTCGGGCGCGTCTCGACGCCGAGCGCGCCGTCGCGCTCCCCAAGCATCCGCCTCAGCAGCCCAAGCAGCCCAAGGTCTCGAAAGCCCCCTTCAAGTCCCAGGGTGCTCCCAAGGCACCGAAGGCTGCGCCCAAGAGGGACTGAAGGCGCCATCGGCGCCCGTCTCCTGGAAGGGTAGGCCCTCTCGGGGCCGAGGTACGCCACCGCACACCGTCGGCACCGACGCTGTTGCGGCTGCTAGGCGCATTTGGGCGCAGCGAGGGCGTGAGGGTAGGAATGCGCTCTTCCAGCGATGCTGTTGCGGCCCCGCAGGGAGGAGTACGTTCCGCCACCACGCCCTTCGCTCCGCTCCGAATCGCCTCTCGGTTCCCTTCGGCCATTTTGGCCGACGCCTGCCTCAGTCGAGCGCGCCCTCCAGAGGGCCTGCTGCCCCTGAGGTCGGGGTCCCTGCTGGTGCCTGTTCTCTTTCGGGCACCCCTGCTGCTCTTGCCAAAGTCGCGCCATTCGTCGCTGACTTGTCTGCCTTGCTGCGCCTGTTTCCAGGCGCGAACATTGATATCACCCACTGGGCGGCTGCGTTGTCCCAGGTCGGGATGGGTGCTCGATGTTCTCTTGGTTCTTTCTCCCGCTCATCTATGCGTGCAATGGATAGGGACGACCCGTACCTTTTTGGGCCGTTTCCCCGCGATCCTTGGCCGTGCCCGCCTGCTCCATCTCTTGGTCCCCCGCCTGACGGCTTGTCGGCGAGGCGCAGGGAGCGCTGGAGAGTGCGGCGCGCGGCGCGGACGCTCGCGCAGTATTCTGTTATTGCGCTGAACTGGCTCACCTTGGGTCATCCTAGCCTCGCTCCCGCCGAGGCTCGCGTCCGCGCCACGGTCTCGCCCTGCCAGGAGGGCGTCCGCACCCGTATAGAACGGTTGTGTCGGATCGCAGTTCGCCTCGCCCGTGGCGGCAAGAGCGACTTAGGTCGAGCCTTCGCTAAGTTCGACTCCACTGAGGTCTCGCTCCATGGCCTGGCCACCCATGTTGCAGCTTTGGAGGCCTCCTTCACTTCTTCCTCTTCCGTACCCGCCCCCATGCGGCACTGCCCGACCAGCGCCCCTCCTGTGCCTGGTTCGTTGGCGTCTGCGGCGGCCTGGGACTCCACCCAAGCCGAGCCCTTCGATTTGAAAGTCAGGGCGTCTCGCATCAAGTGGGATTATTCACCTGAGTTTGATCCCGTTCCATTCCTCTCCGACGCTCGAGTCCGCGAAGCTTTCATTGATCCTGAGGTGATGCGGCTACCGGCGTCAGAGTGGCCTGCTGGCCAAAAGGGGGCGCGCGTCCACATGGACCGCGCCGAGCTGTGGGCCCTGCTCCAGAAGTGGGATGCTTGCGGCGCCCTGTACCTGACTCCTGCTTCGGACCTCGCTTGGGATGAAGCCTGCGGAGCTTTCAGGGTGCCGAAGGACAGCGATTTCGACAGACTGATCTTGAACCCAACGGTCGTGAACAGCCGCTGTGCCTCAATTTCGTCCAGCACCCAGCGCCTTGGCCAGGGTTTTCTGCTTTGCCGTTTGGGGCTGGCACCTGGGGAATGGCTGGCAGTTTCTTGTGACGACCTACGGGAGTTCTACTACACCTTCCGCGTCCCTCCCGCGCGCGCCAGGCGCAACGCCCTGCGCGTTCGTCTGCCATCCTCTCGCTTCAAGGCCTTTCGAGCCTGGCGCCCTGAGCTTGAGGGCGTGGACGTCGCGCCCTGCCTCAATGCTCTGGCGATGGGCGACAACATGGCTGTGGAGATTGCCAACTCTGCGCATGAAGGCGTCTTGCACAGCTTCGGGGCTTTGCGGCCTCACGAGCAGGTTGTCCACCGCTCGCCGTTCCCGCGGGGCCCGTTTGTCGAGATGCTAAATATTGATGACCACACAGGTTTTCAGAAGCTCTCGTGGCGTGGCTCCGCTCCTCGCCCCGACGACCCGCGTCGCCGTGATCGCGAGGTCTTCGCCGCCTGTGATGCGGGCTACCCGCGCGTGGGCCTGATACAGCATCCAGGCAAGCGCGCGCGGGGCGAAACGCACAAGGTTGTGGTGGGCGCCGAGGTGGAGGGGCGCATAGGCATCGTCTGCGCTCCTCTCGTGCGGACGGTGGCCTTGTGCAGGCTCACCCTGATCCAGATCTACCTCGGGATCACCACACGCTCCCTGCTTGCCTCTCTTGTGGGCTGCTGGGTCCAGGTCTTTCTCTATCGCCGCCCGATGCTCGCCATCTTTACGCACGTCTACAACTTCCTGTCGCGCCTTGCGACCGAGGAGGGTATCGAATACGACCTGCCCCCTTATGTTCGCGACGAGCTACTGGCCTGCACCTTCTTAGCCTTTACGGCTATCACCGACCTTCGGGCGCAGCCTTGCCCCGAAGTGTTCGGTACGGACGCGTCCCTCGGCTGGGGGGGCGTTGTCCGCGCTCCTATCAGCCCGCAGCTCTCCGCCGAGCTGTGGCGCAGGTCGGAGCACGGGGGGTGGCATACGATTCTGCACAATCGGAGCCTCCTCGCCGTAGTCAGCCGCGGCGTGCCTCTGGGCCCTGAGCTCACCCAGCTGCACCACGACCTGGGGCTCCCGTCTATTGAGCCCCCCGTCGCGCCGCGATGGGTCACCGAGCTATCAGAGGCGCTGCGCTTTCGGCTCGCGTACAAATGGGAGTTCCGCATGCCTCGCCACATTAATATCTTGGAGACGACAGTGTATAAGAGTTTGTGCAAATACTGTTGTGTTCGCCTCCCTGACTCTCGTATCCCCGTGCTCCTGGATTCAAAAGTGGCTTTGGGCGCGACAGCGCACGGGCGCAGCAGCTCTCCTGGGTTATCTCATGTTCTCTCGACCACTTTGCCCTATGTGATAGGAGGAGGTTTATATATGGGTGGCATGTACGTGCCGACAGACGTGCACAGGGCCGACGACCCCACGCGCAACCGTGCGGTGAGGCCCCCGTCCCGTGACCCTCCCGCCTGGTTAGTGGAAGCAGAGAGAGGAGAATTTACCCGGTTTGATTGCATCGCATACGCCGATTCCCGCTCGTCATCCCCTACCTGCCTCTGGGGCCGATTTGTTGCGCAGCTTGTGGCTCGAGGCCCCGAGGGGTGGCTCAGCCACCGTTGGGCGGCCGCCCCCCCCCTCCTGCTGGGTGAAGGGATGGCCGCCGACGCCTCCGGCGACGGCGCCCAGGGCGAAGCTCTCGACCCCTCGGGCGCCGCCGAGAGCAGCCGCGAAGCTGCTCTCGCCAGCGGAGAGCGTCGCGGGCCTCGCAACGCACTCTTCGCTGACAGCGAACGGCCTCTCCCGTCCGCGACCGACGCCACGCCCAAAGCGTCTGCGGCCTCGGAGGCCGGCTCGCACGGGCCCGACCCTGCCGCTGCGAGCGCAGGCTCGGCTCCCCCGGCCGTCAAGCGTGCTCCGCCCCTGGCCCTCCGATCCAAGGCCGTGGCGGCCCCTCCGCCTGCCATCGGGGTGGGCTCGTCGCGCGACGGCCCGCGGGCAGCACCAAAGGGGGCCACTGCTGCTACCCCCCGCGTCTTCCAGCGCGCGGCCAGGGTGAGCGCTTCTCGCCAACTACTCGGCGTCGTGGACGGGGCCTCGCGCAGCACCATCGAAGCCGCCTTCAGGCGCCAGTCCCTGGTCCACCATCCAGACAGGGCTCCTGCGCACCTGGGGGCCGAGGAGCGCGCAGCCCGCGCGCTCAAGTGGAAGCAGCTCTGTGACGCCAAGTCAGTGCTGCTCCAGGCCCTTTCACAGGCCGCCGCGCCGCCTGTTGACCCTAGCACAGGCGGTGACGGCCCTGCCGCCCGCGCCTACGCCAAGGCAAAGGCGGCAGGGAAGGGCGCCCGTAAGGGCAAGCTGGCTCCTGGGTCGTTCATGGCCCTTCAGGCGCTCGAGGAAGCTGTCGAGGACCAGCCCAATCGTGGTGGTCACGCACCGACCTCCGCCTCGCGCACGGGCGCCGCACACAACAAGCGCGCCAAGAAGCAGCGGCGTGCTTCCACGGCGGCGCTCCCCGCTCCTGAGGGGGCCACCACGACGCCTGGCCGCAGGGCGCGCCGCACTGCTAATGCGCGCCGCTGGGCAGGCGCGGCAGGCCCTAGCTCCGCGGCGGGAGTGGGCCCTCCACCGCGGAGCCGCAGCCCTGCCCGCAGCCGTACGCGGTCTCCAAACCCGTACGGGACTGATCATACCTCTCCCTCGGGAGGCGGCTCTCCGCCTCCCGCCGACGGCACTATCTCGTCTGAGGAGCCGTCGGGGCCGCCAGCGGGGGAGGCCCCAGAGGGCCCGCACACTCCTGAGGGTTCTCCGCCCGCGCGCGCTCGCAGCCGCTCGAGAGCAGAGCCCGCGTGCGCTGAGGACTCCCCGACGGAGCTCGAGGACGTCGTGCTGAGTGCCCTCGCTGACTCCTCGGTGGACCTTGAGCGCGTCGTGGCGGGCCTGAACCCCGAGGTCCTCCTCCGCTTGCAGGCGGCCTTCCCTCGCCGCGCGGAGGCCTCGCCGCCCGCCGCTCACCCCGCGGCTCGCAGCCGCTCTCGGGGCCGTGGCACTCGTGCAGGCTCCGAGACACCGCAGCCTGTCCCGCCGCCGCCGCCACCACCACGCCACCACACTGGTGAGCGGGGGGCGTCGCGCTCCCGCGCGGCGGCCGCAGGCCAGGGGCTTAGTCGAGGGGGCGCGCGCGGCTCCTCGCGTGCGCCTTCTCGTCAGGCGATGTCGCCTGGGCGTCGCAAGGTGCGCTCCCCTCGCGTCGCTCCGAAGCGTCGCCCGAGCCCGACCGCATCGCAGCAGCCTGCCACTCCTCACCAAGCTGCGAGCTCGGGCGCCGCCCTCGCAGGCAGCTCCCGCACGGGCTCCGCTGCTCAGGCCCCTCCGACTTCGGTAGGCATGCGCTCTTCCAGCGATGCTGGTGCGGCCCCGCAGGGAGGAGGGCGTGCCGCCGAAGAAGGGGGGTCTTCGAGCGGCCCCGCGCTTGGCCGAGCTCCAGAGCCCGAGCTGCCTCCCAGCGGCTCTCACAGCGGTGACGCTGGAAGCGCCGCGGCTGCAGCCTTCGCAGCGCGACGCACGGCCTCTGCGGCCACAGAGCAGCCCTTGCCTCCAGGGGCCGCCAGCGCCCTTGCGTGGCGCCTCAACATCGGCGGTGAGAAGATCACAGTGGTGAGGTGGGGACCCGCCTGGCAAGCCGCCTTCCAGAGCGCGGCGTCGTGGCTGAGGTCCTTCGCCCCTGCAGGGGCCGCCGAGCCCGAGGGCAAGGAGGACCTGCACTGCCTCCTGCGGGCCTTGCACGCCTACAAGCGCCTGTTTCAGACGGGCGGCGCCGAGCCGATTGATGAGGCCTCATGGATGCATCCTTACGTGGCCGTCGTCGAGCCTGAGGCTATCCCCGCGCATGCTGACCTCCAAGCCATGGGGGCGGGCGCCATCCGTGGCATCGGGCTCGGCTCCAAGATCGAGCAGCGACGGCGCGCGGGCAAACTGGCCTGCCTCTTCGACATGCTGTACCACGTGCAGGACAGTCACGGCACCATCCCCGCAGCGCTGTGGGGAGACCATTCCCCCCCGTCCGAGATCCTCGACGCCTTCGCGGAGGTGGTGCCCGTTCCTCATCATTCGGGCCTCACGTCCTCGGCAGCTCGCTCCGAGCTTGCCGAAGCAGCCGCAGCAGCGCGTGCCGAGCCGCGCCCGCCTTTTGACTGGGCGACCCTCGAGGGAGGGGACGCACTGCCTGCCGAGATCGAAGCAGGAGCTCGCCGTGCCTACCGTAACATGGGTGGCTCCTTCAGCTCGGCGCGGGCAATGTTGGCGGAGGCGTCGGGGTTCGAGACCGACGGGCGGGACGCCCGCGTTCCGCCCTTCTACGCGTCCAGGCGCAGGAGGGCCGCCACGCTGATCAGCTCTCCAAGCCCTGGCCGCCCCGCGCTCCTCCTGTGGTGCGTCTGCGGCCTCTGCATCTCTCTGGGCGCCGCGGCACCGACCGCAGGCCACGGGCTTAGTCGGGCTGCGCCGTCCACGCCCGCTCGCCCCCCGCGCACTCCCTTTGTGCGCGATTCTCACCTCACTCCCGCGTATCTCGACCGTCGCTCGAGATCGATTGATGCCTTCGAGCTGTGGTTAGCTGAACACACTGGCGTGCCACCCGCCACACTTTACAAAAGCGGGATACTTCTCGCCCGCTTCCTCGCCACCTTCGGCGTGTGGCTTCATGATGCAGGCTTCCCTCATTATATCCTGGTCCATGCCATCTTGGGAATCCAAAGCGCCCATCCGCATTGGAAGGCTTTCCTGACAGAAGCTTGGGACGTAGCGAAGCAATGGAAGCTCGCGGAGCCGCCAAAGCTCCGTCCCCCCTTGCCACGCGCGCTGCTTCGCGCCATGGTGGGGCTCTGTCTAGCCTGGGACTGGCCTGTGATGGCGGCACTGCTGCTCATGGGCTTTACGATGTTCCTCAGGCCGGGCGAACTGCTGGCGTCACGCCGCTGTGACTTGTCGCTCCCATGCGACCGTCTCGAAGTTGAAGGGGATGCTTTTCTTTCGATTCTTGTTCCAAAGACCAGAAGAACGTATCCGACGCAACATGCTCGCTGCTCTGATCGGGGCACGGTGAAGATATTGAATCAAGTGTTTGGGAGGCTAGCTTCCACCGATCCTCTCGCCCCCTTCGGCGCGAGCGGCTTCCGTACTCGGTGGAATCATCTGCTTTTGGCTCTGGGCGTCCCTCTTGCCCAAGCAGGTCAGGGGCTCAACCTGACGCCCGCTTGTCTGCGGGGCTCTGGCGCTACGGACTTCTATATCGCTACAGAAGACGTCCCTCGCGTCTTCTGGCGAGGACGTTGGCGTCAAGCTTCCAGCGCCGAGCGCTATCTGCAAGCCGCCGCAGCCTCCACAGTCCTTGCTGCGCTGCCCGAGCATGCACGGGCTCGTATCTTGTTCTTCGCCACCGCCAGCGACCGCCTTGTCGCTTCGTTTCTCCAAGTCGGCCCCGCCGCTTGGCCTGCCCTGCTTGCGGCCGCCCGCCAAAACCTTGTCAGTTCGCAAGGTCCTTGAGCACGGGTATGGCTGCCTCGCCGACATCGGCGACCAGACGGACTCCACCGTCTGACGCGCGGCGCCCCGGCTTGAGCGCGCGGGACGGGCCTGCCCATTTTGGGCCGCCCCGCGCGCGCACGCCGCGGCCGCGCTCGGAGACAGCTCGCTGGCGCGCGAGCGGGAGAATGCTTCTTCTATTCTCTGTGAGCAAGCTCCTGCTGTCTCCGCAGCTTCTCTGCCCCCCTCCCTCCTCTCCCACTCTAAGGCTGACGGGCGCTGCCTCGCCGACATCGGCGACCAGACGGACTCCACCGTCTGACGCGCGGCGCCCCGGCATGAGCGCGCGGGACGGGCCTGCCCATTTTGGGCCGCCCCGCGCGCGCACGCCGCGGCCGCGCTCGGAGACAGCTCGCTAGCGCGCGAGCGGGAGAAT
>CAUYUJ010003424.1:0-79190 GCA_963575745.1 Prorocentrum cordatum | reverse complement strand
TTGCCAGTGCTGACAGCGGCGATGTCGTCCACGATAGCGGCAGGCGCGCTGCATCCTAGAACATCCAGAACGACGTTTGGAAATTCCAAGAAACCCAAACGTTATGTATGGACAGTTAGGAATATCTGAAATTGCATTTTTTTGTGATCGGGTCTTGCAAATGCTTTTGTGTCGCCGATAAGACTGGATGGCTGTCGTTTGGGGTCGTCGTCGTCGTCGGCGGCGCTGGCGGCGCTGTCGTCGTCTCTGGACTCTTGCTGCATGCATCGGAGTATCGGAGGGCGTATCTTGTGGCGCGGGGAGCTCATGTGTGGCCCCGAGGCCTTTCTCAGCGGCGCCGCGGCGCCCGTTATGGCGCCGCTCGCAGGCAGCGAGTGGTTCGAGGAAGGCGCGATTAATTTGTTCCGCTCTGGGATATTCGGGCGGCAGCTGCCTTGCTCGCACATATGCACGGGTCTGGAAACACCTCGGCTTATTTAATCGCTTCGCTCATTCCGCCGGCCCATACAGTCTCATGTCTGCCGTTTGCCCGAGGGCCTGGTGTCAATGCGGCGCTTTGGGGGTTCCTGGGGCCGCTTGGGGGACTCCTGGGGCGCTCGGGGGGGCATTTGGGGGGCCTCCTGGGGCCGCTTTGGGGACTCTTGGGGGCCTCCTGAGGGCCTCGTGGGGGCCTCTTGGGGCCTCTTAGGGGCCTCTTGGGGCCTCGTAGGGGCTTCTTAGGGCCGAGGGCTCGAAATGTTGTTTCGTGTTCCCTCTCTGGGGCCCCTTTCTCGAGCCCTCTTGGGCCTTCTTGGGGCCCTCTTGGGGGCCTCTTGGGCCCTCTTGGGGCGATCTTGGGGGCCTCTGGGGCCGTCTTGGGGCGTCGGGAACCGAAAAGGTGGAAGCTCCAAAATCTCTCAAAAACCTAGGAAAAACAATGAATTTTGCCTCCGGGGGCCCTCTTGGGAGTGCTCTTGGAGGCCTCTTGGGGCGTCTGGGGGCTATCTTGGGCGTCTTGGAGCGATCTTGTGGCATGTCGGACCCCTCGTGTACCATCTTGGGGGCCTCTTGGGGGCCTCTTGGCCTTCCTTGGGGCTCTCGGGGACGTCTCGGAGCCCTGTTGGTGCGCTCATGGAGCGCTCCTGGAACGCTCTGGGGGAGTCTCCCGGGGATCGGTCGGGGATCGCCCGGGGTACTTTTCGTCCGGGGACCCCCAGGGGCCGCCCCGCGCGCGCGAACTAGAGAATTGTTAACCAGTTACCGGAGATCTTAGCACGCCTCTGGCCCGTTGGGCCGGCGAATTATGGGCCCAGAAGAGGTCCTAGAATCCGAAATGCGTCGCCATTAGGGACATGGCGATATTGAAGTCTCATCGCATAATATCTTCGTTCGAATGCAGAACTCATACCAAATTTGTCATGCCTCATGATCGTCCTTACCATCGTCCTTTGCGATGCAGCGCGGTCTGGGATCCGCTTCTCTCCTTCCCGAAATCGGTGACGCATCGTCGACGCGGTGCGATGTTTGGCCTCCCTTGGATGTGGAGCCCCAGACTCCCTCTTTCTGCGCCACCTCTCGAGCCGGATCGATCCGTGAGGGGCCTGGGGCAGGAAGGCGAGGCGCAGAGTCGCCCGTTGTGACCCCAGCGCCACCGCCCGGAATCGAGGCTGTCTCGCCCCCCTGAAGGGGCCCTGAGACACACAAATCAATACGCACAACAAGAAGGATTCCCCATATTGTCCCCTATGTTTTCGGGGTTTTCGTCTTCCCCCCCCCCCTCCCCTATTTCCCCATGTCTTCCGGGGGATCGACGATTCATGGTGTCTGTGTATTTTTTTTCCCTCCTGACCCCCCCCACCCTGGGCCGCCCAGCGCCGCAGCCCGCGGCGCCGCGCTCCACCCTCCTCTTCCTCCTCTTCTCCCCCTCTTCCTCCTCCTCTCCCCCCTCCTCCGCCTCCTCCGCCTCCTCCTGCTCCTCATTTTCCTCCTCCTCCTCCTCCTCCCTCCCCCTCCTCCTCCCTCTCCTCCCCCCCCCGCTCACCTCGCTCGACTCCGCCCCCGCCCGCGAGCATGGCCGCCGATGCCCAAGCGCCGGGCGCGGCGGGAGGGCGGGGCCGCCCGTGGCGCCGCGCAAGAAGAAGGCGACGAGGCGGGGCCTCCCGCGCGGCCGGAGGCGGGGTCGAGCAGTAGCGAGGCGCCCCGGCTGGCCTGTCAGCGCAGACCCCCCAGGTGGGGTTCGGGGGCGGAAAAGAAGGGGGTGATGACTAGGGGGGGGTGGATATCATGGCGTGGGCCATGATATTTCCCCAGATTTCATGGC
The DNA here is from genome assembly GCA_963575745.1 of Prorocentrum cordatum. Lineage (NCBI taxonomy): Eukaryota > Dinophyceae > Prorocentrales > Prorocentraceae > Prorocentrum > Prorocentrum cordatum. The sequence continues at coordinate 76,891 of CAUYUJ010003424.1, read as the reverse complement.
GCCCCTTCTTGTTTCCTTACGTCCCTGGCCCCCCCGCTGGGCCGCGCACATGCCGCCGGTCATGATTTGCACCCCCCCCTCTTGGACACCCCCCTCTTTGCCGCCCCCGAGGGGTGGGAGGAGATGTCAAGCAGTGGCGCAGCGTCCCGGCTCGCCTATATGGCCCTGCCAAGCAGTGTTCCAAGAACCTGTTTTTGTGGTTTCCGCGACATGCTCTCAGAACCTTTCTGGCGGAGTCTGTCTTGTTTTCATACAGCGGATTTATGTTCTAAGAACACTGTTTGGTTCTTAGAACATGTTTGGGTTCTAGTGGTAGGGCTATAGAAATGCTAGGACGGTCGGCCCATGCTCAATAGATGGGGTCGGAGGGTCGCGCCGTATCGGCGATGCATCGGCGATGCATCGGCGATGCATCGGCGATGCATCGGCGATGCTGCTCGATGTGGCGCACAGTTCTCTCCACGCCGACGTCGCGGATGTACCGCCGACGTCGCCAGTGCATGGCCGATGCATCGCCGATGCATTGGCGATGCATCGTCGATGTATCGGCGATGCGGCGCGATCCTCCGACCCCATCTACTCGGACCCCATCTGGGAGCCTTCTAGTAAGAGTGCTCCAAGAACCTCTTGCTGGCTCTCAGAACATTGCTGGCTGAGACTATGTCTTGGGAACACAGCGGCTGCACGTTCTGTCTGAGCACTGCTGCCGTTCACAATCATTCCTTCGTTCGATGCGCACGTCGTGGTAGGCCGGTTGGAGTGCCTGCCGGGACGGTCGGTCCCTGTTCAAGCCAGGGGCAACGGCAGAGGGGGGGGCTCGAGGCTCCAGGTGTTCGGGCGGTTTCCGCGGGCCGTCGCCAAGCTTTTTCGTTGTCTTCGCAGGGCCTCGGGCCCCAGGAACCTCACGGACCGATCGGGCTGGCAAAATGCGGCGGGGAGACGGAGTCTGGGGCTTTGGCTGTGAATGTTCGCGATGCTGTACGGTAGGTTCGTGCGGCGTTGGCGCGCAGGCGACGCCGGCGACGGCGTTCAAGGTTGAATTTTACGATGCGGAAGCACCGATGTACGCGTTAACGCCATTGGACCCGACTGAATTCAACCTTGAACGATCGGGGCCGCGATCGGTTCAAGGTTGAATGATCGAGGCGGTGTCAAAAACCTTTGCGCGCGCCGACGTCGCGCGAACCTACCGTAATTTTGTTCGCGACGTCGGGTGCCACGGAACAGCCTGGAGGACTGCGGCATTCGGACGTGTGCGCGGGTGCTCGTCGGCTCGCCAGCCTCGGGGTGCCGTCCGCCTGGATCGCCCCGAACGGCCGCAGGAGAGCCGAGTGGGGCCCCGAAAGCCAGCGGGCATTGGGGGGAGAGGCTTGGGTCGGCGTCTCCTCCTCCTCTTCCTCTTCTTCCTCTTCCCACCAGACTTGACTACAAGCACTGCTAGACCACTTCTGCCACCACTAGACCACCACTGCCACCACCGGTAAGATGTCGGGCTTTCTGGAATCCCTCGGAACCAATGTCTTACCACGAAAAACCCATGCGATTACCAGGGCTGGACCTAAACGGTGTTTTTGGTGATTTTGTGGGCCGCTTTCGTTTCGAATTCGTTTTGCTGTAAAGGCGGATTCGTGACAAAAGCGAGGGAAAACGAAAACAAAACGAAAACGAAAAACACCGTTTAGGTTCAGCCCTGGCGAATACAATGCAACGCCCGTATCTCAGGGATTCCAGCCGACTGACGGCCTCCCGAGGCCACAAGGAGATGGGCGTTGGCGGTCTTACGCCAGGCCCCCGTGGCGCGAGGGACTGGCGAGCTGGAAGCATTTCTGGCTCCTTCTCCTCCTCTTCCTCTCCTTCCTCCTCCTCCTCCTCCTCCTCCTCCTCCTCCTCACCCCTGGCTGGGAGGTCGCCAGCCAGATTTCGGCGAAACGCGACCTGGCAAACTGCGAAGAACGGCAAAAATGCACATGGCCCAAGAAGAGAGAGTGGAGGGGGAATGGGACGTGGGAAAAGGATGATGCCTTGAGATCCGACGTCGCGAAAAAGATGCAACGCCGTGAGAAATCAGCCCCGTAGACGTCTTTCTGCGGCATTGCTCGAGCCGGATCGATCCGTGGAGGGATCGGGGGTCCGAAACCGGGCGACAGCGCGCGTGAAACCACAGCGCCCCATCCTCAGGGTGGGAGGAAGAGCCTGACCCCCGGGCTGCAAAGGCCCCGTGCTGAAGCGGTGTTTCCAAAACCCCGAAAGACTTCACCGTACGGTCCGCCACCGCGTGGTTTTACGACCTCGGAGGCCCCAGCCGCCTTGAGGCATCATTGGGCAACGCTTCGAGTTCCCAAGACGGCACGATCACCCCGAAAACGCATTTCCTCACCACACGGTGTTGTCACCTCACCGTTGGGGGGCCCCCGAGTCACCACGGCTCTGGATTCCTTGGCTCGGCAGGGGCCCCTGCCTGCGAGAGGCGGCCGCCGGGGTTGCGCCAGCGTTGTCGAGGCTGCCAAGGCAGCGCGGTGGCGGTCCGCCGGGTCTGCAGGCCACCCAGGGAGTCCAGACCCTGAAGGGGGCCTTGCCCAAATCTTTACGCTGCAACTTCGGGGGACTTTGCCTGTCCTGTAAATGGCGGTCTTTTCTTTTGGTGCGACGTGCGTTCGGCGCGGACTCGAGGTGGATTCGGCGTGGGCTCGACGCGGACTCGATGCGGATTCGACGCAGATTCAACGCGTTCAACATGGATTCGATGCGGATTCGACGCGGCTAGCTGCGCGCTGAAACAGACACGGTCCCAATATTTCCGACGATACGAATGTTGTTCAATCCCGGCGTTGTTTCTTGATTTCGGCCTCCTCGGCGGCCCGTTGTCGGGCCTTGGGGCCTCAAGAACCGGATCGGGGACGAACAGTGTGCCTTGGGGAAGCGGTCGGGAGTTCTGGGACGCCGATTGAAACATCATCTCGTCGGATGTCTGGGTTCATGGCCAACTCGAAATATCTTGGGGTTTTCTTCGGGCTCCCTGGATCCATGCTGGGGGCCATGCCGAGCCCACCTGAAACATCGTGCCCCATCTCGGAGGCCGTCGTGGACAATCTGGGGCCATTTGGGAGCCATCTTGAGCAGACCTGTGACACCGTGCCCCCCCCCCCGCCCAGCCCCGTCTGGGCCCTCGGGAATAGGTCATTCAGTGGGCGCAGGGGTGCGCCCATTACCCAAGAGGGCAAAAGTATGTATCTCATACCCTAGACCACCTACGCTCTCAGGGTTCGATAAGACTTCCACAAGCTGTTATATGTGTCTGAGCATAGCATCAGCCAGAGGCTCGTGCTCCATGGCGATCCTGGATCTAGGCTCAATACCTCAGTGATCAGCGTCATTCGAGTTTTTTGGCTTTAGGCCACACTCTTCGCTGCCAGCCATGAGCCTGACTAGCACCTGCTGCAAATGCTCTGCTATCCTGGTTGCTCTGTTCGCAGTATTCGTTGGCGCCCTCTTTTCAGGAGCTTTGAAACAAACAGGTATCTTCCGCTTTGTTGACACGTATCATGGCTCCCGTGGCCAGTTCTTCAAGGGCATGTTTCCCGCAATGCATGAGGGCACCCCGTGGGGCTTCACAGTTGATGAGATTCCAGACCTGACTGGACAGACGATCCTGGTCACGGGTGCAAATGTCGGGCTCGGTTATTGGACTGCATGGCACATGGCAGCAAAGAACGCGACGGTCATCATTGGTTGCCGAAGCCAGAAGAAGTGCAGCGACGCGGCAGCCAAAATCAAGTCCGAGACAGGCGCAGTCGTGGAGACAGCATTGCTGGATCTCGGCTCGTTTGCCTCTGTGCGAGCTTGTGCTGCGCAGGTAGCCTCAAAGCATGCCGAGCTGGACAGTCTTAACTTGAACGCTGGAGTGATGGCGCCACCCTTCGGCCTGACCCAGGACGGACTGGAGACTCAGATCGGCACGAATCATTTTGGCCATTTCTTGTTGACGAGCCTCCTCCTGCCGCAGCTCAAGGCGGCGGCTTCCTCCAAGGGCGTCGCCACCGTTGTGTCGGTCTCGAGTGCTGCCCACTTTGACTCCTACCCAGAGGGCATACTGCCATCCATCGAGCGCATGAACGACGAGATGAGCTACAATCGCGGCATGGCATATGGCCAGTCAAAACTCGCCAATGTGCTTTTCGCTCAAGAGCTTGCCGCTCGCGTCAAAGACAGCAAAATCCTCGTCAACAGCATCCACCCTGGAGGTGTGGACACAGAACTTCCCAGGCACATCGCCAACATGATCAAGCAGGTCTCCGCGACAGCAGCAGACTCGCTGTTAGAATTAGTGGCCAATGCGGTATGGCATCCCAAAGAAGCAGCATTGACGCAGATCTATGCTTCTGTAGGTCCCTCTCTGAAGCAGAACAAGATCACTGGCAAATACTACCACCCCATTGCACGTCTGACGGATCCCGACCCACACACGCAGAACATGACGCTCCAGAAGCTCTTGTGGAAGCTGTCCGAGGAGTACGTAGCAAGCCACTGACGGGTCTGCGGGCACAGGAGCGTTTGCGTTGCCTCGGTCATTTTTAGCACGGGTGATGGTTGCCCTTCGCAGGTTGAGTCCCGCGTGTTCACATATCCAGCCGCTTGCTGAGGCGCAAACATCCGCGGGAAGAACGGGAGGAAGGAAGGAAGATCGAGGACGGAAGAGGGCAAGGGAGGAAGCAGCAACAAAGAGAAACGGGATAGGATGAGTCAGGGGCAACGTTGAGAGGAAAATGCTCAGGGGGGACGTATCGATCGCCAAATCGCTCACTCATCGCCGGTAGAGTTATCCGAACCATTGGATATGTATGCAACTATGAGGTAGCTGCTCTACGTGGTTTCTAGGATCCGAGTGAAGCGGTCCTCTGGCGCCGCTTGGAACGCAGACAGGAGATTGGCCTTCTGCAGGGTCACGGGACCCTGGGGCTCTCCCTCATTTTATCTTGAGTTTGAAGTTCCGCTGGACGTGAGGAAGCTTCGCTCCATTTTCCATCCCTCACTTTAACTTGAGTTTGAGGTTTCGCTGGACAGCAAAACAAAGAGGCTTGATGGCCCACCCCGCCCAAGAAGGTGAGGATTTTCTATCGGGTGCTTATTGTAATGGCCTCCGGCCAGTGCCGCCGATCCGGGGTGCTCCGGATTCGGTGATTTTGTAGTCGCAGGGGACGTTGTTTGGGAGGGAGGGCTCCTGGGGCCGGTAGCGGCTAGATCTGAGGAGGGTCCTTGGGGACCCCCCGAAACATCGTGGGGATACACAAATGATTAATAAGAAAACGCCAGATGTTATCTTGAGCTAACTTGGACCATATTGCGCCATCTTGGAGGCCATCTTGAAGCACTTGTGGCCCTCTCGGCACCGGAGGGCGCGCGCAAGGGATGGTCCCCAAGTGCAGTCTTTTTCCACGCCAGGCTCGGGCGTGTCAGGTGTGGCTTGTTCGCAACCCAGACAGGGTGCGCGGTGCGCAGGGAGTGGTCCCTGAGCGCAGTCTGTATCCACACTGGGGTCGCAGAGCGTGGCAGGTGTGGCCTGACGCCAAGAGGGGGTGCGCAGGAACCTGCCCCTGCACGCAGGGCGCCAGGGCGGTCGCGGGGGCGTCTCCAGCGATCCAGTTTGCCCCGCCTCTATTTTTTTGTTTTCTATAGGCGCACTACAGCGCTGGGGAAAACCATTTGCTTAATTGTCTCCCCAAAATAATTTGTTTACAGTAGTTAGACATTACGAAGAAGAGCTTCGAGATGCCAGGGCTGCTGTCCACCGACGCCCTCTCGCCGACGCGAACTCCGTTTGGAAGAGCAGCATGAGCGATCGTACGCAGATGGCAGCGGACCGCGAAGCGTTCGTGGCCAGCTGGAACGCTGCGCTCAAGGATACTGCATTCACCACGAAGATCTTGCAGGACACGGTCTCTACGGCCGCGTCGCAGATTTACAGTTTCGTGCAACTCTCGAGTTGTCGCTCGCAGACGCGGACGTCCGTGGCCCTGAAGAGGTTGGCAGCCATCCCCGTGATACAGCAATTCGCCAGGAGGTGTCATTGGTTGGACTATTCGCCGCCCGCGTTACATACACATGCATGTGGCGGTGCGTCTTGGCACTGCTGCCGACGAAGACCCTTTTGTGAAGGCCTCGTCACGGACAAAACCGTGAAACTGGCAGGAGATGTCCGAGTCTGCCAGGGATGGCGCTGGCACGCCAGTGCATGTCCAATGCCCAGCAGTGCGCGGCCTTGATGGTTACCCTAAACTTACTCCTCATTCGTCGCTCCCGCGTCAGCCCTTGCACTCACCGACATCGCCCTGGCGGTGCACCCGCCCATCGGGAGCGGCGAACGGGGCGCGGCGCCGCGTTGCCCAGCGCGCGCCAACATATTGGCTGCGCTACTCATGACGGTACCCTGGCTCAGAAGGTTGCGCGCTAGCGGGTCGACGCGCGAAGCATTATTTGTCCCAGGGCACCGCCGGTGATCTCACGCCCAGAGCCGCTGAACAAGTGACCTCAGCCACCAGGCTCACCGTCAGCTGCCCGACGACGCCACGCAAAACGAAGGGGCCGTTGCGGCTGCACCCGGCTCCACCCCTTTGGGCAGCGACAGTTCGCCGAACCAGGTCCACCGCGCGCCTGCCAGCAGCCCGGGCCCCGCCGCGCCTGCAGCGGATCGATCGGAAGTGATCGTGCCTTTACTTGGCACAGCATCTCCGCTTCAACGCGCTGCGCAGCATGAGTACACGTGCGTTTTGACAGCCACCGCCACGCCGATGGGCTTGGCATGCTAAAGACCGATGTGCCATCCACAGGGCACTTGGCGACAATGACAGCGAGCGCCACGAGGGTGACCTGACCGCGCGCTCACCGCAGACCGCGTCCGACACGATCACAATCGAAAAGCAATTCTGCGTCTTCGTTGCGAAGCTGTGGCAGGCACAACTCGCCAGCCACTCGAGAGGTGCTATGTGCAAGTGCCCGGCTTTTGTACTTCTGCGCCGATTCCGCTGCGAGATGCGGGCGCGGCAGCACGCCAATCCAGAGGTCAGCACTACGCAACTGCCCACGCATCTTTGCGAACCAGTCGGCATGCATCGCGGTGGCCTGGCAGGCTGTCTACGCTGTTCTGCCGATCGACGGTGCGCGGCGTCAGGTGCGATGCGTGCCACCAACGCTAATATTTTGGGAAGACAATCAGTACTGGGGCAATTTTGAGCAGCCGAAGTAGGCACGTGCGACACTGCGCCACCTGATGGCTGCATCAATTTTGCACTCGCCACGCCAGTGTCGTTCGGCGTTCACCAGACCGCCGCGACCACCAGTCAACAGCCGTAAATATCAAGCGCTAGCAGCTGGAGACACACTTCCGGAACCAGCTGGACGAATTGTGTCTGCGCGCCTACGACGCAAGGCGCGCGGGCAGTTTCCAGCTGCGGAGCAGCGCAAACGCCGCAACGACCAGCTACGCCCGCCGGCATTTACCAAATAGTGCCGAAGGCGACTGGCTACGCCGGCAGTGCGCAGGATGCAAGACTTGGGAGCGAACCTGGCTGGAAGGCGCGACCAGTGCTGCGGGGTGAGCTACCCAGAGCAGTGTCCTGCTTCTGGCTGCTACTCGCCAACGGCCACTGAGATGGAGCCAGGGCGAGGAATTCATCACTGAACTCTCTTTGCTGCGGGGGGCCGTTACGATCAGACGACCCTGGCCACAGGCAGCGCTTCACACGCGACTGTCTTACCGCATCTCTCCGCGCGTTCTCCCATGAAGACAGCGCTTCGGAAGGACACCTTCCATTGCCCGGTAGCCCCGACTCGAATACGACCCGCGCGCGCGCCCGCCGCCGCCAACGCGTCTCAAGCGTGCTCACGGAGCCAACGAGGTAAAATGACCGCCGTTATGCTGTAGCTGTTGCCGCGTTGTCTTCAACCTTTCAACATTCATACCCGCAATTCCAGTCCCTCCTCATCCGCACTCCTGCTCCGCACTCCCCTCCCGCCTGTGCTTGCCCTTCGCTCGTCCTTTTCGGGGACGCCCCTCACGCGCTAAGTAGCCGCCCCATGCGGAGCTGTGCCCCAGGCCCCAGCGGCGGTGCTCGCATGCTGCCGCGCCTCTTCTGGCACACCCCTCACACTTTTCGTGCCCGCGCCCATGTCGGCACATCCCTCACACGCTTCGTTTCCCCAAGGGAGTTCCACCGAAGGCCCCACAGGCGGTGTTCGCGCGTTGCCTGCCACCGGGGGCGTGTTGGGGTCCTCGTAAGGTTCCTGGGGCCCCTTGGGAACCCTTGGGGGCCTCTTGGGAGCCTCTGGTGTCATCATAGGGGCCTCACTGGCCAGTCTTGAGCCCTCTTGCGATCCTCTTGGGTTGTCCGGGGTCTGGGGCGGGCCATCCTGGAGGCCTCATTCTAGGGACGTGCTGGATTGTGAGAAGCCCGAACAGAACATTCGAACACCCGAGCAAACGAACAGACTCAGTTGTAGCCTGGGGCTTTGGCCAGATAGCACCAGTGCAGTTCTCGAGAACTTCACAATGATGAGCGTGCTGGCCATGCTCTCGCACGGTCAGGGCGCTTCAAGGGACGCGAAGATCATTCAAAATCCAAAGGGTAATCAATGATGCTGGTTTCTTCTGGTCCCCTTGGCGCGTCATGGGGTCCATTTGGATTGTCTGGAGAGCATCCTCAGCCGTCTTGGAGTCATTTTAGGCCGTTTAGGAGGCATCTTGAGAGTTCTCCTGAGCTCTCTTGGGGCTATCTTGGAGGTCTCGTTGTACCACCTTGGAGGGTCCACTGAACCATCTTAGCTGTCTTGCAGGGGCGTTTTCTGGATTGCCCGCGGGATCGATGGACGGTCATTGGGATTTTGTTTGGCAGAGACCAACATACATGACAACTTGCGCCAGGCACACCATAACAAGCAAAGGTGGCGGCAGACGACGGAAACCGCGCATAGCGTACGATCCATGAGCCGGGAGAAATGCAGTTAAGGGGAGCTTGAGGAAGTTGGCATGCACAATTTACCGCAGGGACCTAATACATGTCGTCGACGTCCTCTTGATCTCGCGTTTGCCCCAAAAGCCGATTCCGCTGGGGACATCCTCACACAAAGGAGATGTAGTCGACGTCTCCGTGGTCTCGATCTTTCGCAAAATGCGGGTTTCGTAAGGGGGGTCTTCAACACATAACATGTTGTCGACATCGTCTTGGCATCGCTCTGGAAGGCCTCAAGACGGTCCAACAAATGCCTACAATACTGATCGAGAGAATCACCATATGGCCCAACATGCCCTCCAGACGGCTCACGAAACTCCAGGAAATCAGAAGAGGGCTCCAAGAGGATCCCCGAGATGGCCTCAGGGGGAACAGCTCAGCTTAGCGTTTTTTCATTTTCAAGGCTCTGGCATGCCAAGAGGACTCAAGATGCCGCCGAGATCGTTCCAAGACGGCCCCCCAAAGACGGACCGAGAGTCTCCCAGGCCCTGACGGGGAAAACGCCTCCTGGAGGCCTCTTTGGGGCTGTCTCCTGTTGCTCCTCCTCGCCAGACGTTTCAATCGCCGAAGACGGACGGACGGGCAGACAGGCGGACGACGTGCGGCGCAGGACGGCGACGATGACGACGACCGACGACCGACGACCGACGACGACGACGCGGCCAGCGACAGACGGCGACGACCAGCGACGACGGCGGACGACGGAGCCGCCGCCGCGCGCGCCCTCTCGCGGCAGGCCGCCGATGGCGCGAAGCGCGTCCGCCCCGACGGTGCACGCCCAGCCGCCGCCGCCGCGGCGAACGGCGCCCGACGGCGACGACGGACAATCAGAGCCCCGAATCATCAGGGCTGGAGGCGGTCAGGGGTAGCACATTCGCGCCTGCGCGGCCCAAACCGGAGTTACTCCGGACCGCAGTTATCCCGGATCGTTCGGGCGTCCAACCCGCCCGAAGCATCAGGGCTGGGGGCGGTCAGGGATATAGCTACAGATTCGCTCCTCGGGGGGCCCAAACCGGAGTTCCCCTTGGCGTCCATGACAACGGCGATCGACCGCTGATGACGTCAGTCTCCGCTCTTTGCAGCCTCGGGGGTGCCTTCCAGCGGTTGCGCCTCGCTGAGAGCGTTGCAGGAGGTGCCCGGATCGCCCCGAACGGCAGCTGGAGAGCCGAGCTCTGGCCCGAAGGCCAAGGGGCATTTTTAGGGGGGGGGGTAAGCTTAGGTGGGGGGGGCGCATCGACCCCGAATCGCAGTCCGATTCCCGCACGCCGCCCAGGAGTGTGCAGCATCGCTATCGGGGACCAACAGGGCAGTTCCTAATACATAGGATTTTTGAAAATACCGGATTTTCAATGCATGATTAATTGATGAATAAATTTATGCATGAACTCATAGTTGTTTTTCATCTAAACCCTTGCATGCTTAATTCATGAGCCGCACGCGGAGCATGTATAAAAAACGGCACGGCATCGCCGACGGATCGGCGATGTACATCTGACTCGCGGGCGACGTGCCCTCCCCCCTATTGTGGCGCCCCACGACGCCGTTGCCGCCGCCGCGCCGCCGCCGCCGCCGTCGTGGTGGCCGTTGTCGAGGAGGGGAGGGCGTCGAGGCGCGAGGCCCGCCCGCCCTGCGCACGAGCGCCACTCGGGCCCCCTCCTCCCCGCGGAGCCCGCGCACGTGCCACGTGCGCGGCACGACGGGGAGGCACTGGGGTGACGGTGCACTTGCGGGTGGCAGCAGCTGACCACCTCACCGATCCTGGATGTGTCGCAAGGGCTCAAGACACATGTGCGCGGCGCTGGAGCGAGAGCTGTATTTTCAGGTGTTCTCCATCCATCCGTGCAGCCGCTGCATGTTCGTGACGTTTCGGGTATCCCCGCCGGCCCATCCAGAGCCGTTGTCCAGGCGAGCTGTCTGATCAAGGTGCGAGCCATGTACAGACTCAGGAATGAGCCGCAAGTGCCCGCGGCGCCGGGAGGCGCCAGGGAACTCAGCTGCGTGAGCAGATTCGCTGCCTCCCCCCTTCTCAGGCGAGGAGAAGGTCCCCCCGCCGCTGGTCGCCCTCGAGAGTCCTCGTCACGGGGGCGACGTAGGGAGGAGCGGGCACCCATACCGCTACCCTTGCTTCGCCTTCCTTGGGCCGCCTGGGAGGCCATGGTCGCCACGTTCGGCGGGAGTCTCCTCAAAGTCCTGGTCAGAACGCACCCCGCCAGTGTTCCGTGGAGCAGCGGCACATTCTCGCTGCCACCCCTCCAGAGGTCCGGTGCCTTCTCGCTGCCACATTCTAGCCCGACCCGGCGACGGGAGCGGTGTCCTGCGCCTCCCTGGCAAAGCCAGGAGGGCGCACGCGCCGATCCAGGGCCCAGGCTGGTGCCGGCCAGCTGGGGCGGTGGTTATACATTTATATATATGTATAAGTATAAGTATATGTACATATGTATACATGTATATATATACATACATATGTACGTGTGAATGTGTGTATGCATGAATGAATGAATGAATGAATGAATGAATGAATAAATAACTGTATGTATGTATGTATGTATGTATGTATGTATGTATGTATGTATGTATGTATGTATGTATGTATGTATGTATGTGTGTGTGTATGTATGTATGTATGTATGTATGTATGTGTGTGTATGTATGTATGTATGTATGTATGTATGTGTGTGTATGTATGTATGTATGTATGTATGTATGTATGTATGTATGTATGTATGTGGGTATGTGGGTATGCATGTATGCATGTATGTACGTACGGACGGATGTATGCATGTATGCATGTATCTATGTATGTCTGTATGTATGTATGCCTGTGTGTATGTCTGTATGGGTGTATGTGCTTACAGTATCTCTCTGCACATACATATACAACTATGTATATGTATGTGCGTCTGTGCGAATATCTATACCTCTCTATATATATATATATGTGTATACATGTGTGTATGTACCGTCACCTTCAGTCCTTTCAGGTAGGGTCAGAGCAGATGGGGTCGAAGGATCGCGCCGCATCGCCGATGCATAGGTGATGCGGCCCGATGTGGAGCCCGATGTTCTCCACGCCCGCCGATGCATCACCGACGCATCGATGATTGGGCGCGAACCTCCGACCCCATCTACTCCGACCCCATCTGGGAGGCTTCTGACAACAGAGCAGATGTCGGAGCCCGCCCCTGCTCAGCAACGCACACGCGCAGAGAGGGGTAGGGGGAGGGGGGAGGGCTTCTTAGAAGCACCCCTGGCTATTAGAAGGTGCGGGCCTTGTCTGTAGATGTGAGGCCGGCGCTTTCTAAGAATCAGCCTCCTTCTAAGAAGAACGCGAAGGATAATCAAGACATAAGCTATGCTCTGTATTTGTTGCTGCTCGCCCCAATGGTTGCGTATCGGGGCTCTGCCTTGGGGCCTGCTCAGCTGCACGAGCAAACGGAGCACGCATGCGATGGAATACAATGACAACAATCGGGTATAGCCAGGACCCCGGGTAAGGGGACCCGGTTAGTGGTAGGGCCCTGGGGTCCCTCAATTGGCCAGATTCACTGAACCAGGTTTGCCGTAACTGGTGTGCTTCGGGTGACGGCAGTTCCGGTCAGTGGAAATGGGGCGGGGGGGGCGCCCCCCGTACAGATCACTAAACCAGGTTCCACTAAGCCCAGATCTGCCAACGCCCGAAACAATGACGTGCCACCACATGCCCCTGCCTGCCACCCTTGGGGTAGCCAGCCTGGTGTCCAGAATCAGGAGGGGAAAAAACACACAGACACAATTCATCGTCGATGTCCCAGAAAATATGGGAAAATATGGGAAGTGGTGGGGACGACAAAAACACAGAAAATATGGGAAAATATGGGGAATCTTTTTATTTGTGTGTATTTGTTTGTGTGTCCCAGTTTCCCTTCACAGAAGCCATGCCGAATGGCCCCAGGGCCGGGCCACGGGCCCCGGAGGCCGGGAGCGAGGACGAGCGGCGGGATTGAGAGCCGCATGTCGTCGTAGGATCCGACGAGCGGGCTTGAGGGAGGGGGCGGCAGGGGGGGGAGGAGGAGAGAAGAGGGAGGGGGAGGAGGAGGAGGAGGAGGAGGAGGAGGAGGAGGAGGAGGAGGAGGAGGAGGAGGAGGAGGAGGAGGAGGAGGAGGTGGAGGAGGAGGAGGAGGTGGAGGGGGCGCGGAGCGGTCACAGCAGGAGCTCTTGAGCACAGAAGGAGGGGGAGCAGCAGCAGCAGCCTGCCACAGGCGCAGCGGGAGCCACCAGGCCGGAGAGCGTGACCTACAAGGTGGAGAGAGGCTTTCGGGCGCATGCTGATGGGGGAAGACCCGAGTCAAATGGGGGATGAAGAAAGGAGCCCTCAAGGGGCCCGGGCCCCTTCGGGAGCCGGCGGGTACCCAAAAGGCGCCTCAAGGGGCCCCGGGGCCCTTTCTTTCGCCCCTGTAGGGCCCCTTTTGGGCCCCTGCCGGCTCCAAAGGTAGCCCTGCAGGGCCCTTTGGGGGTTTTTCCCTTCACCCCCGATTTGGGTCACCCCCCATTGGCACCCACCCGAAAGGCCTGCGCCACATCGAACCGTACGACTTCGACTTCACCACGCACGTCAAGCAGCGGCGGGACGGGGGGGTACCACGGGGCGGGGGCGGATTGAGGAGGAATGGGCACCCGTGCTACCCTTCCTTGGCCTGTTTTGGGCCTCCTGGGAGTCCATCGTCGCCACGCGGGCTGGAATCTGTTTGGAATTCTGGTCAGAACGCGCCCTGGGAGAGGTCCAGGGAGTAGCAGTATTGGTACATTGTTGTTCCCTAGGGGGGGATGGGGAGGGAATATCTATGGCAATGTCCAGGAGGGATATGCTCTGGGGTATCAACCCCTCTATCACCCATTGATCGCCGATAGTTGCCCGAATGCGCGATCGGGGGCCTACAGGAGGCACATCACATCAACATTCGGCATGCTAGCAGGTGCCCCACGGAAATTTCTTCCCCTCTCGGGGCCCCAAGGACCCACAGAAACTTAAGTGTATTTCCCCTCAAAGCTCGGCGAAAAATGTGCCCCACGAATGTTTACAGCAGAAGTTGTTACCGTGTGTGTGTGTGTGTGTGTCTACTGTATCGCCGATGTATCGCCAATGTGTCGCCGATTCCCCCCTGAATCAGTCCCCCTGATCGTCCCCCCTCAGGCCCAAACAGGTCGTGGCGGACGTCCAGACACGTCCAGCAGCAGCTGCGGTGACTCCAGTCGGCGGCGCAATCAGAACCGTACCCTCGCCGGTCAACGATTCAGGCAACTCGATGGGCGGCGGCGTGGAATCTGAACCCTACCCCCGCCTCCCATCGATGCAGGAGGATCGATGGTTGGTGGGGGCAGGGCTCGGATGCCGCCGAGGAGCACACGGAGTGCCCAGCGCACCGCATCTCCGCTGGACACCACCGACGTGTGCGTCTGGAAGATCGGCGACGCGTCTTCACACCAGCGTCGCCGATGCATCGCCGACGCGGCCTCGGCCGCGTGCCGTAAGACTTCTGGATTGGGGCGTCGGCGAGAGGAGAGCCCACCTCTCTCCTCCCCCCTCCTCCCCCTCCTCCTCCTCCTCCTCCTCCTCCTCCTCCTCGTCCTCGTTGAGCCCCAGCCTCGGTCCCGCCCAACCCAGACCACCTCGAGTCGGAAGGTTTCTCGCTGTTTTCGGCTGGGCTTCGGGCTCGTCCCAAGAACGACGCAGGATGAAAAGCGGGTCCCGGGGAATTGTCGAGACGTTTGGAGGCCCACGTTGTGAAGGGGCTTCGCAGGAGCCCCGGAAGGGCTTCGAAGGAGCTGCGGAAAGGCGTGCGGCAAGCGTATTGGAAACGAAGCGGAGGACGCGTCTGGGACACGCTGGAAGTTCCGGCAAATTTTTGCGACGTTCCCTGACTGGCGCCGGAAAGAGCTCCAGGGCTCTTTGGGCGCGACTTTATTCAGAGCGTGAATTACCTACCCCGCTTTCGCTTCCAGGCAAAACCAAGCCGTACCACGCGCCTCCTCGTCAAGCGGCCTGACCAGCACAGGCTGCAATCTGGCATCGTTTGGTATCTCTTGGAAGCGAGGGTGGTCAGAAGCGAGGTAGGTTTGTTTCCCCCCTATTTATGGGGGGCGATGAGTGGGGGGGGGGAGAGAGGTGCCCCTCTCGGGCCCCCGAGGCCCCCTCTGGGGCCCCAGATGGCCCCTTTTCTGCCGCCCGCGCTGCCCCCCACTTGTCGCCCGTGCTCGCCCGTAGGGCTGCCCGGTCCTGCTTCCCATCTGGGGCCCTCGTGGCCCTCAGAGAGCTATAGTCGGGGGAGCGTAAGACCCGGGTTTGCCAGGACTCGGGTTCGCCATCGTTTTTTGACGACCGCGCCTCGGATTTTGACGAGGAGGAGTTTCGTGGGATGTCTGCAGCGGGAGGCCTCGTCAAAATGCAGGCTCGGCCTCGTCATTTTTGTTGACGACCTCGTCGGTGATTTCCGAGTCCCCGGTACCCGGGTCTTACGTCCCCCTGGTAGAGGGGAACCAATCATGACGTCGGGGCTGCGGGGCACTCGGCGCACCCCTCACACGCGCCGTGCCCCAGCTGGCACGCAGCTGGTCCCGTCCGCCGCCGGGCGCCGTCCTCGATACGGTGGTTCCTCCGGCACCGGGAGGTTTGCGACCCCCTCGCTACTGCTCTCTTCACTACTCCCCCCATGTACTCCTTCCCGCTCCATGATTCCCCTGTTGTTTTTGCCCCGTTTCCTATTCCGCTCGTTCGCGAACCCTCCCCTTCAGTACTCCCCATGTCGCCTCGCCCCGCCCAAAAGGGGGTCCCGGGTACGGTCCCCGCGGGCGTGTGCGCACGCGCGCTTGCCACGCCCAGTTCGGCTGGCGTCTGCGCCTGTGCCCGTGCGGGCCGCAACAAGAAATATCCGCCAGCGTTGACTCCAAATCGATGGGAGGACAGGAGGAGGACAGGAGGAGGACGAGAGCAGGATGGGAGGAGGACGAAAAGAGGACGGGGGCAGGACGGGAGGAGAACGGGAGGAGCAACATCAAGCAAGCAAGCGGAAGCAAGCAAGCGCAAGCGAGCAATAACAGGCAAGCAAGAACCACCGATCAAGTGCAAGCAAGCAAGGGCAAACAAGAGCAAGCAAGCGAGAGCAAACACGCAAGAGCAAGCAAGCAAGTGCCATTGGAAACAATGTTGGGGGCATTGGAAAAAGGGGGCGCCATTTGAAAAAAGGGGGGGTGTCCTAAAGACCACGTACTTATGATGAGCTAGGACACTTTTAGGGCAAGCCTATTTGGAGAAACTACTCAGACGGCGTCCTCCTGTCGCTGGGGGAGGACGGTTTTACACATCCACACCGTTCCTCCCCGATCCCAAACATGGGGCGGCATCCGAGGAGATGGAAGGAGGAAAGAGGTGGTACATGTAATTGTTCGGTTCCTATCGTCAGCATGGGCGTTTTGTTCGCGACGTGGCAAAAGGCGGGGCAGGGATGGGATGCGGCGCGCATCGCGCGCGATCGAACGCAGGAATGTATTTCTCGCCTCAGCGCATTGCATGTGTAGTTCGCCATGATATGTTCTCGCCCAGGCGCGGTACACTTCTTCCTATCGCCAACCCGCCAGAAGCGGGATCGCGTGCGAGCGTGCAAAATGCAGCCCTGGCCCTAGTTTGAGCACCGCGCAGATTCCGCTTGAAAGAGGCGCTCCCGCTTCGTGGACCACGCGCGAAAGAAACGCGACATGTCAATATCGCCGCAGTGCCGCGCGTACTTGTTCGAAGCAGCTTTCGCTCGCGAATGACGGTGCCGTTTGGACGCGCTCCACATGTCTTCGATTGTTCAGTCCTTGGAAGCAGCAGGCGCGCGTGAGCGGTCGAAATGTTGTTCTTGAGGATCAGAAGCGGTATGGCAAGAATTGTGACTAATACCTGCAACCGTCCCTGCCCCATTTTGAACCGGACTCGCTATCGGTATCGCCGCGGACGCAGTCCACTGGATGCAAAAAGGCGATGGTGTTTCAGCTGCCGTTGTTTGTCTGTTGCGATATCAGCCGTTTGGTTGTCGCGCCCGACGTTCCCCTGCCCAGCCCGGGCGTGCCGAGCGCAAGCGCCGCGCAGATGCCCCTGCATGTGGTGGCTGCGTCGGGCCTGTTCTCGCTCGGCAAGTCGCCAGGGAAGCAGGAACGGGACCGCGCGCCGAGCGGGCGAACTCTTCGCCTCCACCTGAGCGCGCAGACTGCGCCCCAGAGTGGCGTTCCCGCTTCTCGACGGCGACGTCCGAACCTCACCCTCGCCGATCAACGGTTCAGAGACTTCGATGGGCGGCGGGGGTAGGGCACGGATTTCGCCGAAGACGCGGGGGCCCAACCCGCGCTTCCCACCGACTCAGGAGGTTCAATTTCGAGGCTAGTTCAAGGCTCTTGAACCTGGCATCCTTTTCAGCCTTCACCGAGGGGGCGGGCTTCTTCAGTTCCAGGCGACGAAGAGATGGCACCTCCTTCGGTCTTTGGTCCTCCTTCGGTTTTCGGTTTTCGGTCTCCTCCCAGCAGTGGAAATGGCCAGGAGGGGGCGGCCAGGAGGGGGCGGCAAGCCCAAGGCGGCCGCATGCGCGGCGCGCGGCTGCAAGAAGAACCTGCTCCACTACAAGAGGTGCAAAGCCTGCTACTCGCCGCTGGCCGGGGTGGAAGTCCCCGAGCCCAAACCGCCTGGCGGCGCGTGGGCCTCTTCGCCTTTCGCCGCGGTCGACCAGCCCCCCGCCCCCCCTCCCCCCCCGCGCTCTTCGGCTGCGGCGAGGAAAGGGGGAGGAGGTGGTTCGGCAAGGGGCAGGCTCAAGGAGACCACAGGGCGTCTGGCAGAGGTGGTGCTGGCGGTCTTGGGCAGCCCGTTCCTCCCGGGCCTGTCTTGCAGTCTCCCGCGACCGCGGAGGCGGCGCAGATGGCCGCGCTCCGCGCGAAGGAGGGCAGGCCCGCAGCGGAGATCACTCGATATTTGCAGCTGGCCCACTCGCTGGCGAAGGCCGAGTCTCAGGCGGTGCCCAAAGCTGTTCCCGTGGAGGATCAGCTGGCCCAGGTGCAAAAGGCACGCATCCAGCGCGCCGGCGAGCTCCAGGCGACCATGGCCAACGTGGCCTCGCTGGAGAATCAGCTCGAAGAGCGGCGGGCTGCGGTCGGCGCGCCCAACGCCGAGTTGGACGAACATGACAAGAAGTACGAGGAGATGGCCGCCAAGCTTGCCAGCGTGGCCAAGCGGGGAGGCCCCAGGGAGTCGGCTGCTCTGCCCATTGCCCTGGACGCGCTGCCGGCGGGCTCCGCTGACGCATTCGACATCGATGTCGGGGGCGCCTTCGACGTTGGCGATTCCACGCGGCTGGCGGAGCAGGACGACATCAAAGAGCTCAACGCCAGACAGGCCCGCCTCGTCGCCGTGCTCCAAGCCACGGCGAAGGAGCCGTTCCAGTCCGCAGCCGACACCGTCGAGAACGCCGACGAGGCCCGCCGCGCACAGGTCGCGCGCTTGTCGGACGAGAAGCACAATACCAACGACGGCCAGGCCACTGCGGGCGCCCCTGACGCCGCCGCTGCTGGCGGGGCGCGCGCTTCGGGGGGCGCAGGGGCAGCGGGGCCCAGTGATGGAGCTGGGGATTGCCCCGGTCCGGCGGCCCCAGTCGCCGACTCAGTCGCAGGCGAGGCGTTGTTCGCCAGTGCGCGGGCGGGCGCCGCTCGCATCGCCAAGGGGGCCGCTTTGCAGAGCAGCTCCCAGCGCCCCCTGCCGATGACGTCCGATTGGTCGCCGCGGGGAGTGCCGCGTGTGTCTTGGTCACTCGGCAGGGGGGGGGGCTCTCTCGCTTCTCGCCGTCGAAACCCCGCCGCCATTCCAATGGGGCCACCCCGGGCGGGCGGGGGGCACTTGCGCCGGCGCCGCCTCCGCCGACGCCAGTCATTGGACCAGCGAGTGTTTCAGGCACCCCGCCGGCGGGGGGGGGGGGGGCGCTATCGTTCGACCCGGCCAATTTTCTTCCAGTGCCGCGTTGCCCTGCCTGCGCGTTCCAGTGAGCGGCTGAAGTGATCGGCTGTGCGGCGCGGTCTGCCGTGGAGCCCTCGGTCGCTACCTCGATTTCGGACGCACTTATGATCCAGGGGCGTCGCCTCGTTGCCGTTGGCGAGATTGCGATGGCAGGACAATGGGCGATGAAGAGGGGATGGAAAGCTCGTTCCGCGCCCGCGCTCAGAGATGGGGGAATGTCCGCTGGGGTGGCAATTTTGGTTCGGCAGCACTTCGGATTTTACGATCCTGAGGTTGATGCTGTCGTTGCCCCCCACAGGGCTCTCAGTGGTATCGCGTTGGTCTCTGGAGCGGCCCAAACCTCGTTCAATTCGGTTTGCCTTTACAATTGCGAGGATCTCTCGGACAGGGGCCTCCGCATTTTCGCCGAGGTCGGAGCTCGGCGCGGCGAGCGCGAGGGCCCGCGCTGCATCGGGGGCGATTCTAACATGGCGCCACATGTGCTGGCAACCTCCCCTGTCCCAGGCTGGCTTGGCTCAGGAGTCAGGACGTTGGATGTTTTCATTCCCTCGCCAGGCCCCACGCGTTGCTTGCAGGCCGTGGGGCCCGTGCTCGGCACGGACATCAGGGCCCACGCTCCAGTTCGCCTTCTCTTTCGCCCGACGTTGGCTGCGCGCAGGCCTTCACTTTCCTCGACCCCCCTAGCTGCCCGTAGAGCGCCCGATCGGTCCGCGGCCTCGACCTGCAGATCGCAGTGCTATATTGGAGCGTGCTAATGTCGACATGGATCTGCCGCCTGCTTGGACCTCCGCCCTCGATCAGGACTCCCAGGCTTCTTGAAGGGGCCCTCGACTGCACTCGGCTAGATGGCTTTCTATGACTACCAGGTTCATATTGGGGGCTGGCCGGCAGCAGCTCTTGCGCGTTCAATCGATGTCGTTCCCATCTCCAGGATCCACCTTCCAGCGTCTTCCAGTCTTTGGGTGAGTTCCTGGAGCTGTATCAGCAATGTCTGGAATTGGCGTCTGGGATTGGGGGCGTCCACGGAGATCCAGGAGACCCCCTCGAAGTTCAAGCTCTTCTCGAACCTAGAGTAGAAGAATATGCTAGGTCGTCCTCGCAGCGGTCATTGATGGCTCGGCACAGTTGGCTCTTGGATGGGATCGACAGGGGCGGGGAGAATGCGCGCCGCTGGACCAGGGTGTCGAAGCCGTGGATTGCTTCGACTACCCTCTCCACGGAGGGCATCGTCTGTTGGGCCCCCTCTCCCTGCCCCGGGCCGGGGGCGCGCGGTTCGGGAAGCTTCGAAACTTGAAAACGCAGCCTCCTGATGCCGAAGGGTTCCCCATTGAGTATCTGGAAGGGCTGAGGCCGCTTTGCGCGGGCGATGTGATCGCTGTGAGTAATTCGTATGCGAGGGGGTCCGCATCTGGCGTGGGTGGCTTCCACGTGCGCCATTCTTTTGTTCTGCAACCGGAGCTCCTATCAGCTGTGTGCGCCATGTTCCACATGATGGAGCGCGCGGGGCTCATGCCCAACCAGGCCCAGGTCATTGCCACCGTGGTTCTTGCGAAGCCGCGCGAGGGTATAGGCCCATCGGCCTCTGCTCGTTTTTTTTTTTGTGCGTGGAATGTGGGCTCGCGCCCGCAGGCATTGCGCTCGGCTGTGGGGAACCGAAAATCAGAGAACTTACCTCGCCGCGGGCGCTTTCAAATCTGCCCTGGACGTCGTCCACCGCCAACCGATTCGGAATGGGAACGCCGTGGGGAAGGGCAGAAGCGCTTGCAAGGTCCGATGGGGCCTCCACAAATTCTACGGGTCCGTGGGGCTCCCCAAGCTCGCCGACAGGTGCGAGGCCCCCAACTTCCCTGAGTAGATACACAGGGCTGTTGTCAAGGCCGAGCGTGGAGCCTGCTGTATATCCTTGCGAAGTATGCTCCACTGGCTTCATTGTTGTGGGCACGGGGTGGTGCCTGGATGCGGGTTTGCCACGTCATTCGTCAGGGTCTATATCACCCCCACAATGTAGCCCCCCCTACCAGGTCCAGCTAGACATCTACATTGACGACGGCGGTCCACCGGCTCCTTGGGCAGTCGGTCGCGTCGTCGTTAAAGCAGGCTTCCCTTTCCTTGGCCCTGGCCCTGGAAGACGATATGGGGTCTTGTATCTCTCCTGGTAAGGCCGCAGTGGTGGCCCCCACCAAATGGGTCGGGCTGGTTCTGGACAAATGCTTAGTAGCTCACGGCGGTCCAGAGGATCAAGTTCACACCGCCGTCAATTTAAGCGCCGATGACGGGGCTGGACAGGCCCGTCGCACCAAAGGTCGAGGCAAGACAGCGGCTGCACGAATGCGTATTTTCCGTCAGAGGGTGAAACGAGTGATCAGGCGTCGGCAAGCCTTGGGACATTTTTCCAGGTGGGTTTTCGTTCCAGGACCGCTGGCATCGGTTACCTATGTCCCTCCTGTCTTCGGGACATCGGATTACGAGTTGGAAATATTGCGTGCAGGTCTCGGGAAGTCAGTCCAACCCACTGCTGGATCGAGGTCCCTGACCAGTTTATGCATGTTGGAGAATGACTCACCGTTGCCATGCAGCCACTGCTCCGACCGGCAAATACTCCAGGGAGACCTGGGGCGCCCAAGTGCAGCAGACGCCCTGTCGCTTTAGGTTCTGCGTCTCCCCCCGATGCACGGGGCAGTGCATGGGCCAGCCCGCCAAAGTCTTGGAGGCAGATCAGAGGACCCATGGGCGGCATGTGCCTTCCCCTGTCCCGCATCGTTTGGTCGATGCCTTATTTCGCGCTGCTGAAGAATGACCTCGGAGTGGCCGTCCCCCTCGCCATCGCGCACCCCCGGCTCGTCAATATGTCGCTGCACGAAGGCGTGGCCGGGGACTTTGCGCCGTCTCTCATGGCGGAAGCTCGGACTTCAAGGGCGGGCTTGTTACGACTCCGCGATTCGAGGCATACTGAGTCCGAAATACGCTATTTCGATTCGACAGGGGCTGCATCCGAGCCAACGTTTGCGGGGCGTGCTTGGCCCAGGGAAACGCTGTCTCCCTTGGGTACCACATCCAGATGGTTCGTTGTTCTTCACGTGGAGGGCCCTCGGATCCAATTTGGCGTCGGATGTGGGCGCGCCCAGCGGTCGAGGATCTCAGGAAGGACATGAGTGCCCCAGACGTCTTGCAGGCTAGCTGCGAGATCGACCTCGCCTCCGCGAGCCTCGGCGCCTCCCACTTGCTCGCCGAGGGGATTCCCACGCGCCCGTCCGACTCCTTCCCCGGGCCTGCATCAGAGGGCCCTCTTGTGGCCCATTGGGGAGCTCCTCGACGTGGCGAGGTTGACGAGCAGCATTTCCCGGGTGAGATCTTCTTCGACGGATCCTGTGGGCGCCGCGCAATTGAGGAATTAAGCAGGGCAGGATGGGGCACAGCTGCGCATGATACTAACAGAAACTTCCAATGGATCACGTGGGCCCCCCAGTGGGACAGGTTCCCCCAGACCTCCCAGGCGGCCGAGTTTGGCAGTCTGGCCTACTGCCTCGATGTGGCCAAGGCCTTCTCCCGCGCGAGAGCCGAGACGCTCGCTTATTACAGACCCGATGCGGGCTCATGATTAAACGCGCTTGGGCCTCATCCGACAGCCCTTCACGAAGTGAAGGCCCATGTCGCAGATTCCCGTGATTTAACAAGTGAGCAGCGCTTCCTCAAGGAAGGCAGCGACGAGGCGGACAGGGCTGCCAATCGAGGAGCTGCTCTCCATCCGCGCGGGTCCGAGGCCGAGGTGGACCACGTCGACTGGCAGCCCGAAGTTGCCGAGAATGTCTCTCGACTCGCCGCCAGACTTTTACCATAGTGGCCCAAGCTCGACCTGGACGGGGTCGAATTTGCGGCCCCTGCCAAAGTTGCGGACCCCCCCCCCCGCCTGCCGAGCAGCACCATCATGAGTGGAATGGATCTGGTGTGCCACGTTCTGGCGTTGCGCTTCCTGCCTCCGCTCCCGTCGCTCGGGCCATAAGCCTTCAGGCGAATGGTGCTCTGGCCGGCCTCCCGAAGTGGCACTCACCATTTTGGAGAGAGGGCACCAGATCACCGCCCCTTCAGTTTTCCAATGCCAGCATGCTGTATTTCTGCCACCTCCGCTGCGGATGCAGCTGCGGAGGCCGTTTCCAGAAACGTCGCAAAGTCTGCAAGACTGAGGCCTAGGTGGCCAGGTCTAGATTCGCGGCGTCAGTCTTGAGGGCCCTCCGTCGAGGCAGACACCCCAGGCTCCCTGGCGTTCCGTGTGAATTTTGCGATATCTCGGCCGAAGAACGTGGGCCTGGCAGCGGGACTCCGCCGGAGCTCGACCGTCTGACCCAGGTGCGCGACACTCCTGGCGCACCAGCACCAGGGGTGGCTGGGTCTCGTCGTCCTGTTGCGGGTGGTTGTTTTTGTTCAAGGGTCACTGACTGTTTGATTGGTGTTGGTGTCTATTGTTTCGAGTTGGAGATTTTGTCCCCCAGCCTGTTCAGCGCCCTTGGCGCAGGGCCCGATGCGGCTAGCTGCAGCCCCCCGCTGCGGCTGGGCATCCCCTTGCACGCGCGCGGCCCGGTGCGACTGACCCCATCGGGCAGGCATCCGCGTTCTTGCCCCGTATCTGGGGCGGGGCCCTGCCGCCGTCCTGGCGCTGCAGCACCTGGGGCGGCGGGGCCTCGTCGTCCTTGCGCGGTGTTGTTTGTGTTATTGGGGGCGCTGAACGGTGTTTTTTGGTTTATGTTTTTTCGCGCTTGCGAAGAGGAGTTCGGGTAAACGCGCCTCTCCTCAGGCAGCCGGCCGCAACGTCGGGCCCCAGCTGCCTGCGTTTGACTTGAGACGCGGCTTGGGTCCAGGGCGCGTGTCGGAATCAAAAAAAGGGTGCCCGGGATAGGGCCCGGATGTCGCCGCCCAGCATCGCCGCTCTCATCGCGAGAGCGGCAGCGCGCGCGAGGGCTGAGCCGTGCCTTCGCGGAAGGGGCACACATGGATCTGCCGAAGTTTCACGTCCGCTGGTGCGCGGCTCATGCGTTTGTTTTCTTGCTGAATCGTGCGAAGCACGGCCCAGCGAGCGCCTTGTGTTTGCTACGCGGGGGGCGGTCGCCAGGCTCAGTGTCCAGTTGCGCCAGCGCTGATCCTCGTGTTATCGAGCCCGCAGAGCGGGAGTCACGACGGGCCCCCAGGGGCAAGTTCGCATGCAGACGTTGCAACCAGTGGGTGTTAAGGATCCTGCTTCGACGAGGGTCGGTGCCAATCCTTGACGCTTCGCGCATCTCCGCCAGCCCATCCATAAACGATGCCCAGCCGAGTTGCCTCTAGGAGTCACCTCGGATGTGTCTTGGAAGTGGTTGGAGGCCTCTTGGAGCGTTTTGGGGGCCTCGTGGCGGTCACGGGGGCCCCTTGGAGCGTCTTTGGTGCCTCGGGGGGCTTCTTGGGGCCTCTGGTTATCCTGGGAGCCTCTTGGAGGCCTCTTTGGCGCCTCTTGGGGTCTCCTGGGCGCCTCTCGGGGCCCTCTCGAGGCGCTCTCGGGGGCCTTGCGAGCGCTTTTGGGGCCATCTTGGAGGAGATCGATCACAAGACAAGCGGAAGCTCCAGTTGTGTCCCCTCTCGGGAGCCTTGGAAATCGCCTCTTGAGCCCCTCTCGGAGCGCTCTTGGAGCGCTCTTGGGGCCGTCTTGGGGCCCTCTTGGGCTTCTCTTGGGGCCCCCAGGGCTCTCCGAGCCGTCATGGGCCATCTTAGATGCTCTGGCCGCTCGCGGGGCGCCCCGTACAGGTCCGGGGGAGGGGGCGGGGCGAGAGGTCAAGACATCCTCAAAGATAGCAAGCCGTCGAGCTCACTCCCACCCGCCCTCCCAACACATACGTAACACTCGAGCCTGAGCATGTTCAACGGCCGTCTTTGGATGGACAGCTACCGGGCACCACACCGACCCCATGTGCGCAGCGCTGGGGCGAGGTGCGCCACGCGTGCCAGGCGCGCCACGCGCGCCAGGCACCCCTAGGGCCCGAGCGTGTAGGGCATGCCTGGTGCGCCAGATGCGCACGTGCTCCGCGTGCGCCAGGTGTGCCGCATACTCCAGCCGCGCCAGGTGCGCCACGTTCGGGGAACGTGCAGAGTGTGTCAGGTGCGCTGGTCCACGTGACAGCACACATCGGGAAACATATCGGGCCCCCCTTATCCTTGTCGAAAGCCAATACCCATCATTGCGTTTGGTGGGTCTGCGCACAGCATTCCATACGCCACCACCCCCGCCGTTCTTGCCAAAAACGACTTGACCGTGATCGCGGGGTGCCCGCGCATGATCCAGATCTAGCCGCGAGGTTCATTTTGTATTGTTTTTTGGTTAGGGATGACGCCCTGCGCACAGCAGGCAACATGCTGACACTTCCGCCGCCCCGGTCAAAAACAATACACAGTGCTCGCGGGCCTCGCGAACATGATTCAAGACTTTCTGCCCCACCGCGTACTTTGCATTGTTTTTCGAAAGGGATAGTTTGGTAGCGGCGCATCGGGTTGGCCGTGCATGCTCAAAATGTAGAGGCATGGTGTGGTTTGTATTGTTTTTTGACAGGGATGGTGGGGGGAGGGGGTGAGCATGGTGCCCTCATTCTCCCTAGTTGGCTGCCGGTCGCCTGGGGGAGGGGGTGGCCATTTAATACGGAACATTGGCGCACCCTTGCCCGAGGAGGAAGAAGGGGGTTGGAAGGACAACCTCTGTAGACCACCTACGCCCAGAGGGCTGGTGGGATTAGGCGGTCCTGGAGGCCAGCTAGGGGCCTTTGGGTGTCCGCGGGGCACGACGTGCGTAAGGGGTGTGCCGAATTGAGTCTCCAAGGAACCCCACATTCATGAAGAGCGTGACGGGTTTGCCCAACAATCACGAAGAGCGTGAAGGGTGTGCCGAATTGAGGTCCCCATCAACATGGAAAGGCAATTCGCTCGTATTTGCGCGTCTCCCAGGAGCCTCGAGGCCCACCTGCTATTTTTGTACGTGTCCCAGACGCCTGAGAGCGCAGATCACTTGTATCCAGCTGCCTACGGCAAGTCCCTCCACCGTGCCTGGGTTGTAGTTATGAAGCCTACTAGATGTTCGTTGGAATCTAGTTGGAGGCCTCTCGGGGGCCTATTGGTGGCAATTTGGAGGCCTTTGGGGGGCCGCTTTGGAGCCTGTTAGGTGTCTCGTTTGGGCCTTTGGGGGGCCTCTTAGGGCCCTCTTGGAGCCTTTTGGGGGCCTGTTGGGACGGACCGCTCGGATTGTCGGTTTATGTTCCTTCTCTTGGGCCCCTTCGGGGCCGTCTTGGGGTATTCTAGGGCCGTCTTGGGCGCCTGTTGGACAGTCTTGGTGGGCTCTTAGGCGATCTTGGGGCCCTCTCGGAAGCCTCTTTTGCCGTTTCGGGGTGGTTTTGGGAGCTTCTTGGGCCGTCTTGGAGGTGCCATCATGGCGTTGCAGCGGCGGCCCGCGAGTTCCCAGCGCCGCGACGGTGCCGCGAGCTCGGCGTTCTGAGAGGTTTGGGCCATGGAGGCTGTGTAGCTGGGGGGCCGCCCGGCCCGCAGGTTTGCGAAGGCGGCCCCGCCTCCGCAGGTCATCGACCCCATCGCTGGGAGACCGCTGGCGGGCATGCTTACAATCGGCCAGCTGGAGGCGAGCTGGCAGGCCCTCTGGCAGCAGGAGAGCTTCCTGGCAGGCGGTGGCGTCGAGCGCTGGGACACGTGTGGTTGGACCTTCCCGCCGCTGAGCCTGGGCCTCGGCGCCGACCAGCTCCACCCGAGGCAGGCGCCCCTGCTGCCCGTAGCGCCCCAGCTGCGCTTCCTCGACCTCTTGGCGGCCTTCGAGGATGAGCCGAGGCGCCTGGTAGAGCTGGCCACGATGATCGTCTTCATCCCCGAGGTCGGTAGAGGGGTTCTGCCGATCGCCCGGATTCCGCTGCTCCTTCGGCTGTGGAGCAGGCTGCGGCAGCCGATATTCCCGCAATGTGAGGCGGAGCGCGACCACCGCTTCTTTTGGGGCAAGGCGGACCGAGGCTGCGAGAAGGCCGGCTGGCTGCACAACGCTTCCGCTGCCTTCGCAAGAGGGTGCGAGAGGGGCCTTCCGCCAAGTTCTACGAGAACCTGCGGCGCGACGCGCTCTGGCGGCGTGCGATCGTTTATCGTTTCAACCTCCGCTTTCTCCGAGGTCTGCTGGTGATGTACCAGAGCCCGCGTTTCCTGAGCTTCGTGGGCCTTGCTTCGTCGACCTTCACCACGCCGGGCGCGGTCTTCGCGGGGTGCGCCCGAGCGACCGCGGTGGCCACGCTGCCAGTGCTGGGATCGCTGCGGGCCGCGTCGTCGGCTGGCGATCGCCCGCGACGTGGTGGGCGACATCAAGCTCCAGGCGGTCGGCGCAGCGCGGCTGATGGCGCGGCGGCTCGGCAGCACAGGCCCGGAGGTCGCCGGGCTGCAGGGGGAGGAGCACCCGCCCCGCAGCGCGGCGAAGACCAGCTTCCTAGCCTCCAGCCCCGCGCTCGCGAAACTTCTCGTCGACTTCTGGAAGGGCCGCGGCTGGGCCACCCACCGTGCCCTGCAGGCTCGAAGCGTCAGCACCGACGCCAGCATCACCAAACGCGGCGCCCTCGAGGGTCGGCGCAGGGCGGTCGGGGCTCTTTCGAGGGCACGCAGGACGCGGCGCCTCAAGGCGGCCGGCGCGCAGGGGCACTGGGCTCATCAGGCAGACCCCGCAGCCGGCATGGTCTGGGGCCGCGCCATAAAGGGGCATCTCCGCCGGCAAGATGCACGGCTGGCGGGCGGCGGCGGCTCGAAGCGCGCGCAGGCTGCCCAGCGGCGCTGCGCAGGGGTTGCGTCTACGGCGCGCTGCCTCGACCCAGGGGCGCTGGCGGCTGGCTCCGCAGCGCAGATGTTGGCGACTCTCCACCAGCCGGGCAAGCTGCAGTCGCGTGCTAGCCGAGAGCCTGCAGACAGCGGCGGCCCGCCGCGCAGGGGCCACCAATCCCCTGGCGCACTGCACCTCGCCCGTGGATGCCGCGGCTCCGGCGACGTCGCTGATGGGCTGGCACTTTGAAGCCGACGGGCTCCTCGTCGCGGACAAGGGGCGCAATCTCGACCTCGCCCTTCTTGGCCTGAGGGGGCCCAGCGTCTAGGCAGGTTTCCGGGCGAGGCATGCCTGCGGTCGCCGCGAGCTAGCAACTTTTGCGAAGGATGAGGGCCGCCGTGGGCCCCTCTCCTGGGGCGCCACTGGCGGCCCCGCGGCGACCTGGCGGCTGGGATTCGCGGCGCGGCGCGGCGGAGCCTGCGCCCGCAGCAGACGGCCAAGGGCGGCGAGGACTTCGCGGCGTGAGCGTTGCGCACCCATGCGGGGCCCGCGGCCGAGGTGCTCAACGTCGATTGCGGCTCCAGTATGTCGCGCCTGGAGCGCGGGAGAGCCTGCGCCGCTGCCGCCAACGGGCGGGGCGCCCACCTGTGGGTGGCTATCGCGGCGAATGAAGTGCCAGCGCATTCGGCCAGGCAGCCCGCCCTGGGCGGGGAGCTGACAGGGGCCCAGCGGCGCGGAGACAAGCGCGCCGACAGGCTGGCCGAGGCAGGAGTTCCGCCGCGCATGGTCGACGAGACAAGGCCACGGTCAGCGGGCACCACGCCTGCGCCGCGTTGGCCCGCGAGCTGGCGAGGTCGACGGGCCAGGCCTCAGTCGCGCAGCAGGGCGTCGAGGCCAAGGGCGCAGGGGGCCCGCTCGAGGGCGACGAGAGGCACTGCGCCCAGTTCGCGGAGCCTGCCTCGGATGCCCCGGCCGCCGCGCAGGAGGCCAAGCGCCGGCGGCGAGAGGAGGTCCGCTCGGCAGCAGCAGCAGCAGCAAGCGGCGCGGTGGTGGGCGCGATGACCTTCGCCATCCTCGGCCACGCGCTCGCCTGCGCCCGCTGCGGACAATGCGGCGATGAGGATGAGGTCGCGGCGCGCGCCGGCCGCGCGGCCCACGCGCGGCTTGGGGGGCGTGGCGGAGCGAAGCCCAGGCTGAAGCACCCATGCGTCAGTCGCGCTCGGATCACAGTTGCCGAGGCCTTGGCCAACCAGCGGAGACATCGGGCAGCGCGCGCCCCCCCCCCCTGGAGGGCGCGAGCTCCGCAAGGCGCCGCCCGTCTCCGAGGGCGCGCGCCTGGGCTACCTGGCCTGGTTCGGCCTCCAGGGCGACGCGGGCGACGCACCTGGAGCGGCCGCCCGCGCTGGCGGAGCAGGGGGCCCCTCGCCGAGCGCGCCGCGCGCGGCCCCGAGCGACGCCGCTTCGCGGCCCGCGGCCTCGACGAAGGCGAGATGGCCGACTGGGCGGCGGCTGCGGCGCGCGCCCAAGAGGGCGCGCGTGGGCGCCGCCGTCTGCGGCGCCGCGGAGGAGGAGATATCGGCAGCGTTGACGTTGGCCGAGGTGCCCGCGGGCGCTGCGCACGCGGTCGGCGAGCGGAGCGGAGAGCGAGCCGCCGCTGGCAGGGCGACGCGGCCGGGGCTTCAGCAACGGCCATTGCCGGACGTGAATGAGCGGCTGCAGGCCAGAGCGGGCCGTGGGCCACTTGAGCCTCGCGCTAGCATCCCATTTGAGGGCGCGCGCTGACCTCGGCAAAAACACGTTCACATGGATGCGTCTTGCGAGTGTGGCCCATCCTGCCTCGTCTTCATGCGTTCGTGTCACGGTGCGCTTGAGACATTCGCATGTTTGAGACAGGGTGGACCAGCGCGGGGGCTGGGCCAATGTAGTGTTTTCTTGTTTTGGGCAACTCCGCCACCGCCGCCCCGGCTCGTGTTTTGGGCCGTCTTGTCTCGGGGTCTCGGCGCGCGGCCCGAGGCGGCCCCTCCCACGCGCGGCCACTTCAGCGGCCGACCAGCATGGCAGACCAGCACGGCAAACCAGATGTGCTGACCAGCCTGGCAGACCAACACGGCAAACCTACACGGCACACCAGCACGGCACACGATCACGGCACAACAGCACGGCACGCAGTTTCGCATACCAACACGACCGACCAGCACATCAGACCAGCGTTTTTGTTGTCCAGAGTTCTCGGCGACACGTTCCATCAGACTTCGTAGACAACGCTGCTGCACTATCTCTCATCTCGCTGCAGACATGTTCAAAAAATGAGAAAAGCACGGCATACCAAAATATTTGAACGCTTCCACGTCTTTCTAACATTTGAAATTTTGGTTTTGGGCATCGTAAAACATTTGAGTTGATTTCGACATCGCCTTGCTATTGCTATCAGAGACCAGCACGGCAGACTGGACTGAGGCTAATCGGACTTTTGTAGGCAAAGCAGTTGAGGACACGCCCGCTCCGTGCCCAGAGGCACGCCACACTCCGTGCCCAGAGGCGCTGCGTCAGAGGGTGCCCGCTTGCCCCAATGAGACATTTCGCCTGTAGCTGGCGGCTGGTGTCGACCTCACTTGGGAGGGCCACGTCTGGCTTGCCAGGGCCGGGTGGGGATTGCTGATTGACGCAGTACTACCGGCCAGCGCAGGGTGGTGGGTCGCAGTTGCACGTTAGGAGTCTCAGCCATGTCGCCGGGTCGTTCACCGGTCATGGGACTACTCAGGGGTGCTCTTCGAGCCTCAGCCACTGTCGCCCGGCCGTTCACCGGTTATGGGGCTACTCAGGGGTGCTTTTCAAGTTCTGGCAACTCTTAGTGGCTCCCCGTGCGTCCCCTGAGCTTGGCCACGTAGCCAGTTACCGGGAGGAGGCGGAGGAGGAGGAGGAGCAGAAGGAGGAGGAGGAGGAGGAGCAGAAGGAAGAGGATGAGGAGGAGGAGGAGGAGGAGAAGGAGGAAGAGGAGAAGGGGAATGGAAGAGGAGGAGGGAGAAAAAGGAGGGAGAAAGATGGCTGGGGATGGAGTTCCCCCCCCCCCCCCCCCGAGGGGGCGGATGGGGGGGAGGGGCGAGGGGCGAGGAGGGGGGGGGCAGAATTTAGTGCGAGGGGGAGGGGAATAATGATGAGACAATGACGACGACTGTCGATGCGACGACGACGATGACGATGTCGATGGACGATGGAATTACATAAAATCCGCACGCTCTGCGGTTGATCGGGAGTTTTCTGTCTTATATATATTTATATATTGAAGAGGGGCGCGGCCGCTTCTGGGCCGAGAGGGAAACGACGAGTAGAAGAAGGGGCGGCCCGCCGCCCCACAGGACCTCTCCATGGTGCACGGATGCCCATCAGGGCTCCCTCTGGGCACCCTACCCAGGGCGGGGACCCTCGCCTGCCCCCTTCCCCCCTCCTCCTCCTCCTCTCTCCTCCTCTCCTCCCTCTCCTCCTTCCTCCTCCTCCTCCTCTCCTCCTCCTCCTCCTCCTCCTTCGCCCCGTCGGCATATCCATGCGTGTTATGCTGTCAGGTCCGTCCGGTCCGGAAACGGTGCCGGAGGCCGCTCTGGGCTCCTCTGGGCATCCCCCCCGGGGCCCGTTTTGTGAGGATGTCTCAGGCGTGGGCGCCGGTTTGGGATTCGTCACCGGATCCAGCGGATCCAGCGGATCCGTCCGGAAACGGTGCCGGAGGCCGCTCTGGGCTCCTCTGGGCATCCCCCCCGGGGCCCGTTTGTGAGGATGTCTCAGGCGAGGGCGCCGGTTTGGGATTCGTCACCGGATCCAGCGGATCCAGCGGATCCGTCCGGAAACGGTGCCGGAGGCCGCTCTGGGCTCCTCTGGGCATCCCCCCCGGGGCCTGTTTTGTGAGGATGTCTCAGGCGAGGGCGCCGGTTTGGGATTCGTCACCGGATCCAGCGGATCCAGCGGATCCAGCGGATCCAGCGGATCCGTCCGGAAACGGTGCCGGAGGCCGCTCTGGGCTCCTCTGGGCATCCCCCCCGGGGCCGTTTTGTGAGGATGTCTCAGGCGAGGGCGCCGGTTTGGGATTCGTCACCGGATCCAGCGGATCCAGCGGATCCGTCCGGAAACGGTGCCGGAGGCCGCTCTGGGCTCCTCTGGGCATCCCCCCCCGGGGCCCGTTTTTTGAGGATGTCTCAGGCGAGGGCGCCGGTTTGGGATTCGTCACCGGATCCAGCGGATCCAGCGGATCCGTCCGGAAACGGTGCCGGAGGCCGCTCTGGGCTCCTCTGGGCATCCCCCCCGGGGCCCGTTTTGTGAGGATGTCTCAGGCGAGGGCGCCGGTTTGGGATTCGTCACCGGATCCAGCGGATCCAGCGGATCCGTCCGGAAACGGTGCCGGAGGCCGCTATGGGCTCCTCTGGGCATCCCCCCCGGGGCCCGTTTTGTGAGGATGTCTCAGGCGAGGGCGCCGGTTTGGGATTCGTCACCGGATCCAGCGGATCCAGCGGATCCAGCGGATCCGTCCGGAAACGGTGCCGGAGGCCGCTCTGGGCTCCTCTGGGCATCCCCCCCGGGGCCCGTATTGTGAGGATGTCTCAGGCGAGGGCGCCGGTTTGGGATTCGTCACCGGATCCAGCGGATCCAGCGGATCCAGCGGATCCGTCCGGAAACGGTGCCGGAGGCCGCTCTGGGCTCCTCTGGGCATCCCCCCCGGGGCCCGTTTTGTGAGGTTGTCTCAGGCGAGGGCGCAGGTTTGGGATTCGTCACCGGATCCAGCGGATCCAGCGGATCCAGCGGATCCGTCCGGAAACGGTGCCGGAGGCCGCTCTGGGCTCCTCTGGGCACCTCCCCCGGGGCCCGTTTTGTGAGGATGTCTCAGGCGAGGGCGCCGGTTTGGGATTCGTCACCGGATCCAGCGGATCCAGCGGATCCGTCCGGAAACGGTGCCGGAGGCCGCTCTGGGCTCCTCTGGGCATCCCCCGGGGCCCGTTTTGTGAGGATGTCTCAGGCGAGGGCGCCGGTTTGGGATTCGTCACCGGATCCAGCGGATCCAGCGGATCCACCGGATCCGTCCGGAACCGGTGCCGGAGGCCGCTCTGGGCTCCTCTGGGCATCCCCCCCGGGGCCCGTTTTGTGAGGATGTCTCAGGCGAGGGCGCCGGTTTGGGATTCGTCACCGGATCCAGCGGATCCAGCGGAT
The DNA here is from genome assembly GCA_963575745.1 of Prorocentrum cordatum. Lineage (NCBI taxonomy): Eukaryota > Dinophyceae > Prorocentrales > Prorocentraceae > Prorocentrum > Prorocentrum cordatum. Next base: position 43,887 of record CAUYUJ010003424.1, on the reverse strand, counting down.
CCGTCCACGGAAACGGTGCCGGACGGCCGCTCTGGGTCTCTGGGCATCCCCCGGGGCCGTTTGTGAGGATGTCTCAGGCGGAGGGCGCCGGTTTGGGGATTTCCGTCACGGATCAGCGGATCCAGCGGATCCAGCGGATCCAGCGGATCGTTCAGGAAACCGGTGCCGGAGGCCGCTTGGGCTCCGTGCTCTTCGCGGGGGGGTGAGGATGGAGTGAGTTCCACAGAAAACTCCTCAAATGATGTGCTGATACTGTTGCTGATGTTGAGGCTGATGCTGATGATGATGCTGATGATGATGATGGTGCTGATGTTGATTGTGATGGTGATAGTGATGTGATGCTGATGATGATGATGATGATGTGGTGGTGGTGGTGGTCATGATGATGATGCTGCTGGTCATGGTGATGGTGAGGATGATACTGATGATGATGACGATGCTGATGATGGTAATGCTGATGATGATGATGGTGATGATGCTGATTACGATGATGATGATGCTGATGATGATGCTGATGCTGATGCTGATGCTGATGCTGATGCTGATGCTGATGCTGATGCTGATTATGATGATGCCGATTATGATGATACTGATGATGATGGTGATGATGGTGGTGATGATGATGCTGATGATGATGAGGCTGATGATGATGATGATGAGGCTGATGATGATGATGATGATGACGATGATGATCATGATGATGATGATGATGATGATGATGATGATGATGGTGATGATGATGGTGATAGTGATGGTGATTGCGAAGGCCTTACGGCCGGTGCCGCCGACCCTGAGGTTTGGAAGGAGGGCGCGGAGCATGGGGAGGAAGATGAGGAGAGGGACAGGAAGAAGAGGTGGATGAGGAGGAGTAGGAACACAGGGGATAGGAGGAGAGTGGGGCGAGCATGGTCGCATGTACAGGTGGAGGGGGGGGCACGAAGGAAGGGCAGTGATGATGATGGCGATAGTGATGATGATGGTTATGGTGACGTTGATGATTATGGGGATGTTGATGATGCTGCTGCTGATGATGATGATAGTGATAATGCTGATGCTGATGTTGATGATGCTGCTGATGATGATGGTGAGTTGCGGATGATGATGTTGTTGCGTTGATGATGATGCTGAGGAGGAGAAGGAGGAGGAGGAGGAGGAGGAGGAGGAGGGAGGAGGAGGAGGAGGGAGGAGGAGTACGAGCAGGAGGAGGAGGGGATGAGAAGAAGGAGGAGGAGGAGGAGGAGGAGGAGAGGAGCGGAGGAGGTGAGAGGGAGGAGGGGAGGAGGGAGGAAGGGGGGAGGAGGATGGCTGAGGATGGAGCCCCCCCCCCCGCGGGGGCGGAGGGGTGGGGGGGTGGGGCGAGGGGCGAGCAGGTGCGAGGGGGAGGGAGATGATGATGGTGATGATGATGATGATGATGATGATGATGATGAGGATGAGGATGAGGATGAGGATGAGGATGAGGATGAGGATGAGGATGAGGATGAGGATGAGGATGAGGATGAGGATGAGGATGAGGGTGAAGATGAGAATGAGGATGAGGATGAGGATGATGATGAGGAGGGGGATGATGATCATGGTGATGATGTTGATGATGATTATGATCATGATTCTGATGATGATGTTGTTGATGATGATGACGATGATGATGTTAATGATGATGCTGATGATGATGATGACGATGATAATGATGATGATGATGCTGATGATGATGACGATGATGATGATGCCTCTTCTATTCTCTGTGAGCAAGCTCCTGCTGTCTCCGCAGCTTCTCTGCCCAAGTGCCCCCCGTCGGCCGCGCGTGCGGGCGCCTTATGCAGGCGGTCGCACAAGCGGCTCTCCAGGGCGCGGGGGAGATTTTGTTCAGGGGGCTGCGGGCCGCGCTCTACGAGCGGCTCGTGGCTGCCCCCCGCTCTGTGCTTCAGGACCAGGGGCCTCCAGCTCCTGCCTGGTCCATCCTGCAGGCGGACTCGTCCGAGGGCGAGGGGGCCTCCTGCCCTCTCCCTTCGGCGGGTTCCACCTGCCCCACCGTCTGCCTCGGGCTGGCGGTGGACCTGAGCGGCGGGGTCTCTCCCTGGCTGCTCAGCACGGTCGCCGCCCTCCTCTGGGTGACGGCCGCCTGCAGCGCCTGCGCGGGCTGCTGCCTCGGGCTGCTGGGCCCGTACGTGTGGCGGAGGCTCTGGCCCTCCGCCTGGCCGCGCGGCGCGGTTTCTGCTTCACCTGAGCAGGACCGCCGTGCGGCGCGAGCGCTGGCCTACGGGGCTCCGCCTCGACCTCAAGCGCTCGAGCGGGCAGACGCCCAGCGTGCGGGCGGCGGCGTCCACGGCGGCGCCCACTGATGGCGGAGCTGCCACCAGTTGGCGGAGGGCCCCTTTGGCCCGAGCTCTACCCTTTCGCTGCGCCCACGGCGCGCGACTACGCACGATGGCGCCTAGACGACGGCGACACCAGCTGGGCGGCTATCCCCCTCGCCTCTCGAGAAGGGGGCATCCTGCTGGCCCTGCCTGGTGCCTTTCGCTCTACAGCGGAGCTCGAGGCTGCCGAGGCGGATGGCTTTGCTGGGATGATAGGCCCCTTCCAGCTAGTGGACGTCCAGCTCCAGGGGGCCGCTTCACGGCCGCTCGCCACTACCGCATCCGTCCTCGTTATAGATATCGAGGTTGCCGAGCTCGAGCTCGAGTCGCTGTACCCTCTAGAGGTCGGCGACGACGCAGGCATCGTTCCCTTCGCCGAGGTGCGCAGCCGCGTCTATTGGCCGCATCCTTCGGGGGTTCGGGTGCTTCGCGAGGGCTACGCTCGTTTGCACGGCGCCCCGCCTACCGCAGGGGAAGAGCCTCTCCCAGGGGCCGATCGGGCTACCCCCTACCACTCTGCCGACGAGATGGAGGAGCCCGAGGGGTTCGCGGCCGACGGGGAAGCCGACCGCGCGGCCCCAAGTGCGCGAGCCCCCGCGGTCGCTGGAGCGCCGCGCGGCCCGCCCGCCAAGCGCGCTGGCGCCGCCGCGCCGCCACGGGTCGCGGGTCCTGCTCCGATTGCTCCTGGCGCTCCTGCGGCGTCTCTGGACGACGGGGCTCCCATGACCCGCGCCGAGGTAGCTGCCGAAATGCGCGCCCTGCTTGCAGCCCACGCGGCCTCCACGATGGTCGGCGGACCCGAACCGCTGGGCCCCGCTCCGGCTGCCCAGAGCGCTCGGCCCGAGGTGCCTCAGCTTTTCAGCGACGAGGCGGCGCGCCTCGGGCTGGATCCTGCGGGGATCGAGGCCGTCTTGTCCCACGCACCCGTGGCCCCTCATCGGGTCTCCGCGCGCCCCAAGGGACCCACCTCCGCGCTGGTCTCGGCGTGGGAGAAGGCGCGCTCTTCTGCTGTCCCTCGGGCCCCTTCGTCCGCTTTCGGACCGATGGGCCCCCCGCCGCCGCCTGGGCTAGCCTATCCCGCTGCGGTCGACGGCTTTGCCGAGGTGGGCGGCGCCGACGGGTTAGAGCCGCCCCTTGCGGCCAATCCGACGGACTTCAGCCTCATGCTTCAGTGCCTGCACCAGTCCCTTTCCTTGCAGCAGGGGCGGGGCCATCGCCCAGCCTTCCACCCGCTTCTGGGGACCCTGAGCGACCAAGCTCAAACTCCGCCCGCGACCTCGGGCGACCCCGCGCACGCATCGGCTCAGATGGGGGGAATCGCTCGGAGGCGCGAGTGGCAGCAAGCGCTGATGCAGCACGGCCCCGACGTGCGAGGACTGATGAAGGAGAATTTGGCCCGCGTTCTGGGCGTGGAAGTCAGCGCCGTGACCCCCATGGCCATGCATCAGTACTTTCGCGAGCACAGCCCCCTCGGGACTCAGCCGTCGACGCACGAGTTGTTGACGCATTTTGCCTTCCTCAGCGCCGAGCTGTGGCGGGCCTGCGAGGAGGGCAACCCCGAGAGGGTCCAGACCTTGCTGACTTGCCAGTGCATGTTCATCGACCAGTTGGCGGGGGACCGCGGCTACCTCGAGGCCGCTTGGTTCCTCACGGGGCTGGAGCCTCCCCCGTGTCGCGTGACCAGTCGTCACACGGAGCGCGAGGCCCAGACCCCGTTTTCACCCCTAGTGGATCCTCGCTGGCTGTCGGCGCAGGGCGAATACATGAAGGAGCTGCAAGCATTTCGGGCGCGCCTCGACGCCGAGCGCGCCGTCGCGCTCCCCAAGCATCCACCTCATCAGCCCAAGCAGCCCAAGGTCTCAAAGCCCCCCTTCAAATCTCAGGGTGCTCCCAAGGCCCCGAAGGCGGTGCCCAAGAAGGACTGAAGATGCCCTTGGCGCCCGCCTTCTTGGAGGGGGGGCCTTCGCGTGGCCGAGGTACGCCGCCGCAGACAGTCTGCACCGACGCTGCTACGGCTGCTAGGCGTGTTTGGGCGCAGCGAGGGCGTGAGGGTAGGAATGCGCTCCTCCAGCGATGCTGTTGCGGCCCCGCAGGGAGGAGTACGTTCCGCCACCACGCCCCTCGCTCTGCTCCGAACCGCCCCTCGGATCCATTCGGCCATTTTGGCCGTCACCTGCCTCAGTCGAGCGCTCCCCCCATGGGGCCTGCAGCCCCTGAGGTTGGTGTTCTTGCTGGTGCTTGTTCTCCTTCAAGCACCCCTGCTGCTCTTGCCAACGTCGCGCCATTTGTCGCTGACTTGTCTGCCTTGCTGCGCCTGTTTCCAGGTGCGAACATTGATATCACCCACTGGGCGGCAGCGCTGTCCCAGGTTGGGATGGGTGCTCGATGTTCTCTTGGATCTTTCTCCCGCTCATCTATGCGTGCAATGGACAGGGACGACCCGTGCCTTTTGGGGCCGCCTCCCCGCGATCCTTGGCCGTGCCCGCCTGCTCCACCTCTTGGTCCCCCGCCTGACGGCTTGTCGGCGAGGCGCAGGGAGCGCTGGAGATTGCGGCGCGCGGCGCGGACGCTCGCGCAGTATTCTGTTATTGCGTTGAACTGGCTCACTTTGGGTCATCCTAGCCTCGCTCCCGCCGAGGCTCGCGTCCGTGCCACGGTCTCGCCCTGCCAGGAGGGCGTCCGCACCCGTATCGAACGGTTGTGTCGGATCGCAGTTCGCCTCGCCCGCGGTGGCAAGAGCGACTTAGGTCGAGCCTTCGCCAAGTTCGACTCTACTGAGGTCTCGCTCCATGGCCTGGCCACCCATGTTGCAGCTTTGGAGGCCCCCTTCACCTCCTCTTCTTCCGTGCCCGCCCCCATGCGGCACTGCCCGACCAGCGCTCCTTCCGTGCCTGGTTCGCTGGCGTCTGCGGCGGCTTGGGACTCCACCCAGGTCGAGCCCTTCGATTTAAAGTCAGGGCGTCTCGCATTAAGTGGGATTATTCGCCAGTGTTTGATCCCATTCCATTTCTCTCTGACGCTCGAGTCCGCGAAGCGTTCATCAATCCAGAGGAGATGCGGCTCCCGGCGTCAGAGTGGCCTGCTGGCCAAAAGGGGGCGCGTGTCCATATGGACCGCGCCGAGCTGTGGGCCCTGCTCCAGAAGTGGGATGCCTGCGGCGCCCTGTACCTGACTCCTGCTTCGGACCTCGCCTGGGATGAAGCCTGCGGAGCTTTCAGGGTACCGAAGGACAGCGACTACGACAGGCTGATCCTGAACCCAACGGTCGTGAACAGCCGCTGTGCCTCAATCTCGTCCAGCACCCAGCGCCTTGGCCAGGGTTTCCTGCTGTGCCGTTTGGGTCTGGCGCCTGGGGAGTGGCTGGCAGTTTCTTGCGACGACCTACGGGAGTTTTACTACACTTTCCGCGTTCCTCCCGCGCGCGCCAGGCGTAACGCCCTTCGCGTTCGTCTGCCATCATCCCGCTTCAAGGCCTTTCGAGCCTGGCGCCCCGAGCTCGAAGGTGTGGACGTCGCGCCTTGCCTCAATGCTCTAGCGATGGGCGACAACATGGCGGTGGAGATTGCCAACTCTGCACATGAAGGCGTCTTGCACAGCTTCGGGGCCTTGCGGCCTCACGAGCAGGTTGTCCACCGCTCGCCCTTCCCGCGGGGCCCGTTTGTCGAGATGCTGAATATTGATGACCATACAGGTTTTCAGAAGCTCTCGTGGCATGGCTCCGCTCCTCGCCCCGACGACCCCTGTCGTCGTGATCGTGAGGTCTTCGCCGCCTGCGATGCAGGCTACCCGCGCGTGGGCCTGATTCAGCATCCAGGCAAGCGCGCGCGCGGCGAAACGCACAAGGTGGTGGTGGGCGCCGAGGTGGAAGGGCGCATAGGCATCGTCTGCGCTCCCTTAGTGCGGACGGTGGCCTTGTGCAGGCTGACCCTGATCCAAATCTACCTCGGCATCACCACACGCTCCCTGTTAGCCTCTCTTGTGGGCTGCTGGGTCCAGGTGTTCCTCTATCGCCGTCCGATGCTCGCCATTTTCACGCACGTCTACAACTTCCTGTCGCGCCTGGCGACCGAGGAGGGCATTGAATACGACTTGCCTCCTTCTGTTCGCGACGAGCTTTTGGCCTGCACCTTTTTAGCCTTTACGGCTATAACCGACCTTCGGGCGCAGCCTTGCCCCGAGGTGTTCGGTACGGACGCGTCTCTCGGCTGGGGGGGCGTTGTCCGCGCTCCTATCAGCCCGCAGCTCTCCGCCGAGCTGTGGCGCAGATCGGAGCACGGGGGGTGGCACACGATCCTGCACAATCGGAGCCTCCTCGCCGTACTCAGCCGCGGCGTGCCCTTGGGCCCTGAGCTCACCCAACTGCATCGCGACCTGGGGCTCCCTTCTATTGAGCCCCCCGTCGCGCCGCGTTGGGTCACCGAGCTATCAGAGGCGCTGCGCTTTCGGCTCGCGTACAAATGGGAGTTTCGCATGCCCCGTCACATCAATATCCTTGAGACAACGGTGTATAAGAGCTTGTGCAAGTACTGCTGTATTCGCCTCCCTGACTCTCGTATCCCCGTTCTCTTGGATTCAAAAGTGGCTTTGGGCGCGACCGCTCACGGGCGCAGTAGCTCTCCTGGTCTATCTCACGTTCTTTCGACCACTTTGCCCTATGTGATAGGAGGAGGTTTATATATGGGAGGCATGTACGTGCCTACGGACGTGCACAGGGCCGACGACCCCACGCGGAACCGTGCGGTGAGGCCCCCGTCCCGTGACCCTCCCGCCTGGTTAGTTGAAGCAGAGAGAGGAGAATTTACTCGCTTTGATTGCATTGCGTACGCCGACTCCCGCTCGTCATTCCCTACTTGTCTCTGGGGCCGATTTGTTGCGCAGCTTGTGGCTCGAGGCCCCGAGGGGCTGCTCAGCCACCGCTGGGCGGCCGCCCCCCCCCCCTCGGAGGGCGCGGGGATGACCGCCGACGCCGCCAGCGACGGCGCCCAGGGGGAGGCACCTGACCCCTCGGGCGCCGCCGAGAGCAGCATTGAAGCTGCTCTCGCCAGCGGAGAGCGTCGCGGGCCTCGCAACGCGCTCTTCGCTGACAGCGAACGGCCTCTCGCGTCCTCGGCAGACGCCACGCCAAAAGCGTCTGCCTCCGCGGAGGGCGGCTCGCCCGGCCCCGACCCTGGCGCCGCCAGCGCAGGATCGGCTCCCCAGGCCGCCAAGCGTGCTCCGCCACTGGCCCTCCGCTCCAAGGCCGCGGCGGCCCCTCCGCCTGCTATCGGGGTGGGCTCGTCGCGCGTCGGCTCGCGGGAAGCGCCAAAGGGGGCCTCAGCAGCTACCCCCCGCACCTTCCAGCGAGCGGCCAGGGTGAGCGCCTCTCGCCAACTGCTTGGCGTAGTGGACGGGGCCTCGCGCGGCACAATTGTGGCCGCCTTCAGGCGCCAGTCCCTAGTCTACCATCCAGACAGGACTCCCGCGCACCTGGGCGCCGACGAGCGAGCAGCCCGCGCGCTGAAGTGGAAGCAGCTCTGTGACGCCCAGTCAGTGTTGCTCCAGGCCGTCTCGCAGGCCGCCGCGCCGCCCGATGTTCCTAGCACGGGCGGCGACGGTCCTGCCGCCCGCGCCTACGCCCGGGCCAAGGCGGCAGGAAAGGGCGCCCGCAAGGGCAAGCTGGCTCCAGGGTCGACCATTGCCCTTCAGGCACTCGAAGAGGCGGTCTCCTCGCGGGTCGCCCTTGCGAGCGCCGAGCTGGCCCCTCGGGCAATTTTGTTATTTTCATGGTTTTATGTTTAAATTTTTTTGTTTTTTTTTTTTTTTTTTTTTTTCTTAGATTTATTTGTTTTTTTTTTTATTTTTTTTGTTTTTTTTGTTTTTTTTTTCTTTTTTTTTTTTTTTTTTATTTTTTTTGTATTTTTCTTTCTTTGTGCACTCCACGCGCCTTCTGGCGCGCCTCTCCCGAGGGGGAGGGGGTTTCGTCTGCCCTCGCCGGGGGGGAAAACAGGGGCGGGCGGCTGAGTCGGATGCCACCCTCGTCTCCGCCGTGTCGCGCGGCCGCGTGGAGCTCGACGCACTCCGCACCGCGCGTGCCGCCGCCACCAGGCGCACGGTGCAGGCTCCTGCACGCGGCGAAGGAGAGCGTGCCGTCGCTCGTGCCGAGCTCGCGGAAGGGATGGCCGATCGCGCCTACTTCCGACGCGGGCGCGAGGCCGCCAGTCGAGAGGCCGCGGGCTTGCCGCGCACTGCTCCCGTCCAGCTGGGTCGGGATTGGCGCAAGACCTTGCGCGCCGTCCTGCACAACGCTGAGGTCTCGACGGGCCTCGCCATCGCAGACCGTGCCGCTCGTGCTGGGGACGCACCCGCGTCGTCCACTGGCCGCTCCTTGGCCGAGGTGGAGGCTGAGGACCCGCGCGCCTTGGCAAGGCCCGCCGACGACCCTGCGTCCAGCTTCAGCCGTCGTGAGCGGCGCGCGGTCCGCGCCCGCCTGGGCCCGCGGGATGAGGCGGTCGAGGACCAGCCCAACCGCGGTGGTCACGCGCCGCACTCCGCCTCGCGCACGGGCGCCGCGCGCACCAGGCGCGCCGCCAGGCAGCGGCGGGCTTCGATGGCGGCGCTCCCCGCCCCTGAGGGGGGGGCCGCCACGGCGCCTGGCCGCAGGGCGCGTCGCACTGCCAATGCGCGCCGCTGGGCAGGCGCGGCACGCCCCAGCTCCGCAGCGGGAGTGGGCTCCCCACCGCGGAGCCGCAGCCCTGCCCGCAGCCGTACGCGGTCTCCAAACCCGTACGGGACCGACCGCACCTCTCCCTCGGGGGGCTGCTCGTCGCCTCCCGTCGACGGCCCGATCTCGCCCGAGGAGCCGTCGGAGCCGCCTGCGGGGGAGGCATCGGAGGGCCCGCACACTCCTGACGGGTCCCCGCCCGCGAGCGTTCGCAGCCGCTCGAGAGCGGAGCCCGCGTGCGACGAGGACTCTCCGACGGAGCTCGAGGACGTCGTGCTGAGTGCCCTCGCAGACTCCTCGATGGACCTCGAGCGCGTCGTGGCGGGCCTGAACCCCGAGGTCCTCCGCCGCCTGCAGGCGGCTTCCCTCGCCGCTCGGGGGCCTCTCCGCCCGCCGCTCGGGCCTCGGCTCGCAGTCGCTCTCGGGGCCGCGGCACGCGTCTAGGCTCCGAGACTCCGCGGCCCGTGCCCCCGCCGCCGCCGCCGCCCCCTCACCACTCTGGTGGGCGTGCGGCGTCGCGATCCCGCGCGTCGACCGCAGGCCAGGGGCTTAGTCGGGCCGTCGCGCGCGGCTCCTCTCGCGCGCCTTCGCGTCAGGCGACGTCGCCTCGGCGTCGCGAGGTGCGCTCCCCTCGAGTCGCTCCGAAGCGGCGCCCGAGCCCCGCTACTGCGCAGCGGCCAGCCACGTCCCGCCATGGTGCGAGCTCGGGCGACGCCCACGCAGGCAGCTCCCGCGCGGACTCCGCTGCTCAGGCCCCTCAGTCTTCGGTAGGCACGCGCTCCTCCAGCGATGCTGTTGCGGCCCCGCAGGGCGGAGGGCGTGCCGCCGAGGAAAGGGGGTCTTCGAGCGGCCCCGCGCCTGGCCGAGATTCAGGGCACGAGCTGCATCCCAGCGGCTCCCACAGCGGCGACGCTGGGAGCGCCGCGGCTGCAGCCTTCGCAGCGCGGCGCACGGCCTCCGCGGCCGTTGAGCAGCCCTTGCCTCCAGGGGCCGCCACCGCCCTAGCGTGGCGTCTCAACCTCGGCGGTGAGAAGGTCACAGTGGTGAGGTGGGGACCCGCCTGGCAAGCTGCCTTCCAGAGCGCGGCGTCGTGGCTGAGGTCTTTCGCACCCGCAGGGGCCGCCGAGCCCGAAGGCAGAGATGACCTGCACTGCCTCCTGCAGGCCTTGCACGCCTATAAGCGCCTGTTTCAGACAGGCGGCGCCGAGCCGATCGACGAAGCCTCGTGGTTGCATCCTTACGTGGCCGCCGTCGAGCCCGAGGCTATCCCCGCGGGCGCTGACCTCCAAGCCATGGGGGCGGGCGCCATCCGTGGCATCGGGCTCGGCTCAAAGATCGAGCACAGGAGGCGCGCGGGCAAGTTGGCCTGCCTTTTCGACCTTCTGTACCACGTGCAGGACGGTCACGGCGCCATCCCAGCAGCGCTGTGGGGATCTCATTCCCCTCCGTCCGAGATCCTCGACGCGTTCGCGGAGGTGGTGCCCGTTCCACATCATTCGGGCCTCACGTCCTCGGCAGCTCGTTCCGAGCTCGCCGAATCGGCCGCAGCTGCGCGCGCCGAGCCGCGCCCGCCCTTTGACTGGGCGACCCTCGAGGGAGGGGGCGCTCTGCCCGCCGAGATCGAAGCAGGGGCTCGCCGTGCTCACCGTAACATGGGCGGATCCTTCACCTCGGCGCGGGCGATGCTGGCGGAGGCGTCGGGGTTCGAGACCGACGGGCGGGACACCCTCGTTCCGCCCTTCTACGCGTCCAGGAGCAGGAGGGCCGCCACGCTGATCAGCTCTCCCAGCCCTGGCCGCCCTGCGCTCATCCTGTGGTGCGTCTGCGGCCTCTGCATCTCTCTGGGAGCCGCGGCGCCGACCGCAGGCCAAGGGCTTAGTCGGGCTGCGCCTTTTGCGCCCGCTCGCCCTCCGCGCACTCCCTTCGTGCGCGATTCTCACCTCACCTCCGCGTATCTCGATCGTCGCTCGAGATCGATTGATGCGTTCGAACTGTGGTTAGCAGAACACACTGGCGTGCCGCCCGCCACTCTTTACCGTAGCGGGATACTTCTCGCCCGCTTCCTCGCGACCTTCGGCGTGTGGCTTCATGATGCAGGTTTCCCTCATTATATTCTGGTTCATGCCATCTTGGGAATCCAGAGCGCTCATCCGCATTGGAAGGCCTTTCTAACAGAAGCTTGGGACGTAGCGAAACAATGGAAGCTCGCGGAGCCGCCAAAGCTCCGCCCGCCCTTACCTCGCGCTCTGCTGCGCGCTATGGTCGGTCTCTGTTTCGCCTGGGACTGGCCTGTGATGGCGGCCTTGCTGCTCATGGGCTTTACGATGTTCCTCAGGCCTGGCGAGCTGCTGGCGTCACGCCGCTGTGACTTGTCGCTTCCTTGCGACCGCCTCGAAGTTGAAGGGGATGCTTTTCTTTCGATTCTTGTTCCCAAGACCAGGAGAACGTACCCGACGCAGCATGCTCGCTGCTCCGATCGGGGCACGGTGAAGATTCTGAATCAAGTGTTTGGGCGGTTGGCTTCCACCGATCCTCTCGCCCCTTTCGGTGCGAGCGGCTTCCGTACTCGGTGGAATCATTTGCTTTCGGCCCTGGGCGTCCCTCTTGCCAAAGCGGGTCAGGGGCTCAACCTGACGCCCGCATGTCTGCGGGGCTCTGGCGCAACAGACTTCTATATCGCTACGGAAGACGTCCCTCGCGTCTTCTGGCGGGGGCGTTGGCGTCAGGCTTCCAGTGCTGAGCGCTACCTGCAAGCCGCCGCCGCTTCCACAGTTCTTGCTGCGCTGCCCGTGCCCGCACGGGCGCGGATCCTGTTCTTCGCCACCGCCAGCGACCGCCTTGTCGCTTCATTTCTCCAAGTCGGCCCCGCCGCTTGGCCTGCCCTACTTGCGGCCGCCCGCCGAAACCTTGTCACTTCGCAAGGTCCTTGAGCACGGGTATGGCTGCCTCGCCGTCGTCGGCGAGCAGGCGGTCTCCCCCGCCTGACGCGCGGCGCCCCGGCACGAGCGCGCGGGACGGGCCTGCCCATTTTGGGCCGCCCCGCGCGCGCGAGCCGCGGCCGCGCTCGGAGACAGCTCGCTAGCGCGCGAGCGGGAGAATGCCTCTTCTATTCTCTGTGAGCAAGCTCCTGCTGTCTCCGCAGCTTCTCTGCCCCCCTCCCTCCTCTCCCAATCTAAGGCTGATGGGCGCTGCCTCGCCGTCGTCGGCGAGCAGGCGGTCTCCCCCGCCTGACGCGCGGCGCCCCGGCACGAGCGCGCGGGACGGGCCTGCCCATTTTGGGCCGCCCCGCGCGCGCGAGCCGCGGCCGCGCTCGGAGACAGCTCGCTAGCGCGCGAGCGGGAGAATCCTCCTCCTCGTCCTCCTCCTCGTCGTCGTCCTCCTCCTCCTCCTTCTCCCCCTCCTCCTCCTCTTCTGATTCTTAGTGTTAGTATTGCTAGTATTTCTCGTGTTATTATTCTTCGTTTTAGTCATAGTAATATTATTGTTGTTCCCGACCTAGGCTCTGCCTAAAAGGGTTCTTACTATTAGGCTTCAAGGGCCGGGCAGTGGGGCACGCCCCGGGCGGTTCCCCCGGCATCCGCCTCGCGGTTCCCCCAGTGGCGTTCCCTTAGCTTCGCGTTGCTTATATCATCTTAGCCTAACTTATTTCATCTTATCTTAGCTTAGCTTCATCTTACCTCAGTTTTATATTAGCTTAGCTTACCTTCATCTTAGTTTCGCTGAGCTTTAGCATTAGCATGGGTGCAATTCCCTACCTAGGTTCTGCCTAGAGGGTTAGCTTAGCATAGCGCAGCGCTGCATTAGCATAGCATATCATAACATAGCCAATCATAGCATAGCATAGCATAGCGCAGCATAGCGCAGCATATCATAGCATAGCATAGCATAGCGCAGCTAAGCATATCATATCATAGCTTAGCATAGCACAGCGCAGCATGACATAGCATATATTAGCACATCATAGCATATCATAGGATAGCATAGCGCAGCATAGTATAGCATAGCATAGCATAGCATAGCGCAGCATAACATGGCATAGCATAGCATAGCATAGCATAGCAACTAATGCTGCTTTGCTAAGGGCTCCAACTTCTAGGTAGGGTCGCACTGCGGTAATTGTTGTTCTTATTAGCATTCTTATTACCTATACGACCACCCTTCGGGTGATAAGGAGTTTGTGGGGGGGGAGAGGGAGGGGGGGGAACCAACATGTGACTCAATCGATCTCACTATCGATCTCACTCAACGGGACACCACGGGACACCACGGGACACTTGTCGATCTCATTGTCGATCTCAGTATCGATCTCACTCAACGGGACACCGCGGGACATTTCTCTATCTCACTATCGATTTCACTATCGATCTCACTATTAATCTCACTATCGATCTCACTCAAAGAGACACCATAGGACAGCACGGGACACCTCGGGACACCACATCGATCTCACTATCGATCGCACTATCGATCTCACTATCGATCTTACTCAACGGGACCACGGGACATCACGGGACACCTGTCGATCTCGCTATCGATCTCACTATCGATCTCACTCAATGGGACACCACGGGACACCAGCGGGACACCGCGGGCCACCGGCCGCCGGGGGGGAATAATTTGGTCCGGCCGCGGCCCAGCCACAGGAGCATTTCGGGACACCAGCGGGCCACCGGCGGGACACCGCGGGCCACCGGCCGCCGGAGGAGGAACATTTGGTCCGGCCGCGGCCCAGCCACAGGAGGATTTCCTCTCGCCCGCCCACGCAGCTTCGCCTCGCCCGCACACACGCACGCACAGCACGCACGACACGAACCCGAATCCGAAATCGATTCCCCGGTAGGGGGGGTCTTCGTTTCACGTCGGATTCACCCCCCCAACCTCCGATTGAGAATAATACTAATAATAAGAGCAAGGTTTGTATTGTTATCACGGATTGTAGTACTCAGAAGAAGAAGACGAATGACAATCACACTAACAACAGTATTAATGATATGAATAACACGAACAATGATATGTATCAAACTAAGAAAAATAGTCATGATAGTAAGAATACCAAGAATACGAATGCGAAGGCTAAGAACAATCAACACAATACTGATACTAATAATTTGTAAACAGCACAATAACAATATTACGCAACATAATGATACGAATAAGAAGAATAATACCAATAATAATAAACAACGAAAGCGGAACATAATACTGATAATAGGAACCATGCGAATGCATAAAGACGAAAACTACAAAGGAATAGTCATCAGGAACGGACCAATAATAATTACAATAATAAGAATCATGTAATAATAAAATATGAAAATAAGTAATAATAACATTGATACAGCGAGCCCGCAGAGCCAGAAATAAGGGAAGGGGGGGCCAAGCTTCAAGCTGCCCCCCCGCCTCCCTTACACAAGGGGGGGGAGCTTCCGAAGCTACCCCCCCCCTCCCTTCTGTAAGGGTTTCTAAACAAGGGGGGGCCCTAGCTAAAGGGGGGGGGGCTTCGAAGCTATCCCCCCCTTCCCTCCTTTTTTCCGGAGCAGAAGGTGGGCCCGGGCTTTCCTTTCAAAGGGGGGCGGGCTTCGGAAGCTACCCCCCCCTCTCCTTGTTTGGTCTGGGCACAGGGGGGCTGCTTCAAGCAATCCCCCTCCACCCTCCTTTGCAAGGGAGGGGGGGGGGCTTCCGAAGCTACCCCCCCCTCCCTCCCAAACAGGTGCGCACCGCAGCGCTAGAGAACGCATAGGAGAATAACGACGACCTCTGGTTCGTTTTCGTGTTGTCTTGTTTTCTCGGCCCCTGGTTCGTAGTCTCGTTCTCGGGCCCTGATTCCTTTTTACCGTTTTCTCGTTTTCTCGGCCCCTGGTTCGTTTTCTTGTTTTCTCGTTTTTTCGGCCCCTGGGTCGCGGTCTCGTTTTCTCTGACCCTGGTTCGTTTTCTCGTTTCTCGGCCCCTGGGTCGTGGTCTCGTTTTCTTGGACCCTGGGTCGTGGTTTTGTTTTCTCGGACGCTGGTTCGTATTCCCGTTTTCTCGTTGTCTCGGCCCCCGGGTGGTGGTCTCGTTTTCTCTGACCCTGTTTTGTTTTCTCGTTTCCTCGTTTTCTCGGCTCTTGGGTCGTGGTCTCGTTTTCTCGAGCCAAGCGTTTTCTGGTGATCTCGGCCCCTGGGTCGTGGTTTCGTCGAACCCTGGTTCGTTTTCTCGTTTTCTTGTTTTCTCGGCCCCTGGGTCGTGGGTCGTTTTCGCGTTTTCTCGTTTCCTCGGCCCCTGGGTCGCGGTCTCGTTTTCTCGGCCCCATGGGTCGTTGCCTAATGTTTTCTAGTTTTCTCGGCCCCTGGTTCGTAGTCTCGTTTGTCTCGGACCCTGGTTTGTTTTCGCGTTTTCTGCGCCCTTGGGTCGTGTTCTCGTTTGCTTGGACTTTGGTTCGTTTTCTCGATTTCTAGTGTACTCGGCCCCTGAGTCGTGGTCTCGTTTTCTCGGACCCTGGTTCGTTGTCTCGTTTTCTCGGCTTCTGGGTGCTTGTGTCGTTTTCTCGGGCCCTGGTTCGTTTTCGCGTTTTCTTGTTTTCTCGGCCCTGGGTCGTGGTCTCATGTGTCCTTGGACCCTGGTTAGTTTTCTCGTCTTCTCGTTTTCTCGGCCCATGGGTCGTTGCCTAATGTTTTCTAGTTTTCTCTGACCCTGGTTCGTTTCACGTTTTCTGGTGTTCTCGGCCCCTGGGTCGTTTTCTCGTGTTCTCGGCCCCTGTTGTTTGTCTCGTTTTCCCAGGCGCTGGTTCGTTGTCTTGTTTCCTCGTTTTCTCGGCCCTTGGGTCGTGGTCCAGTTTTCTCGGACCCCGTTTCGTTTTCTCGTTTTCTTATTTTGTCGGCCCCTGGGTCGTGGTCAAGTTTTCTCGGACCCTGGTTTGCTTGTTCGTTTTCGCGTTTTCTCTGCCCATTTGGCCGTGGTCTCGTTTTCTCGGACCCCGTTTCGTTTTCTCGTTTTCTCGGTTTCTCTGCCCTTTGGTCGCGGTTATGTTTTCTCTGACCTTGGTTTGTTTTCTCTTTTTCTCGGCCCCTGGGTCGTGGTTATGTTTTCTTGGACCCTGGTTCGTGTTCTCGTTTCTTGTTTTGTCGGCCCCTGGGTCGTGGTCCAGTTTTGTCGGACCCTGTTTAGTGTTCTCGTTTTCTTGTTTTTCCGGCCCTTTGGTCGTGGTCGCGTTTTCTCGGACGTTGGTTTGTTTTCTCGTTTTCTCGGCCCTTGGGTCGTAGTCTCGTTTTCTCGAACCCTGGTTCGTTTTCTCGTTTTCTCGGCCCCTGTGTCGTGGTCTCGTTTTCTCGGACCGATGCTTGCGTTTTCTCGCCCTGGTTCGTGGTCTCGTTTGCTCGGACCTTGGTTCGTTTTCTCGTTTTCTCGTGTTCTCGGCCCCTGGATCGTTATCTTGTTTTCTCGGACCCTGGTTCATTGTTTCGTTTTCTCGTTTTCTCGGCTTTGGGTTTTGTTTCGTTTTGATCGTGGTTTCGTTTTCTCGGGCACTGATTTGTTTTCCCGTTGACTCGTTTTGTCGGACCCTGGGTCGTGGTCTCGTTGTCTCGGACCCTAGTTCGTTTTCGCGTTTTCTCTGCCCCTCGGTCGTGGTCTTGTTTTCTCGGCCCCTGGATCGTTTTTTCTGACCCTGCTTCACTTTCTCGTTTTCTCAGCCCCTGGGCCGTGGTCTCGTTTTCTCTGACCCTGGGTCGTGGTCTCGTTTTCTCTGACCCTGGGTCGTGGTCTCGTTTTCTCTGACCCTGGGTCGTCGTCGTGGTCGGTCGTCAGTCGTGCGTCGTCCGTTGTCCGTCGCTGTCTTCGTATGACCTCGTCCTCGTCGTAACGACCACGACGAGGTCATACGAAGACGGCGACAATGACGGCGACGGCGGCGGCGACGACGACGACGAGGACGACGACGGCGTCGTACGAAGACGTCGAGCGACGGCGACGGCAACGACGACGGCGACGGGTGAGGATCGTCCGGCAGTGGGAGTTCAAGGGAGGGGGGTGGTAGCTAAGCCGCCCCTCGCCTTTTGGAAAAGGAGAGGAGGGGGGGGGGGCAGCTTCCGGCAGGGGGGAGGAAAAATTGAGGGAGGGGGCGGGGGCTTCCGGCAGAGGGGGGTCAAAGGGGGGGGGTAGTTGAGCTCCCCTCCCCTTTCGTAAGGCGGGGAGGGGGGGTGTAGCTTTCCGGGTGCCGAAGGGAGGGGAGGGGGAAGGGACTGCTAAGCCCTCCCCTTTTGGAACCAAAGGGGGAAGGGGGGGTAGCTTCCGGCAGAGGAGGGTCAAGTGGAGGGGGGGGTTAGCTAAGCCCCCCCTCCCTGTGGAAAGGGGGTGAGGGGGGGATAGCTTCGGAGTGGCGAAAGGGGGGGGAGGGGGGGTTAGCTTCAGGGGGGAGGCGAAAAAGGGGTGGAGGGGGGGGGAGCTTCCAGCAGGGGAGGTGGAAAGGAGGAGGGTAGCTATGGGGGGGCCCCCCTCCTTTGCTCCGGCGCTGTGGGCGCGCTCTCTCTAGTAATAATAATACGAATGCGAATAATAATACGAATCATCATCATGATACTCATCATAAGAATGGTAACAATGCACATAATGATACTAATAATAGCAATAATAATATTATTATTGTAAGACGGATAATTATAGTAATATTACTATGAACAATAATGGTAGTAATATTAACACTACCACTACTAATAATAATCACAAGAAGAGGGGGGGAGGAGGAGGAGGAGGAGGAAGAGGACGAGGAGGAGGAGAAGGAGGAGGAGAAGGATGAGGAAGAGGAGGAGGAGGATGAGACGGAGGAGGAGGAGGAGGAGAGGGAGAAGAGGAGAGGGAGGAGGAAGAAAAGGAGGAGGAGGAGGTGCCGCAGGAAGAGGCTCCCCGCCGTGCGCGTCAGCAAGCGCCACCGCGACTCGCTCGCCATGGCGGAGCCCCTGTTTGGCCACGCCGCCGGCGCCGCCGCGGGGACGGCGCCGGCGGACGTTTGCGCTGACGGCAACGGCGAGCACGGCCCGCGCCGCCGCTGTTCGTCGTCGCCGTCGTCGGCCGGCTTCGGCCTCGGTCTCGGTCGGGGTCTCGCTTTCGGCGCCGTCGTCTTCGTCGTTCTCGTCGTCCTCGTCCTCGTCGTCCTCGTCGTCCTTGTCTTCGTCGTCCTCGTCGTCCTCGTCGTCCTCGTCGTCGTCGTCGTCCTCGTCGTCGTCGTCGTCCTCCTCCTCCTCGTCCTCGTCGTGCTCGTCGTCCTTCGTCGGTCGGTCGGTCGTTGTCGCTCGTTCGTAATTGTCGCCGTCGTCGTTCGCCGCCCGCGCCCCGCCGTCGGTTGCCGGCGACGTCGTCACTGCCGCAGAGGCTTCGAGGGCAGGGGCGTGGGGCTGTTTTTGGGCGCTCGGATGCCTCGTGGGCGACGCCCGAAGACCCGACGACTGTAATACCCTACGCCCTGAGACTTGGAGACCCACAGGGCGGCAGCAAAGCGGGGTACACGTCGAGCCACCCTCTCTGGACCCCCCCCCCGCCGGAAGCCCCCCCTCTTACCCCATCTTGTCGCCCCATGGCCCACCGAAGCTCCCGCCCGCCCCCTCCGCCCGACGCCCTTTCTCGCCATCCTTTCTGTTTCGCCCCGCGGAAGCTGCCCCCCCCGCCCCCGTGAAGACGGGGGGGTGGGCAGCTTCCGTGGCGCGAAGGCAAAGGGAAAGGGTCTTCGGGTTAGGGAGGTCCAAAGGGAGGGGGATAGGAGCTTCCGTGGGGGGAGAAGGAGCAGGGGGCCAGAGGGGCCCCCCTCCTTTTGGACCTCCCCGGCTCGAAGACCCCTCCTCTCCTTTGTCGGCTCATGGAAGCAGCCTCCGTCCTTAGATTCCGAGGCCATGCGACTCGAAGCCCCTGGGTCCCGAGACCCTAAAAACTCGAACACCTAAGACTTCAAGGCCCCAAGGCGTGAAGACCCTCAGGCCCTGGGGCCCAAGACCCTAACACCCTGAAGCTCTATGGCTCAGCATCGCCTGTTCTCACGATTCTGGGAGTCGTTCGTATGACAAGGATGAGTCCTTGTGATACGAGAGGGTCGTTCGTACGGTAAGGTGGGCTGTTCTTCCAGGCCATATACCCTGGCAACGTTCTGCCAGGCCGTACTAACATCAAGCATGCGTCTCGCGAGGCGGTAATAGCAAACAGAAGCGCTCTCAGAGACTGTAATACCCAAACAATGCGCCCTGCGAGGGGGAACACTACAACAAATGCGCCCTGCGAATGCAACACGTACAACAAATGCGCCCTGCGGGGCAAACAACAGTGACAACGCAATGGACACACATGTACCAACAGCAAGGACCATGAACAACAGCACAAGTAAACTCTATGACACAACAATGGGCTCAATCGTGACAGCAGTAACACTTTGCAACAACACGTTAACAGGTACGTATGACCAACGATTGATCACCAATAGACATATCCATGTTTCCTACCAAGCAACCTGGGCCAGCACGGAAACGGAAAGAGCGCCGCAGGAACTGGCCCGAGAGGGCTCATGGCACCCTGCGCCCTTGGGAGCTTTGGTGTGAAGAGCTTGTCACGTCGCCGCTCTCCGTTGGGAACCCTGGTGTTCAGAGATTGTTACGTTGCCGCTCGCTCTTGGGAGCCTTGGTGTCACGAGCTGTGTATGTCACCCCGCGCTCTGCGGAGCCTTGGTGTCAAGAGCTTGTTACGTCACGGGCAATTCTGGTCCGTCTTGGGGCCCTTTGGGGCCGTCTAGGGGCGTCTCTGGGGCTTGGGGAGCCTTTTTGGGCCTCTTGGGGCTCTCTTGGGGCCGTCTTGGGGCTCTCTTGGGGCCATCTGGGGCTGTTTGGGGGCCCTCTTGGGCTGGCTGGGGGCCCTCTTATCCAGTTTTCCGCCTCTTTGGGGGGCCTCGGGGGCTGTCTTCGGACGAGCTTTGGAACCTCATGGGCCGTGTTGGGCCTGTCTGGGCCCGAAAAGGCGAGAACCCGAAAAATTGTTAAAAACCGTATGGAAATCAATATTTTCGGCCTCGGGAGGCCCTCTCGAGGGCCATCTGGAGGGTCTCTGGAGCCGTCTCGAAGCTCTCTTGGACCGTCTGGAGGCCATCCGGAGCTCTTTTGGGGCCGTCTTTGGATCGTTTTGGTGCCCTCTTGGGCCGTCTTGGGGCCCTTGAGCCGCTTAATTAAAAAAAAAAATACGTGGAAACGGGCTGTGGATGGCGCCGGCCCCCCGGCGGCTGTTAACACTCAAACACGCGGCCCTCGCCCCCCTGGACCCCTCCCTAGAGGGCTTCGCCCCACCAGAACGTCATCACTCGTACCTCGCTCTTTCCGTTGTACGGGAATAAGCAGATGAGCGTCACGTAATGCGGCACCTTCTTGTGAGTTCTGGACGACCTCGGGACAGCTCCGAGTACCCGAAAACACAGCCAGGACGGGTCACGACCAGGAGCCTGTTTTTTTAGTTCGGGCGATAACGCTCGTGATCGCCCCCGCCCCTCCCCCCCGATCACGTCACGCTGTTTTCCCCGCATGGCTCCCCCTTTTCCTCGAGGGGAGACAGGGAGGATGGGGAGAGCTACTCGAGGAGGAGGAGCAGGAGGAGGAGGAGGAGGAGGAGGAGGATGACGAGAACGAGGAGGAGGAGGGGGGCGACGACAACTCCCACGACTCCGATTGGACGACGACGATGCCAAGGACGACCACGACGACGAACATTCCGACGATGACGACGACTTCGACGACGATGACGATTCCGATGACACTCGAAGCCCCCGATTGGGGGGACACGTGAAGGATGGGGAGGGGGAGGCCTCTGGGATCCTCCTGATCCTCCTCCTCGGGCTCGGGGGTCCGTCTCCTCTGCTCCCTCTCCCTCCTCCTTCTCTTCCTCCTCCCGAGGGCCTGGGGGCTCGAGAAAGGCCTGGGAGGCCGAAGCCCGCCGTGATGTGATCGGGGGGGGAGCACCCCCCCCCTCGCCCCGATCACGCCCGTCATCGCGGAGAGTGTAAGACACGGGCCCCAGCCCCGGAAGGCTTCCAAGAGGTCTGAGAGGGCTCCAGGAGCGCGCCGAGAGAGCCCAAGACCGCCCAAAAGCGTTCCAGTACGACTTATGATGGCGTCGAAGTTGTCCAAGACGGACCCAAGACAGCCTTCGAGGCCTAGAGGCCCTCCAGGTGGCTTTCAAGAGGGCTTCACAGGGCCACAAACATTGTTCTTGTCAATGTGTTTTTGCCGGTTTTCACGGTTCTCACTTCAGGCTCCCCACGGCCCAAGACGATCTAAGAGGCCGAATCTTCTGAAAACAGTCGACAAGGCCGCCAAGAGCGCCCCAAGACGGCCCGAGAGGGCCCCAAGACGGGCCGACAAGGCCCCTTCGTCGCCGTCGCCGTCGCCCTGCCGTCCCCGAGGCGAACGCCCCCACGAACGCGCGGCGGCGGCCGCGGCGGTGTCCCACACCGCCAGGCCCGCGCCGTGATTGGAGGCGGGGGGGCCGCCGCGGCCAGCGCTCTCCGCCGGCGGGGGCTCCGCCCGGCTCCGGGGGGCCCCGGTCAGCCACGCGTTCTGGAGGTAGGGAAGGGGCATGGCAGAAAGGGGTGTGGTGCTAACTTCACGCAAAGGGGAAGCTGGCGAAGTTGTTGCAGATATCATCGCCATTCAATTGGCACCATACCCCTTTATGCCACACCCCTTTCCGACCTCCAAACGCGTAGAACTGGGCAGGTCTGCGGGAACGCGCGGCACACCCGAGGACACCCGGCAATTTGGGGGTCTGGACCCCTCGAGGGCCCCGTTGAGCCGGAGCAACGGTGTCGCCAGGAGGTTTGAGGACCCGACCCTGAGAGAGCGAAGGAGGGAGAGTCTCGACCCACGGCTGCAGCATTCTCCGGCGTGCCCGTGCCCTGGTTTATCCACGACCCCGTTGAGCTGGGGCCCCGGACCCTCCATTCTCAGCGTTCCAAGACTGAGGGCCCTGAGGGCTCGATGTTAAAAGCACTTGAGGACATTCCAACTCGTGCCTCGGGGTATGGTGGCGGGTTCTCCTGAAACCGAAAGGCTCCAACCGCTACAGGATGGCAGAGCACTGACGAACTACAACGTAACGTTATTGTTTCCTGTTCACGACACGCCACTGCAATGACGGTCATGCTTCGGCGCAGTGGTGGCTAGACGAATACGGGGCGTACCGACATAGCATTACAATTGGCGATCTAGCAGAACGTCAAGCACATATAGCACACAAGTGACGCAGACGACCAGCGCGAGGAACATAACCAACGACAGGAGTACAGTACATGAAGACGTCGCGAAATGACTGACCAGCAAAGCCTCCAGTTCAGGCGTACTAGCGACCACAAAGATGCCGAGAATGCCGACGAACACTGCAGCGGCCGAACATGCCGAAGTGAACGCTGCTGCCGACGCAGCTCCTGCTGCCGCCTGCCAGCGCTGCTGCTCGGATCCTCGCTTGTGCGGCTGTCTGCCCGCTCGGCGCTCCGCGCGTCCCCCCTCTCCGGGTGCTGCTGGAGGCGTCCCCCGCGGTCTCTGGCCAGAGGTGCCCCCGGGACTTCCTGGGAGGCCCAGGCGGCCTCCAGAGCACACCCCTCACGAGGCCCCGAGGGCCCCCAGAGTGGCGCGAAGGAGTCCACCTGGGGCGAGGGACACCTCTGGCCACGCCCGACCCACCGAAGGTAAGTCCTCCCGCCGAGCTGGACGGCTCCATCGGGCACCCTGGCCCCTGTCGGCAGAAACGTAGGCTCTTCGCTATCTTCGTGTTGGTTGAACGAGTCTGTAACTTCTGCCCGCCTGCTCACGTGGAGCAGGTCCTGTGAATTGTGTTCGAATTCATGCTGTCTCGCTTTGACCAGTTACAAGCTGCATGCAATGTCCCCGCTGGGTCCGCGTCTGCGGCGAAAAGCTGCGGCTACGGCACCCCACTTTTTGGGCCGCGTTTTGCCGTTCTCTCCTGTGCCCCTGCGCTACAAGCCAGCGCTACTCCACCCTCACGCGCAGACCACACTGTCGTAGTGCGTAGGGCGGACGGGGCTAGGACGAGGATAAATCCGTTCCAGGGCGTTCTGGAACGCTCTCAGAGCGTTCCAGAACGCTCTGAGAAAGGCCGCGGCGCCCGAGACATCCTCCATGGCCGCCAGATCTCAGAGAATCTCGATTCGCCATCACCCGAATTTACCCTCGCCCAGGCTTCGTCTCAGCAGGTTGCTCTGCCCTGTCCCCGACTCCTCCGATGGCATTGTTCGGCGCTCGTGTCTCGCCGTCTCGGCAATCGCAGGGCAGCAACCGGCATCGCTTGTGTGCGTGCGCGCCGCCTTGCCGTCTTCGTACGCCTCCGCGCCAACCCTGTCGGGCCTGCATGAGCTGTGCAGGCAGGCCGCGTGGAGGAGGGGCGGTGCAGGGTCGGGGGAGGGCAGGGAGGAGCCGGAGGGCGGAGAGCAGGGGCGGCAGCTGCTTTGCTCTTGCACCCGCGACACTCCGCGACCCGGCATTTGTCGCGCAGCTAGTCCTCCGACCCTTTCGACGGGGGCGCCCAGGAGGGGGGTAAGGACCAGGAGTCACCGAGCGCGTTCCTCTACTCGCAAAGTGCGTACCCGCAAACGTCCGAAAGGGCACAGGCCTGCCCCGATGTGATGCATCACAGATCCCCCATGGCGGACCCAGGCCACTTTGCGAGCAGTTGCTTTGCGAGTGGTGGAACGCGCTTGTCTAGGGGGAGGGGTGGACATCACGGCCCCTTCCTCTCTCCGCGCGTCCCCTGGCCCCTCGGGCCACGATGCGCGGAACCTCCTCCTGGAGGGGAGGCACCGGCCCCCACCTCGCCCACTCATCACGAAGCGTGGCCCGGGCCCCGCCCAGGCACGTGCGTTTCGGCGATGTACCGCCGATTCCAGGTCACTGGTCCCCCCCCCCCCTGAGCCAGTCTCCCCCCCCCCGCCGTTCCCCCTCGGCGCTCCCTCTCCTCTTGATCTCGGCCGCGCTCGGATTCGCCGACGGTGCCCGGGCAGCGCGCGCCTTCGCCTTCCGTGGGGCCGGGGCGGCGCGGGTCGTCTCGACCGCCTCTGGGGGCGGGGGGAGGGGACGCCGACTGGACAGCTGGCGCGAGGGTCAAGCGCAGCCCCAGTTCTGGAGGGGTCCCTCTTGGGTAGTTGAAATGAGGTACCTGGGGATCCCAAGATTCCAACCTACTCTGGGCGCCTTCCTGCTGCAGTCTTCGAGTGGTCCTCCATTGTCATTCCTCTGTATGGGGCGGGCGGGAAGCAATCTTCTTTCTCAACGCCTTCCTGCCTCATGCTTCTACCCGCACTTCTTCCGATCGATGAATGCAGTCAAGACGCCTAGATCACCTGCGGGGGCGCGAAGATCAGCATGCTTCTTGCGTCGTGGCCCAGGCCAGAGCGACTGCTGCTCTCCAGCGGGGGGAAGGGGCGGCGCCAGCATGCGAGGGCGCAAAGATGACCGCGCATCGCGGTGCCTGGCGCGCAAAGTTGGGTGACCTGCAGGCGCTGATGGGGCCGTCTCAGGCTCAGGAGGGGCTCCCGTTTCCGGACCGCTCCTCAGGGCTTCGGGGCGGGGGGCCCGCTCGTTGGGCCGAGGCTCGCCGTGGCCAAAAAGGCCCCCTTAGGGGTCGGTTTTCGGAGCCTCGGCGGGCGGTGGATATGGACATATTCGGGCCCCCAGGGGCCGAAATGTATCCATATCCACCGCCCGCTGGGGCACCAGGACGTCGGTTCCCAGGTGGTGGATATGGATAAGTCCCCGCCTCGCAAGGACGGGGAGAAATCAGTTCCAGAGCGTTCCGGAGTGCTCTCAGAGCATTCCGTAGCGCTTTGGAACGGCCGCGGCGCCCAGTAGATCCTCCAAAGCCGTTAGATCTTGCAGGTCCCCGATTTCTCCCGATTCGATCTAGTCCCGGTTCTGGTTTCGTCTTACTCTCCGTCTCTTGTCCGGCGTTCCTCATAGTAGGGCGACGATTTGCACCCATCTTCTCCCATCTCGGACTCTCCACATTGGAGATCTCTCCGTTCGGAGCACCGCCATGGGCCCGCGGGCCCATGGGGACGGGGCTCGTGTGCTTGACCCGCTTTCTTGCAGCCATGCTTCGACTGTGTGCGGGCCCCAAGAGTATACACCACCACCACTTCCTTTCCACCTCCCTCCTCCACCATCCTTTTCCCCTCCTCTTTCCTGAGCGAGGGAGGGGGTGAGGGAGGTGGTGGTGGTGGTGTACATTCTTGGGCCCCGTGCTGTGTTCCTCCAGAGGCCCCAAGACCTCTGGGAGCGGAGGCTCGACGTCAGCTTCTCGGAGCTCCCGTTCCTCTCCCTCCCTCCTGGAGGGCGGCTCCTCCGGCGTGGAGGCCTCGCCGGAAAGGCGAGGGGTCCTCCAGGAGGGAAGCAGGGAGCCCTCCAGGAGGCCTCGCCAGGAGGGCGAGGAGTCCTCCAGGAAGGAGCGGAGGAGGGGCCCCGAGGGAAACGGTCCCCAGGAACCAGGGCCTCCCCCAGGAGCAGCTCTCCCTCGCCAGCCGTCTCCTCGGGGGCCCAGGGCCGTGGAGGGCCCGAGGTCGACCCAGGAACCCGGGGCCCCTTGGCCTCCGGGACCTGTTTCCTTCGGGCCGAAGGCCCCCTGGAGGCCTCGCGATGCCGAGGTGCGCGGCCGGCGCCCCCCCCCCCGGGTCGTGCTGGAGGGCGGCAGCTAGACGCCTGCACCGATCCTGGCCAGGCTCGCCTCGGGCCGGGGGTTGGCTCGTGCGCCGTCCTTCCCCGGCCAGGCCAGGGTCGCGGCATGCGCCGGCCCTGGGCCCAGGATCGGCCTGGGCAGGATCGGTGCGCTCAGAGAATCAAACAACGGCGCAATGGCGCAGAAACTTTCGGATGTTCCACAAAGTGTATGTGCACACGCGCACACACATCTACACACAACACATGTGTATATATATATGCACTATATATACACACTTGTATATATGTATATGTATATGGATCGTTGGTTGTTTCTATGGGCAGGATGGCTGCAGGTGCACAGCTGGCGCTCTCCAACACTGGTCGCGCGGCTACTCCGTGTGTTGCCGCGAGGGCGGCAGCGCGCGCACGCGCGGCTCGGCGCCGACGGCCCTCGACGCCCCCCTCGGGCCCCCCTCCCCGCCTCGCCGCCCCTCCCCCCCCCTCGGCCTCGGCGACAGGGAGGAAGGCGAGGAAGATTACGGCGCCGGCTGCAGGCTTAAAAGGGTACGTACCCAAACCGGACAGTCGGACCGGGGTATAGGATCGAGGCCGGTTTGGGGAGGGTACCCCCATGGTGTTCTTCGTGCTTGTTGGACGTTTTGGTGCATCTCGGGGAGGGTACCCTCGGATGTTCTGTTTGTTTGGGCCGACGGAGGGTCCCATGTTCTTGAGGGATGTTCTTATGGCCTGGGTCTGACTGTATCTGAGGACGAGGCGGCCGTCGGAGAAATATGGGAGGCTAGCCTGGGAAATGCAGGAGATAGAGCTCTTCAACATCATCAGAAAAGCCACGTCTTCGTCAACACAATGTCTGCCAGTTGTCTTGAATTTCTGTGGTCGGGCACTTCCTCACCACCACCCTCATCAGCGCCATCGCATCACCGTGGTGATCGCCATCGTCATTCGCCCTCGTTTGTCGCCATCAGCAGCAAATCAGTGTCGTCGCCGACGCATGGACATCGTCATCGTCATCGTCGTCACCAGCATCGGCGCCATCATTGCCCTTGCCGTTGTCATGGCCATTATCGCCACAACCATCGCTACTCTCATCATCGTTGTCGCCGTTGTCGGCGTCATCATGATACCGCGCCCGCCCGAACCACCGACCCGCACTGAAGTGCCCGCGCGCCAACGCGGCATTTGAGACGCGTCGGGAAGTTCCAATCGGCAAGAACCAGCGCGACTGCATCAGTTGTGCCACACCATCTGGTTGCTCCGCGCGCGAGCGTTCGCCGCGGTCGCAAAGTCGCGCTTCCAAGTGCCAATCGGCAACCGCAATTGTGGCCGTATGGGTTTTGCCAACCATGTTGCGGGTTAGAGGGTGGGATGATTGCGCGAGCTGTGGACTTGGCAATTCATGAGTTGACAAAAACAAGTTGTACCGCCTAGCGTGCCCTCCACGCAGCTTGCGCATTCCCAACGCAAAAATTGTGAGTATAGTACACGCTGGCGAACGTTTTCTTGCATTGAGGCGGTGTGAACCCGTTCCCGAGGGGGGAGAACGGAGTTTGGACGAGATGCAACGTCAAATCAAACTCACCCAGAAGGCGACACGCCGGAATGCGTCCGCTGTTGCCTGGCAAATTCTCCGTGGACGCGCTGCAGCACATCCTTCGAGTGTATTGCGATCGGGCATGGCTGCATTGCGCAAATCTGTACGTCGGGGTGTTCCGTCGTCTCTTGCTGTCTCCCATGCGCCCGCGCGTCACAGACTTGAGTGAGCGCGTGTACATGAACTTGCGCAGCAGTTTGAGGGTGCGGGCCCAGACCACTCGGCCACGCGCAGAGGGGGGCGGGAGGAGGGCGGAAGGCTTCTAAGAGGCCTTCCCCCCTCCCCCATACCCCCTTGTGCGCGCCGCCGAACCACAGGCGGAATGTGCTGTTTTTGTTCGACCGGGGCGTTTGGGGCCGGTCGGGTGGCATTTTGAGGGCTCTCGGGCCATCTTCGGCAGTCTCGGCCTGTGGCCTCTGCGGCCCATCTTGGGGGCGCTTTGGGGCCATATCCTTAAGGGCTTGTGGACTTTTCGCCAATCGACTTGTGGGGATCGAGCCAGATAAATCCAGGTAAATGCAGATAAGTCGAAGTAAATTCAGGTATATCCAAGTCAATCGAGATAAATCCGGGTAAATCTAAGTAAATTCAGAGATCTCCAGGGAAAGTTGGAGCAATTCGCGGCCGCTCTAGCGCGAGTCGAAAGACGGCAGAAGTTGTTAAGCCTTTAACGACCATAGTGGGGGTCTGTTGGACCATGCTGGACGATTTGGGCGGCATCGCGGGGCCTTTGGAGGTCATCTCAGTGCTGTCAAAACTGGGACTCTGGAGGGCAGTCCTGAAACGACCTTGGGATATCTTTGAAAAAGCGTGGGACAGGGGAGAAACATTGAGACGCGCAGTTTTTGTCCACGTTGTGCCCTCTCGGGGGCGTCTCGGGATGATCCTGGACGCATCTTGAGGCTATCGTCGGCCGTCTTGGGCTCTTGAAGCCCTCTTCGGGGGGCGTCTTCGAGGCCTCTTGGGCCGTCCTGGCCGTGGGATGGCGTCCTGTGGAAATGTCAGGGCAGCATGGACCGGCCAGGAATTGAAGGGATCCCCTCCGATGTTTGCTCGACGGCCTGAGCTCCCCGGAAGACAGTAGAAGGGAGACAGCATCGGAGGCACAAGGCAAGCGCAAAAGATATCACGAAGAACACAAGACATCAGCAGTCCGGCAGGGAGCTTCACAGCCCGGCGCCCGCAGCGTTGCCGGCAGATCTTTGAGCCCGCGGGCTGGACAGAAAAGACGTCGATTGGAGATCTGGGGGTACATTCCCAACGTCAGTGTTTTTCTGCACGGCCTCCGCATGCAGCCGCGCTTTGCTCATGTGTGTCGCAGTGCGCGCGCGTCTGTCAAAGGAAGCATTGGTGAGTGATTTGCTTAGCGCGGTGCGGTTGCGATCCTTCATTGCACGTTGCGCGTGCCACGGACATTTCGACATGCATATTGGTAGGGAATGCGCTGGGGCCTTCTCCCTCAACTCTTGCTGTATTCCATTCGCTGACCTTTTTGCATGCTTGCGGTGCCCAAATGTGGCCCGTGAGTCTAACGTTTTGCAAAGGACGCGACTGACAGTAATAGTCTGAAGTATCTAGGCTTTCGTACGGACAATGCCATGCCGAGGGCGGCTAAGTAGGACGATCTCCTGGGGAAGGGGGATTTACATGTGTCAATGTGCCAACGCGTAAATGGCGATGGTGATTCCGATGATTTGTTGATGATGGGGATGTTTCTAAATGGCGACAACAACAGCCATGATGATGGGTGCTGAGGGTTGATAGGCAGCCACTATGACGATTGAGTGTTGTCGATGACGGTGGCTGTGATGCGTAGTAAACGGGCGGGAGGCACATGAATCGAGGCGACGAACCCAACTAGACATTTGATGATGTTTGATGGTGGCTTACGCGGAGTGACGATGGTGACTACAGGCCATGGTATGATCGGCCGCCGAGTGCGCAACTTGTGGCGCCATCCCTACGCAGACCGTTTCATTCTCGGGCGCCGAGTGCGCAACTTTTGTCGCCACCCGGTAGCACGCCGTTTTGTTTTCGGCCACCGAGTGCTCCGCGTGCGCGACCTGTGGCGCAACCAAGTGCGCAACTTACGGCGCAACCCATGTATCGGGCAATCAATGGGCAATTTGCGGCGCGCCCCGTGGAGATGGCGAAGCCTGAAGCGCGACCAATGGCGCAACTCATAGATGGTGCACCTTATGATGAAACCCGCGGGTGGGCAACCAACAGCGAAGCTTCGGTGCCCGCGTCTGCGATCTTGCGATGTGACCAGGGATGGGGACGCACCAAATCTGTTGCTGGTTGCAGACATGTTTCCATGGAAGCCTCGATGTGGCTGTGCCTAGGTTATGCTCGCTGTTTGGACTGGCGGCGAGGCCCAAGCGGCGAGTTGTCGTGTGATTGTGTTGATGTTGGAGGAGGAGCAGGAGGAGGAGGAGAGGAGGAGTTGAGTAAACCCATAATGCACCTACGATGCTAACCCACATCCTCATGTCCCAAGTTCCCTCCGCATCAGTCGCTACAACCACTACGTTTGATGACTTGAAGTATCCGCGCGGAAGATGACCGCCCCATGCGCTTATCATTCAGCGAGAGCCGTGCTTTGGAAAGGAAATCCCACCCGTGTAACAACTAATGTCAGCTAGCGTTGACTCCAAATAGATAGGGGGACAGGAGGAGGACGAGAGGAGGATGGGAGAAGGACGAAAGGAGGACGGGATCAGGACGGGAGGAGGACGGAAGGAGCAAAATCAAGCAAGCGCAAGCAAGCAAGCGGAAGCAAGCAATCGCAAGCGAGCAATAACAAGCAAGCAAGAACCAGCGATCAAGTGCAAGCAAGCAAGGGCAAACAAGATCAAGCAAGCGATAGCAAGCACGCAAGAGCAAGCAAGTAAGCGCCACTGGATAGAGAGGGGGGGGCCATTGGAAAAAGGGGGGGGGCTCTGAAGGAGGCTGGGGCAAGGGCGAGAGATAGCGAGCGTTTGTCCGCGGCCGTTTGTGCTCAAGCGGCCGACCGCCAATATATGACTGCGCCTCATCTTGAGACACACTACTTGCCACTGGGACCGCAGACATCTTCGCTTGACATGGACCGTCGCTCCCGCGACGATCTCCTACTTTTGGGACGACCGCTACTACGGTACAAAGTTGGATATGATATGGGCCTCGCCTTAGGCGACGCTTCTGGTTGGGCCTCCCAGCCCCTTTCAAACTTGGTGGCGGAGCTGGATATAGGTGGTCAGCTCTAGCTCTACTCCTCACCATCCACGGCACTCTCTGGTGGACCACTGACATGGTGGAACATCAGGATGCAGTGGGTTTGTTCGGAGGAATGTACATACTTACGCACAACCGCAAGGACACTTGCAGCGCTACCTCCGTTCTCGCGTAGGCCTCTTACATGAGTCCCAATTCCCTGCGCCACTGCACTCCTGAAGTCCACCTTCCTACCCCACTTGGAAACTTTTTTAAATATACAAATCATGGTAACATGCGATATGACCTTGTGCCGCCTCCACCCCCACGCAGGTTAACCACAACACATCACAACCCCCAGCCGCGAACATCCGACCATGACCAAGGGGCCATTGGATTGGTATTACCATATTTGGCCTCCAGTGGGTCGCTGTCGGGCGTGCCGTGGGGCGCATGCAGCGTGGCGGAGACGACGCACGCACTACGGGCCCCCACTGGGACCCTGCCGGCAATGTTTCTTTCCGCGAATTCGTTCGCGAGGTACACACCTGGATCGACGTGGCCACAGGCACCGTGACCCCATCCCAATAGGCCGCAGCACTACAGCGTGGTCTGGGAGGGTTCGCGAGGACCATAGCCATGAGAGTACCTTCTGGAATCATCAACTTTGGCGTAACATTGGTGGTCGCCACGCTGACGGCGCCACCTACATCATGTTCCTCCTCAACAGTAAATTCGAACATCTAGAGGAGGAGCGCCGATTGAATTCATCTCATCGAGTTTCGCGTCCAAGCGGGAGAGCGGATCGACCAGACGTTGGCGCGCTTTGAGATAGCACGCTTCGAGGCCGAGACCGGGGGCTTCAATATCCCTTCCAGATCCTAACAGTCATCCTGTTCAGGGCTTTGGGTGTGGTTACGCCGCGTGCACCACAACTACTACAACCACTCAACCACCAAGTGCCAAGGACCCAGCAACATTTTGACTCTTTACTCGAACGCATGAAGTCTTATGCTCACATTGCTGAGTGAACCCCTGGCAACATTGGTGATATATTTAGCCGCGGTCATCGTACCGAAACCTTTCACACTGATACTAATGCAGGGCAACCTGCCACCAGCGTCTGGAACGATGCTCCACAACCAACAAAAGCTACAACCGCATTAGCTCAACATGGTGGCCAGCCTACGGGGTCGCAAGACTCCTGGGTTCGATATCAGGGACCGTCGGCAACGGCGGTCCCTGCCCAAACCACTTCCCTTGCAGGCTCGGCGGGTCTGAATTTGACTCTGGTACCGACACCGACACTTCATCAGATGAAAGAACTGGTGCTTAGATTGTTCCGACATGCCAACGTATCTGACAGAAGAGCAACAGGTCCAGTGGTTATGTCTAGGATACTGGAAACACAATCGCCGTTGGAGACGCTTATTAAGAAAACACTTCGCGAGGTGCGACGCACTATCCGGCGGGAGTTCAGAGCAAAGGGTCAGGGTAGAGGCAAGGGTGAAGGCAAACGACGGCGACTACATGGCAGAGGTATATTGGCATTCTTGGCATCCCTCACTGGACCACGATGCGAAGACTTGTTCCGGGGGACATGTGGAGCCCGCAGGCGCACTTCAGGACACGGCAAGGGGCGTCGGGGTAACCCGAAAGATGCCCATGGGAAAACCATGGAATGTGAGATCTGCCCTAGCACGCAACAATTCCGTCGTGAATGCCCCCGAGGCGATGGGAGAGGCAGGGGCCCGTCGATACATGTGGCACAAACCGATTCGGACATCCAGTATGTCGACTGGGAGACGCTATTAGACACCCCCATTGCCGCCGCCCTTTTTATGGCCGCCAGGCATCTTAGCCCCAGCGTGTCTCTCGAGAGATATGCCGACGAGCTCTTCGAGGAGATCTACGTTGGCCACGACGAGATCAACCTGGCGGACTGGTTGGGCATCCCCATCGCGGGGCAACCTGCACAAATTGAGTTCGTTAAGGGTTGCCACGTGCTCACCGATTCGGACCGCGAGATGGCGGGGGCACCTGCGGACTCCGATGCTACAATGCCAGCAGCAGAGGAGGAGCTACAATTGATACTCCAGCCGCAGGTCATTGGTAATCCTATATGCGGAGAACCATGCGACGACGACCGTTGGCGGGGAAGCCCGCGCGATGCTGGTGACATGTCCCAACGTAGCCAATATGAACTTGGACGTAACGAAGGCCCTCACTTCACGTTCGCAGTGCACGCCCGGCCTGCGAACCGCCCAGTTTGGAGGCGCGCGCGTCGTAAAGATGACGACGAGGACGAATGGGGGACTGAGAGTCATCGCCCGCAGCGTCATGGTCGGAGTCATTCGCGCAGGCGCTCGCGCGCCCGTTCTAGTGGCGCACAGCGCCCGCGTTCCCCTGACGCGAGGAGCCGAAGGACTCCACCTAGAAGGGGGCGCTCGCGGGGAAACCCGCCTCAGGACGAGGGCCGGCCAGGCGAATCCGACGGCCCAGGCCTGCGGCATCTCGTCAGCAACGAAGATCATGGGCTGGTTCGCCATTATTTCAGCACCAACCACGCAGCGCTGGCTCGACGACGGCTGGGCCGAGCACGACATCCGCCGCTGGCACTCACTCCGCAATGTCACGCGGGGCGCCGACGGCAAGATCGCCCGTGCCAACAGAGGTTTTGGTATTGAGTCGACCCCCGCGCTTGCCAAGAGGAACGCAAAAAGGGTCACTGTCAAGGATCGAGAAGAATGCCAGTGCCAGGTCTGCAGCTGCGGAAATCCTGCGGACCGCAGACCAGAATGTCCGATGGAGCGTCCTTCAAGAAGCCCCAACTTTGAGAAGACACCGTGGGTCTGGTCCTATGGAGATGGTTTGGGTCGCAAGGTGGATCCCACTAACCCTTCCCCTAGACTATGCATGGCCAAAGCTGATGACCAGCCGATCGCCGACAACGAGGCAAAACTCACTGAGCAAAGGTGGAAGAACCCCGACACAAATCACCGCCCCAAGCGATGCATTCGAGGATATCATGAAATCATGGTTGAGGCATCACCTGCGGGGCAACCCGCCTCCTCTTCTCATGAAGGCGCTGATCCTCCGAAGGGCGATAAAAGGGATGACGACCCTGTCCAAGCTAAGGCAGTTGACCCGACTGCCGCTGCACATGGTTCAGAATACGAATACACTTACGCAGCGGACAGCAGCGAGTCGCGCACTGCTGATTTGGTCATGCCCAACCAGCGACGGAGGACGTGGACTTGGCGCCTGGCACAATGGTGTCGTATCATTCCAGAGAAGTTGGATGGCCAGTCGCCAAAATACTGTGCAAGCTGAACGATGGACACTATAAGTTGGCCATCAAAAGCAAGGCTCAGATCAAGAACATGCCACTTTGCATGTCATCATCGAGAGATGCGGGGGAACCTGCGGCGTCTTCAAATGCGGGGGCCCCCGCTGAGGAACCGCCCAAGGTTCCGAATTCTCAGAAGAAGCGATCTGAGAAGGACGTCGATATATCTCCATCACCAAGTACACCAACGTCACCAATTCCAGCATCATCTAAACAAAGGATGAGGACCGGCCCAGCAGGGGCCGACCTTGGAAGCAACGCGCCACACAGGTCTGCGGGGGAACCTGCTTGCAGACAGCACTCCAGGGGGCCCGCAGCGGCTGCGGCAGCATCGGCGTTCCGAGGCAGCAGTGCCCCCGCGCCGAAGGAACCTGTATACATGCGCGGACCAACTCCTGGCAGGCTCCACAGGGGAGCTGGCTGGGCCCCGCCATTGAAATGCGCAGCCATGGGGCCCTCCTCGCAGCGAGATGAGGTTGAGATGGCGCTGCAGACTACATTAAAAAAAACCAGGAGCTGCTCCGAAGATCGCCAGATGCCAGTGCCACGACATCCGCGAAAGGAAGAACCCATCTGAGAGTGCAAGCTCATCTGCAGCGCCAGCTGCGGCAGTGACCCCTGCGGGGGCAGCCGCTGAACCATCCTCTGCGTCTGCGGGGCAACCTGCTGCTACCCTTGAATTGGCAGAGGGAAGCAGGCGATTCTGGGAAACCTTGGGAAACCTGCACCATATGAAGGTCAACCCAGCCTACGGGCCCTCTGCCGCTGACGGCTCTGACCGATACAGAGTGGTACAATGCAATGTAGAATGCACCGCCACACACGCTGATAACGATGCTCTTGGCCGCCAGCGCGTCCGCAACATCTTGCGGAAAGAGCCTGATCGTTGCTTCAATTCCGAGGAGGAATACTTAGCGCAGATACTGCGCCAGGAGCATATCAGCACGAAGCTCCCGAGTGAGCACGATAAGCGTTGTTGCTCGGAGTGGCTCGCTACAGCCACTCGGCGCAGGCCATTTCGCAGCGACCGGCTCTCTCCCATCGGTTCATCGTCTGTGTCACCTCGCTCGACGAGTTCGGCGGCAGGGTGGGCCTCCGAGACCTGCTGGAGAATTGGCCGCCGGAGAACCACGAGCATTTGCATATTCATCACCTGAAAGTCACCAAGAAATGCCTCCGAGGCCGGCACTGGGCACATCAAGCACAGGCTGTGCTCGACCTCTGCGGGATGTTCGACAACGACCCCGGCAAGCAGGCGAATCGATTTCAGGTGGATAAGTTAAGTTTTGCGGGGAAGCCCG
Organism: Prorocentrum cordatum; assembly: GCA_963575745.1. Classification (NCBI taxonomy): domain Eukaryota; class Dinophyceae; order Prorocentrales; family Prorocentraceae; genus Prorocentrum; species Prorocentrum cordatum. Next base: position 8,715 of record CAUYUJ010003424.1, on the reverse strand, counting down.
CCCGACGTACTTTTCGCGCCCCTGCATTGGACAGCAATCCAGGCATCGGGCGCCCACAATCTCTGTGCTCGCGGGTAGCAGACCTGAGCGAACCGGGAGCGCCATGCTAATTCATCCACGGCGCGCAATGGATAACGCCCCGAACATAATACACTTCGGTCTGTCTTGCCGCGGCGAGGGCAATCCCAGAGGGGAGGGCAGGCAGTGGCTTCGCGGATGCCCATAGATGGGCGGATCCAGTCAGGCCTGCGGGTGGAATCCGACGCTCTGATCAGGGTGTGCCTCAAGAACCTACTTCGCGACAACATCCCGGTCTGGCGGTCTGCCAACGACATCATCATGACGTCGGGCATCCAAGGCAGAATTTTGCCAAGCCACATTGTTCAACTTATTGGTATCATGCCTTATTGTGCTCAATGCAAATATGATCGAGTTGGGCAGGTTTGGGTCAACGAATTGCATCTTGAAGACAACGAGCGGGGCAACCTGCACGGTCCCACTCCTGTGCCAAGGGAATGCGATGAGTACCCACGCGATGCTTCGACATTGAAAGCATGGATTGCGCCTGGGACTCCCTGTAATCTCAAGGCACCTATTTTCGACACCTTCGGCGGAGGTAGAACATGCCTTTATTCACGATGCAAGAGGCGTATCCAGCGGGGGCGCCTGCGGGAAGCTCGGATCGGTCACGGATCCAAGCTCAGAGCGCTGACTGACCTGTCTGGCACGACATCCAGCGGAGTCTCGCTGAACGACGAACTGCGCGCGAGCGACCCCTGGCGTAATCAGGCGCAGGAGTTGCTTGCACCTGCGGGGCCACCCGCCGAATTCGCACCCATGAACAGGGCCGCGACCCCGTTCGGCGCCCCGCGGAGCGCTGAGAGCACCGACAGTTTGCAGACCAGACTCCACAGCATCAGAACGGACCCTCAGCACTACCAAGCCTTGCAGGCTACATCGCCATCTGCATCTCCGCGTGCTGTTGCGGGGCAACCAGCTATTACAGACCAGTAGTCTGCCCAGAGGGCCGAGAGCCTATTGGGGCAGCAGCAGTGGATGCACAGGCAGATGCGTGAGGCTATGGAGAAGATGAGGCGGGGCGGCATCGACCTCCCGAGCGCCAGCTGGACTCCGCCCTGGGAATACGTTCCAGACGCGAATCCATCACCTGATCATCCTGATAGATATGGATACATACCAGCATTCTTCAGCCATCCGGCGTGCGATCCGGCGGCTGCTGAGAGGCCTTTTGCACCGCCTATGGATGCGCCTATGTTTTCTGGTTACTATGGTCAGGCGACTGGTATTCCTGGGGTGGGCATTCAACCCGAAAGCCCGTGCTTTCGGGCGACTGCCGATGATTTCTATCGGTCCCAGCTGACGCGGGGAGCCGGATACGAATCCGGTATTCCAGGCCAGGTGCCCCGCTACGGGTACCTGGCAGCTCACATGGACCAGGAGGTTAATCAACGCGGCCCAGAGTTGCGTCCCGAGATATTGGCCATCCACGAGGCGCAGCAGGCCAACCTCTCATTGCAACTGACTCGCCACCAACGCAATCAGGAGCGACAGCTACGCCGCATGATGAATCGCGCGGGGGCACCCGCTGCTCCTACAGCTGCGGGGCAACCCGCCATGAGTCTGTCAGCAGCGGTTGCGATGATATCAATGTCCGCGGGGCTACCAATGGCACCCGCAATCTCACCGAGCTGGTGTGAGATGGGAGAATCCACGCTTGATCGACAGACGGGCGTCAGGCCATCTGCCGCGCCACCGATTATAAGTAACGGTGATTTCACCAAATGCGCCATCTGCCTTGAAGAGTTTGTACACCACGACAAGGTGTGGAGGCTTCAGTGATGTCATATGTTTCGTGCGCAGTGCTGGGATCGCGTAGCACACGCGCACGTGGAACGACAGCTGGAAGGCGCACCAAGTGAAGCACCATGCGCTTTTTGCAGAGATGTAGGCCCCATCACAGCTGAGTTTCAGTGTGCCCATGCTGGGGGGCATAACGCAGCGGATCGACATGAAGCAATACTCCGCGGGGCAAATGAACTCAGAGACCTCCGTGAAGAGCTGAACCGCATCGCGGCGATGATGACAGGCACTACAGCTGCTGCAGAGCCAACAGCTGCATCTGCGGGGCAACCTGCTGCACCTTCTGATGCGCGGCAGAACCCAACGGCCGCAATGCCAGCCACAGAAGTGCAAATGCCTCTGGTAGCCAGGTAGCCGAATCAGCAGCTACACCTGCCGCAACGACGCCAGCAGGGTTGCCTGCCAATGAGGCGAGGCTGAGGCGTATAGAGAGATCCACTGAGGCAAGCGTGCACTGGATTCGCACGCCATATAGCAGTGCGCGGGGAAACCCGCTACGCACGCGCAGAACCGAGAGCCCAGCGAGTGCGCGCAGGGGTGCCAGTGCCATGTCTGAGCGAGACATGCTACACGCCTTGCTGCTGGTCAATACAGATGGGCAGACAGCCGTGCGTGCCGACGAGGACACTTTGAAGAACATTCCATTTGCTGAACAGCATCCCTATAGGTATGACGAGTACCCTTCTTCATGGATCTCCCAGAAGCATCCTATCACAGAAGAAGAGGCCGGGGAGTACATGAACGTCTTTACGTCGATGACAAGGGATCAGTGGGTGTTGGGTCAAAGGTGCCGCAAAGGCATGCACGGCACGACGCTGTCCGCTGTGCCGGGCATATTCGGTGAACGACGCGAGTTAGCCCTGGCAGCGAACAGTGGAACCATGGTGGATGAAACGCTGACTATCTTGTTGGACATTGGCAGCAATATCAACATTATTGGCTTGAGCTGCGCAGACATTCGAGCGAGTTTCGCGCTCCCATGGCCCCGGCATCAAGAAGCTGGATATGACAAAGATGCCGTCTGTGTCTGGAGTGGGGCATGGAGCCGCCGTTTGCGACAAGTCGACGCATTGCAAGATTGCAATCAAAGGGGCGACTCCGCAGGGGCACTCGCTCTTGCCAGTTTAGACACCTCAGCCAGCGTGGCAGAGGGATCTGGCGAGAATCGACATGCAACCCTGGGGTTAAGGCGCACGTCAAAAATGCGCGCCATCTTGATCCTTGAGCAGGAACATGAGAAGATGGTCATCCCAGGTACAGACATGCACAGGCCCCCCCTTGGTAAAGGCGCCAGGGCGCTGTACCTGATAAAAGACACCATCAGGACACTTGGCGATTATGGTCGGCGAGTACGGGGTCGCAACAGAGGCCAATGGCTCGACGGCGCTTACTGCCATGGCCAACCCTCAGCGCGAGGAAACACCCGCACTCATCAAGGAGGTCGCAGATTCGGAGCCGATGGCGGGGCAACCTGCATGCAGCAGCGCGGGGGCGCCCGCTCCTAACGACACCCACGCGTACATGATGTCCCAGGACACCAGGGGCCTCAGTCACTCCATCAACGAGGAGACGCTTCCTTACGCGATTCAGTCTACGGTGAACAACACCTCAAGACCTGGCATCGCAGGAATACGGTGCATGGGCGCAGCCCCACGCCTGCCGATCAGGACTTCGCCTTGCGGAACTTACAGGCGAAGGTCCATCAAGCTATCTATGAGGAGGGCAGCAAGCGGGCGCCGCCCGACAACGATGCGGGGCAACCTGCTGCAGTGAGCGACACTGCCGAGAAGTATGACATCTTGACATCGAGCAGTGGTTCAGGGGCCCATGGCACGGGCGTCTGGACGCCACCATCGCTTGAAAATGAGCGACGGGGGCAGGCGCGTGCCACGGCCTTTCGCGCTTGCCCAGACATGCCGCGCACTGAGGTATACTGAGGAGCTGTCTTCAGGCTCGGGGACACCAGCATGCTTTTCCCAGGCGGCTGCTGTGCGCGCCAGGGGCGGCGGCGGACCCGGCTGCGCGGCTGCCGAAGAACAATAACGCTCATCTCATCATTGTCACTCTCGCGCCCTTGTCATTGAAGATATACGAGCAGCTTGCGCGGAAGTCCGAGCTCGAGGATACATGTGTGATTGTATTACACGAGGAGGTTATGACCTCTACTGGTACACAGTACTTGGGTGGCTCACTACCAGGGGATTACCAACTACTGTTGGCGGCAACGCCCGCTGACTGCCATGCGCGATTGTCTGGGAAGCGGGCGGGGCCACATTGCCAGCGCATCCAAAATCTTATGACCAAATCTCAGGCTCTACGTATGTCTATTGTCCTTGTGGGACCTCCAGGACACTTCTGGAAATTAGGTCCTATACGCGATACTATTGAGGACTTATGCTCGCAGGTCCTTCATATGCGGTGTGGCCACTTCTGTCTGAAGTAGGACTGTTCAATTCGTTTACCGAGCGGTTCGTCCCTGCAGGTGGCAACCACCTACACGCGCATCCCGACCAATCTGTGGAAATGCGCATGCCAAACAGCAGGGCCTGCAGGGAAACCCGCGCAACACGCAGAACACGAGTTAGATCGGTACTGCCAAAGCTCCCTGAGGGCGGAATGGCGAAACAAAACACTTGCCATCAAGACTGCAAGGCTAATTGATGAAATAGATTTTCGTGAAGCAAAGAGAAATCATACAAGTGCTGCACACCTCACCGTACACGCACGAGTGGACACAGGAGCTCGGACTTACGTCCAGTCTCCTAAGAATGGCCCTCAATGGGATCATGTGGCACGCTGGGTGACGCTGATCCTCGGCGACAGTATTTTAATACAGGACATTCAGGTTCAAAATCAACCGATCGGGTACAATGTACCACTACCAAATGGTGCGACGAACATCCGTACTCGATTGCACTGGGAGTTTCCGGCGCCAATCGTACTTGGAAGCGAGGGACAGCGACCAAACCCAAGGCGGGTTACGACCGTCGATGACGATCGTCTCCCCCCCCCTTCGATTGAGCGCGGCCGCGCGCTACCCCCTATTTCCGAATTTCCGACACTTACTTCACCCGATACTGAACAACAACAGACAGCACTACCAACTGATGCCTGGATGAAGCAAAACGATTATAGCCGGAGTGAAGTATCCCCAAACAGGTTTTTTAAACCCACTGCGGTTTCCAAGGTCGATTGCGTGCCCGTCCAGTGCGGGCTGGCATGGCATGGTAAAACATGCCTCCTCCTTTTCCTCCTCCTCCTCCTCCTGCTCCCCCTCCTGCTCCTCCTCCTCCTCATACCATCCTCGCCTTTTTTGTCCTCCTATCATCCCTCCTCCTCCTCCTCCACCTCCTCTTCATCCCGAACGTCATCTCGGAGCCCAGAGTTGCGAGGATGTCTCCAGCGTAACGGGCTGGACCACCTCGCGCGCGGCATATCGGACCCCAGAGTTGCGACGATGTCTCGGGCGACACGTGCTGCAAGGAAGTCTCAGGCGAAACGGGCCGGACCACCACGAGCGCGGCGTCTCAGAGCTCCGAGTTGCGGGGGCCTCTTGTGGCCTCCTGGACCCCACCTGGGGCTTCCTGAAGCCTCTTGGGGCTCCCAGGGGGGGATATCTAACATGTGGCCGTCGGGGCCTCCCAAAATGAGGGGGGGGGCCACAAGAGCAGGAAGACTCAACGAATCGGCACCGGGTGTGTATTAACTTGACGTGCTGATAGGGAGCTTCCTGGGGCCTCCTGGGAGCCTCCTGGGAATCTCCTGCGGACCCCTGGGGCCTGTCCTGGGCGTCTTGCGGCCTCCTGAAGCTCTCTGGGGCCTCCTGGGGCTCCCAGGGGGGATGTGTAACATGTGGTTTTCTGGGCCCCCAGGCTGGACCACCTCTTGCGCGGCATCTGGGAGCTCAGTCAGAATTGCCAGAATGTCTCAAGCGAAACGGGCCGGACCACCTTGCGCATGGCATCTCAGAGCTCAGAGTTGCGAGGATGTCTCAGGCGCAACGGGCCGGACCACCCCGCGCAGGGCATCTCGGAGCCCAGAGTTGCGAGGATGTCTCCAGCGTAACGGGCTGGACCACCTCGCGCGCGGCATATCGGACTCCAGAGTTGCGACGATGTCTCTTGCGAAACGTGCTGCGAGGAAGTCTCAGGCGAAACGGGCCGGACCACCACGAGCGCGGCGTCTCAGAGCTCCGAGTTGCAGGGCCTGTCCTGGGCGTCCTGCGGCCTCCTGGAGCTCTCTGGGGCCTCCTGGGGCTCCTAAGGTCCCAGGGGAGATATGTAAGAGATGGTCTTCTGGGCCCCCAGGCTGGACCACCTCTTGCGCGGCATCTGGGAGCTCAGAGTTAGGAGAATGTCTTGTGCGAAACGGGCCGGACCACCTTGCGCACGGCATCTCAGAGCTCAGAAATGCGAGGATGTCTCAGGCGAGACGGGCCGGACCACCTCGCGCAGGGCATCTCAGCTCAGAGTTGCGAGGATGTCTCAGTCGAAACGGGCCGGACCACCTCTTGCGCTGCACCTCGGGGCCCAGAGTTGCGAGGATGTCTCAGGCGAAACGGGCCGGACCACCTCGCAAGCGGCATCTCGGAGCCCAGAGTTGCGAGGATGTCTCAGGCGCAACGGGCCGGACCACCTCTCGCACGGCATCTCGGGGCTCAGAGTTTCGAGGATGTCTCAGGCGAAACGGGCCGAACCACCTCGCAATCGTCATCTCGGAGCCTGGAGTTGCGAGGATGTCTTAGGCGAAACGGGCCGGACCACCTCTCGCACGGCACCTCGGAGCTCAGAGTTTCGAGGATGTCTCAAGCGAAACGGCCCGGACCACCTCTCGCGCGGCGTCCCGGAGCGTAACTTTTCGAGGGTGTCTCAGGCGAAACGGCCACCCCGGCCAACTCAGAAACGAGAGTTGTGAGGATGGCTCAAGCGAAACGGCCCGGACCATCAGATTTTTTTGAGGATGTCTCTGCTCCCCTTTCCCTCGGCCAGAGTTAGCTTCTATCACAACAGCACCACGTTCAGCAAGCTGTTTGGGGAACAAACATCTGGACGTCGGATGTCTGGGGATGGCGGAAGGCAAGGCGCGCATGGCCGATGTTGAGGCGGCAAAATGACGGAGACGGCGACGGGGAGGCGGAGGCAGAGGCACAGCAGCGAAAGGCGAGAGGCGTGAGGAGGAAGGAGGGAAGGGGAGGCAGGCGGGAGGCAAGGGGAGGGAGGTGGGGGGAATGAGAGAGGTTTCATGCAGAACGGGGCACACCATCTCGTGCGCAGCATCTCGAAGAACCCTGACGAAGAACCAGTCCCGGGGACGAGATCGAGAGGTCCGCGGGCGCACGTCTCGAAACAAAAATCGTGACGTCGGATGTCTGCGGAGGGCGGAAGGCAGGGCGCGCATGGCGGCATCTCGGAGCTTCGCATTGTGAGGATGGCTCGGGAGAAACGGGCTGGACCACCTCGCGTGCGGCATCTCGGAGCTCAGTATTCGAAGGATGTCCCAAGCGAAACGGGCCGTTCTACCTCTCGATTCTGTTGAGCCCTTCATCATGCAAACTCCATCCCACCCGCATCCTCCTCATGCCTGCATCCTATCCTCTCCTGCCTGCTCCTCCTCTCCTCCCTCCCTATACCAACCCCTCCTTCGGAACGTTTTGAGACCAAGTCGCCTAAAAAATGAGATAAAAACCGGTTTGCGAGGAACCCGTACCGAAGCCCAGAGTTGCCCATCTGAGCTTTGTCCCAGGTCGCACCTGGTCGACGAGTAAGCTGTCGGGTCGGCACTGTGAGAGGCTCCACCGCCATGCTGTGAACTCAGAAGCAGCTTTAAGAGGAAGCGGGGGAGGGCGCGGAAGCGGGGGGGCATGTCGTTATGGTTCCCCCGGGGATGATACCGAGAGGTACGCGGGCGCACGTCTCAAAAGATTATAGCCGGAGTGCAGTATCCCCAAACAGGTTTTTAGACCCACTGCGGTTTCCAAGGTCGATTGCGTGCCCGTCCAGTGCGGGCTGGCATGGCATGTTAAAACATGCCTCCTCCTCCTCCTCCTCCTCCTCCTCCTCCTCCTCCTCCTCCTCCTCCTTCTCCTCCTCCTCCTCCTCCTCCTCCTCCTCCACCTCCTCTTCATCCCGAACGGCATCTCGGAGCCCAGAGTTGCGAGGATGTCTCCAGCGTAACGGGCTGGACCACCTCGCGCGCGGCATTTCGGACCCCAGAGTTGCGACGATGTCTCGGGCGACACGTGCTGCGAGGAAGTCTCAGGCGAAACGGGCCGGACCACCTCGAGCGCGGCGTCTCAGAGCTCCGAGTTGCCGGGGCCCTCTGGGGCCTCCTGGGAACTCTTGGTGACCTCCTAGGGCTTTCTCCTGGGCCTCCTGTGGCCTCCTGGACCCCACCTGGGGCTTCCTGAAGCCTCTTGGGGCTCCCAGGGGGATATCTAACATGTGGCCGTCGGGGCCCCCCAAAAAGGGGGGGTGGGGTGGGCCACAAGAGCAGGAAAAATCAACGAATCGACACCGGATGTGTATTAACTGGACACGTTCTGATAGTGTGCCTCCTGGGGCCTCCTGGGAGCCTCCTGGGAATATCCTGCGGACCCCCGGGGCCTGTCCTGGGCGTCCTGCGGCCTCCTGAAGCTCTCTGGGGCCTCCTGGGGCTTCCAGGGTCCCAGGGAGGATATGTAACATGTGGTCTTCTGGACCCCCAGGCTGGACCACCTCTTGCGCAGCGTCTGAGAGCTCAGAGTTGCGAGAATGTCTTGTGCGAAACGGGCCGGACCACCTTGCGCACGGCATCTCAGAGCTCAGAGTTGCGAGGATGTCTCAGGCGAGATGGGCC
>CAUYUJ010003423.1:32500-79198 GCA_963575745.1 Prorocentrum cordatum | reverse complement strand
CGAAGCCAAGCGCGGAACGCCGCACGGGGACCTCTGCCAGGCCGCCTGAAACGATGCGCGGGACGCTGGAAACCTCGCAGGAGACGCTTGCAGGGGCGCCGTTTACGATGCGTGGGGCCCTGCAAAGCGCGCAAGGAAGATCTGCCTCGGAGCCTGGAAGATCTGCCGAGGCTCTTCCGAAGCTCTGCCGAAGCGCTTCGCGCACCCTGGAGCCACGCGTACAATTGGGAAACGCTAGGAAGCCACGCTCCCGGACCCGCTGCGAACTCCGGCGAGTTGCTCCGGCGATCGTGGACCGGCGAGCGTGGGCGTGTCCTCCTCACCACCCACCGCCGGCTTCTTCTCTTAAGCCCTCAGCTCTCCAAGGAGCTATCCGGGAAAAACCCCCAAGCGCGGAACGCCGCACGGGGACCTCTGCCAGGCCGCCTGAAACGATGCGCGGGACGCTGGAAACCTCGCAGGAGACGCTTGCAGGGGCGCAGTTTACGATGCGTGGGGCCCTGCACAGCGCGCTAGGAAGATCTGCCTAGGAGCCTGGAAGAACTGCCGGAGCTCTTCCGAAGCTCTGCCGAAGCGCTTCGCGCACCCTGGAGCCACGCGTATTGGGAAACGCTAGGAAGCCACGCTCCCGGACACGCTGCGAACTCCGGCGAGTTGCTCCGGCGGTCGTGGACCGGCGAGCGTGGGCGTGTCCTCCTCACCACCCACAGCCGGCTTCTTATCTGAAACCCTCCAAGGAGCTATCCGGGAATGAAGAAAGCGTCTAGAACAAGATCTGAAAGAACTCGAAAAATCATGTTTTGTTTTTCTCTTTTTATCCAACGTTGATTCCCCCAAGTGTTTTGATAGTAATACTACAGCTACGGACCTGAAAAATTTACTGACAGGCGCGCCTTAACCCACTACAGGTGCGAAAACTCTGCTTTATCAAAATGAATTGTCAAATATCTTTCAAATATTTGTAAAAGTACCCAAAAGTTGTCACATTGTCCGCCTCGGCCGGCTGGCCCAACTAGCTCCACCCCGCGCCGGAATTCCTCTAGCTCATCGATGACGAAGAGCTGTGCGACTGGGCGCCGGCGGAAAACCGTCAACCTTGGTTACCGCCGGGGAACTCGTAGAGCTTCCAAGCCCGACTTAAGTTGAGAAAACCGAGAGCACCTACCAACATTCTGACTCATAGTGAATATTTTTTGACCTCTGAATGCGACAAGCGGGCGCGTCTGATCAGACCGAGTTCAGACCTCTCAATGCGACAGACGGACGCGTCTGATGTCTGCGAATCGACTCATGTGATTACCAGCCCTGCAGCCCCCCTACAGCCCGAGTTAAGTGCAGAAAACCGAAAGCATCTCTCAGGATGACTCGAATAATATAATAGTTTCGCAGACTTGTTTCGAGCAGCAGACCTGTTTCGAGCAGCAGACGAGTTGAGTGGAGAAAATTGAAAGCACTTTTCACGAGTCTCGCGAACCTAGCTCGGGCAGCAGGCCGAGTTCAGAGCTCTCGATACAACAGACAAGCGCGCCCGATAATTCTCAATCGATTTCTGTGACTGTAGGCTCTGTAGCTGCCTACAGCTCGAGTTAAAAACAGAAAATATCGAGAGCGTTTGTCAAGATGACTCGAATAATACGAATAGATTTGCGGACCTAGCTCGGCTAGCAGACCGAGTTCAGACCTCTGGAGTCAAGAGGCGAACGCACCTGATGATTCTAAGTGCGATGGGTGTGCTTGCCAGCACTGTAGCTGCCCTGCAGCTCGAATTAAGTACGAAATACCCACCACGCGTATCAAGTTGACTCGAATAATACGAATAGGTTTGCGGACCTAACTCGGCTAGCAGACGGAGTTCAGACCTATTGATTCAACGGGCAAACGCACGCGTCCGCCTGTCGCATTCAGAGGTCTGAACTCGGTTTCGTACTCGAGCTCGATTAGAAAACTGTTCGTTTGTTTTGTTAGAATCATCTTGAGAGGTCTGTAATCGCTTGGGCTGAAAAACTAGTCGTTATCTGAAATTCTTTTCCACATTAAATATTGTCAGGGAGCTCTACGAGTCCCCCGGCGGTAAGAAAGGTTGACGGTTTACCGCCGGCGCCCAGTACCCACCACGCGTATCAAGTTGACTCGAATAATACGAATAGGTTTGCGGACCTAACTCGGCTAGCAGACGGAGTTCAGACCTATTGATTCAACGGGCAAACGCACCTGATCATTCTGAGTGCGATAGGTGTGCTTACCAGCACTGTAGCTGCCCTAAAGCTCGAGTTAAGTAGAAAATACCGACAACGCGTATCAAGTTGACTCGAATAAGCGAATAGCTTTGCGGACCTAGCTCGGCTAGCAGACCGAGTTCAGACCCATGGATTCGACAGACGAACGCGCCTGATGATTATGAGTGCGATAGCTGTGCTTACCAGCACTGTAGCTGCCCTACAGCTCGAGTTAAGTAGAAAATACCGACAACGCGTATCAAGTTGACTCGAATAATACGAATAGGTTTGCGGACCTAGCTCGGCTAGCAGACCGAGTTCAGACCTATGGATTCGACAGGCGAACGCGCCTGATGATTTTGAGTGCGATAGCTGTGCTTACCAGCTCTGTAGCTGTCCTACAGCTCGAGTTAAGTACAAAATACCGACAACGCGTATCAAGATGACTCGAAACGGCCGATCCCGCCAGTGTGCTTTTTGGCAGTAAAAGATACCCGATCGAGCTGAGATCAAGATGACGAGCGGGAATAAGATCGAATATCACGGAAAAAAATACTAGAGCACAAACGAATTGTTGAATTTCGAGATCATAATTTTCAACCGACCAAAAGTTGTGAAAAATTCAATTCTTTCTTTTCCAGCCAACTAGCTCTCCAGCGCGCCGGAATTACTCTTAGCTTCCAGCTACTTGTAAGCGTCCACTTGTAAGCGTCCAAAACCCGGATAGCGAAGCCAAACGCGGAACGCCGCACGGGGACCTCTGCCAGGCCGCCTGAAACGATGCGCGGGACGCTGGAAACCTCGCAGGAGACGCTTGCAGGGGCGCCGTTTACGATGCGTGGGGCCCTGCAAAGCGCGCAAGGAAGATCTGCCTAGGAGCCTGGAAGAACTGCCGAAGCTCTTCCGAAGCTCTGCCGAAGCGCTTCGCGCACCCTGGAGCCACGCGTATTGGGAAACGCTAGGAAGCCACGCTCCCGGACCCGCTGCAACCTCCGGCGAATTGCTGCGAGAATCGTGGACCGGCGGAGGTGGGCGTGTCTCCCTCACCACCCACCGCCGGCTTCTTCTCTGAAACCCTCAGCTCTCCAAGGAGCTATCGGGGAAAAACCCGGATAGCGAAGCCAAGCGCGGAACGCCGCACGGGGACCTCTGCCAGGCCGCCTGAAACGATGCGCGATACGCTGGAAACCTCGCAGGAGACGCTTGCAGGGGCGCCGTTTACGATGCGTGGGGCCCTGCAAAGCGCGCAAGGAAGATCTGCCTAGGAGCCTGGAACAACTGCCGAAGCTCTTCCGAAGCTCTGCCGAAGCGCTTCGCGCACCCTGGAGCCACGCGTATTGGGAAACGCTAGGAAGCCACGCTCCCGGACCCGCTGCAACCTCCGGCGAGTTGCTGCGAGAATCGTGGACCGGCGGAGGTGGGCGTGTGCACCTCACCACCCACCTCCGGCTTCTTATCTGAAACCCTTAGCTCTCCAAGGAGCTATCCGGGAATAACTAGCTAAGGGAAGCTCTACGAGTTAGGTAAGCCTTTCACGCGTGCCTGCACGCGTGAAAACTTGCCGGAAGCTCTCCCGGACACGTTTCCGGCTCGCCGGCGTTTCTGCGGGGAACCTGGGGCGCCGCCGAAGGGCTCCTGGCGGGCACCACCACCGTCCGGCTTCTAATCTTAAGCCCTTTAGCTCTCAGCGAGCTCTGCGGGAAACGAAGAGCTCTACGAGGTAAACCCGGAGAGCAAAGAGAACGCACACCAGAAAGCTTACCTGACGAGCGCTCGGACGTGCCCTTCTGGGGTGCTGGAGGGCTCCCCTGCAGCCCTTCTGAAGAGCTACCAGGAACGTTTCCACGCGTGCCTGCACGCGTGCAGGCGCGCGTGGAAGCTTGCCGGAAGCTCTCCTGGACACGCTGCCGGGCCAGGCAAGGCGCTGCGAGGATCGTGGAGCGGCGGAGATGGGCTGCTGGGGGGCACCACCACCGCTCGGCTTCTAAACTCAAACCCTTTAGCTCTCAGAGAGCTCCCCGGGAATGTTCAAATCTCTCAGAAAGTTCCTCGAACCGACCCATAGTTTGCACATTGTCCGTTGGGGCCGGGACGGCCAACTAGCTCCACCCCGCGCCCGAATTCCTCCAGCTCATCGATGCCGAAGAGCTCTACGAGGTATTACTCTTAAGCTTCCAGCAACTAGCTTAGGGAAGTTCTACGAGTCGCGTTCTCCTGCAGCGCGGCCGAAGCGCTGCCAGACACTCTTCCACGCGCGCCTGCACGCGTGCAGGCACGCGTGGAAGCTTGCCGGAAGCTCTCCCGGACCAGCTGCCGGGTCGAAAAAGCCGCTGCGGGGGTCGTGGAGCGGCGGATATGGGCTGCTGGCGGGCACCACCACAGTCCGGCTTCTAATCTTAAGCCCTTTAGCTCTCAGCGAGCTCTCCGGGAACAAAACCGACCCTCGGTTACCACATCCTCTCTTTTGGTCGGGCCCGCCAGCTAGCTCTACTCTGCGCCGGAATTCTTCTTAGCTCTTTGCTGAAGAGCTCTACGAAGTAATTGGCAGCGTCCAAAACCCGGAGAGCAAAGAGAATCTCGGGGACAGGAAATCTTCCCTAGAGAGGGTTGGGCTCCCCCTGGAGCAGTGAGGAAGCGCTGCCAGAAACGTCTGCATGCGTGCCTGCACGCATGCAGGCACGCGTAGACGCTTGCCAGGAGCTCTCCCGGACACGTTGCCGGGCCGCCCGAGGCGCTGCGAGACCTGTGGACCGCCGTGGTGGAGCTTCTGGCAGGCACCACCAATGTCCGGCTGCTACTCGTAAAGCCTTTAGCTCTCAGCGAGCTCTCTGGGAATTATCGCGAAACCACCCAAAAGTTGTCACTTTGTCCTTTCTGGCCGGATCGGCCAACTAGCTCCGCCCCGCGCCGGAATTCCTCTAGTTCATCGATGCCGAAGACCTCTACGAGGTACTAGCTCCACCCCGCGCCGGGATTCCTTTAGCTCATCGATGCCGAAGAGCTCTACGAGGTACTTGCACAGGAAAGCTCTACGAGGTACTTCCCCGCGTGCCCGCTCGCATGCAGGCGTAGACGCAAGCCGGAAGCGCGCTCGAAACCGCTGCGAGGTCTTACATGTCGCTGCGAAGATCCTGGACCGACACTGGGCGCCGGCGGTAAACCGTCAACCTTGGTTACCGCCGGGAGGCTCGTAGAGCTTCCTAGCTCGACTTAAGTTGAGAAAACCGACAGCACCTACCAACATTCCGACTTATAGTGAATATTTTTTGACCTCTGAATGCGAGAGGCGGACGCGTCTGATGTCTGCGAATCGACTCCTGTCATTACCAGCCCTGCAGCCCCCCTACAGCCCGAGTTAAGTGGAGAAAACCGACAGCACCTCTCAGGATGACTCGAACAATACAATAGTTTCGCATACCTAATTGGGGCAGCAGACCGAGTTCCGAGCTCTGGATTCGACAGGCGGACGCGCCTGATGTCTTCAAATCGATTTCTGTGACCACCAGCACTGTGGCCCCCCTCAGCGCGAGTTGAGTGAAGAAGCCGAGAGCACTTCTCAAGATGACTCGACCAATACGAATAGTTTTGCGATTCTAGATCGGGCAGCAGACCGAGTTCAAAGCTCTGGATTCGACAGACAAACGCAACTGATGGTTCTGAATCGTTTCCTGTAAATATCAGCTCTGTAGATTTCCTACAACTCGAGGTAAGAACAGAAAACCGAGAGTTCCTGTCAAGGTGACTCGAATAATACGAATAGGTTTGCGGACCTAGCTCGGTTGACAGACCGATTTCAGACCTCTCGATTCAACAGGCGAACGCGCCTAATCATTCTACATCGATTAGCTGTGCTTACAAGCTCTGTAGCTGTCCTAAAGCTCGAATTATGTTCAGAAAACTGTCGGCGCGTATCAATATGACTCGAAACGGCCGATCCCGCCACAGTGCTTTTCGATAGTAATATTTACCCGATCGAGCTGAGATCAAGATGGCGAGCGGGAATAAGATCGAATATCACGGGAAAAATACTAGAGCTCTAACGACTTGTTGAATTTGGAGAACAAAATTTTCAACCGACCAAAAGTCACCAGAAGTTCCGTCGAGCTTTTTCTAGCCAACTAGCTCTCCAGCGCGCCCGAACTTGGCAGCGTCCAAAACCCGGAGAGCGAAGAGAGCCTCGGGAACGGGAAGTGTTCCTGGAGAGCCCTGGGGGGCCCCCCTGGAGCGCCGCGGAAGCGCTGCCAGAATCGCTTCCATGCGTGCCTGCACGCGTGTAGGCTCGCTTGGAAGCTTGCCGGAAGCTCTCCCGGACCAGCTGCCGGGTCGAACGAGCTGCTGCGGGGATTCTGGAGCGGCGGAGATGGGCTGCTGGCGGGCACCACCACCGCCCGGCTTCTAATCTTAAGCCCTTTAGCTCTCAGCGAGCTCTCCGGGAATTACTCTTAAGCTTCCAGCAATAACTTGCTAAGGGAAGCTCTACGAGTCACTTGGTAGCGTCCAAAACCCGGAGAGCAAGAGCAAAGGGCAAACACACCACAAAGCTTTCCGGGCGAGCCGTGCAACGCTCTCGCAAAGCTCTTCTGGCGCTCTGGAAAGCTCCCCTGCAGCGCTGCGGAAGGGCTGTCAGAAACGCTTCCATGCGTGCCTGCACGCGTGCAGGCACGCGTGGACACCTGGTAGCGTCCAAAACCCGGAGAGCGAAGAGACCCTTTCGGGACGGAATATCTTTCCTCGAGAGCTCTGGGAAGCTCCCCTGCAGCGCTGCCGAAGCGCTGCCAGAAACGCTTCCACACGTACCTGCATGCGTGCAAGCACGCGTGGAAGCTTGCCAGAACCTCTCCCGGATCCGTTGCCGGGCCGGGCGAGTTGCTGCGGGGAACGTGGACCGCCGTGGAAGAGCTCCTGGCGGGCACCACCACCGTCCAGCTTCTAATCTTAAACCCTTTAGCTCTCAGCGAGCTCTCCGGGAACTTGCCGGAAGCTCTCCCGGACCAGCTGCCGGCTCGAACGAACCGCTGCGGGGATTCTTGACCGGCGGAGATGGGCTGCTGGCGGGCACCACCAACGACCGGCTTCTAATCTTAAGCCCTCTAGCTCTCAGCGAGCTCTCCGGGAATCTTGACAGCGTCCAAAACCCGGAGAGCAAAGAGAATCTCGGGAACGGGAAATCTTTCCTGGAGAGCTCTGGAAAGCTCCCCTGCAGCGCTGCCGAAGCGCTGGCAGAAACGCTTCCATGCGTGCCTGCTCGCGTGCAGGCACGCGTGGAAGCATGCCGAAAGCTCTCCCCGACCAGTTGCCGGGTCACCGGAGCCGCTGCGGGGAACGTGGACCGCCGTGGAGGAGCTCCTGGCGGGCACCACCACCGTCCGGCTTCTACTCTTAAGCCCTTTAGCTCTCAGCGAGCTCTCCGGGAAAAAAATGGGCTGCTGGCGGGCACCACCACCGTCCGGCTTCTAATCTACTTGGTAGCGCCACTTGGTAGCGTCCCAAACCCGGAGAACGAAGACACCCTCGGGGACGGGATATCTTTTCTGGAGAGCTCTGGGGGGCCCCCCTGCAGCGCTGCTGAAGCGCTGCCAGGAACGCTTCTCTGCGTGCCTGCACGCGTGCAGGCACGCTTGGAAGCTTGCCGGAACCTCTCCTGGACCCGTTGCCGGGTCGCCGGAGTCGCTGCGAGGCCTGTGGAGCGCCGTGGAAGAGCTCCTGGCGGGCACCACCACCGTCCGGCTTCTAATCTTAAGCCCTTTACCTCTCAGCGAGTTCTCCGGGAAAAACCCGGAGAGCAAGGGCAAACACACCAGAAAGCTTCCGGGCGAGCCGTGCAACGCTCTCGCAAAGCTCTTCTGGCGCTCTGGAAAGCTCCCCTGCAGCGCTGCTGCAGCGCTGCCAGAAACGCTTCCACGCGTGCCTGCACGCTTCCACGCGTGCCTGCGCACGTGAGGGCACGCCTGGAAGCTTGCCGGAAGCTCCCCCGGACACGCTGCCGGCTCGAACGAGCTGCTGCGAGGATTCTGGAGCGGCGGAGATGGGCTGCTGCCGGGCACCACCAACGAGCGGCTTCTAATCTTAAGCCCTCTAGCTCTCAGCGAGCTCTCCGGGAAAAACCTTCTAGCTCTCGGAGAGCTCTCCGGGAAAAACCCGGAGAGACTGGAGAGCGAAAGTAACAAGCACCGGAAAGCTTTCCTGGCGAGCCCTCGGACGCTCTCGTGAAGCTGTGAAGCTCGTCTGGGGCTCTGGGGCCCCCCCTGCAGCGCTTTTGAAGCGCTGCCAGGAGCGCTTCCACGCGTGCCTGCACGCGTGCGGGCACGCGTGGGCGCTTGCCGGAAGCGCTCCCGGACCCGCTGCGAGGTTTTACAAGTCGCTGCGAGGATCCTGGACCGGCGAAAATGGGCTGCTGGCGGGCACCACCACCGTCCGGCTTCTAATCTAAAACCTTCTAGCTCTCGGAGAGCTCTCCGGGAACCCGGAGAGACCGGAGAGCGAAAGCAACGCGCGCCGGAAAGCTTTCCTGGCGAGCCTCGGACGCTCTCGTGGAGCTCTTCTGGGGCTCGGGGGGCTCCCCTGCAGTGCTTCTGAAGCGCTGCCAGGAACGCTTCCGCGCGTGCCTGCACGGATACAGGCGCGCGTGGACGCTTGCCGGAAGCGCCCCCGGACCCGCTGCGAGGTTTTACAAGGATCCTGGACCGGCGGAGATGGGCTGCTGGCGGGCACCGCCACCGTCCGGCTTCTAATCTAAAACCCTCTAGCTCTCGGAGAGCTCTCCGGGAAAAACCCGGAGAGACCGGAGAGCGAAAGCAACGCACGCCGGAAAGCTTTCCTAGCGAGCCCTCGGACGCTCTCGTGAAGCTCGTCTGGGGCTCTGGGGGCTCCCCTGCAGCGCTTCTGAAGCGCTGCCAGGAACGCTTCCACGCGTGCCTGCACGCGTGCAGGCACGCGTGGACGCTTGCCGGAAGCGCTCCCGGACCCGCTGCGAGGTTTTACAAGTCGCTGCGAGGATCCTGGACCGGCGGAGATGGGCTGCTGGCGGGCACCACCACCGTCCGGCATCTAATCGAAAACCCTCTAGCTCTCGGAGAGCCCTCCGGGAAAAACCCGGAGAGCGAAGAGACCTTCGTGGACGGGAAATCTTTCCTGGAGAGCTCTGGGGGGCTACCCTGAAGCGCTTCGAAAACACTGCCCGGCACGCCTCCATGCGTGCCTGCATGCGTGCAGGCACGCGTGGATGTGTGCCGGAAGCGCTCCCGGACCCGCTGCGACCCCAAACGAACCCCTGCGGGGATTCTGGAGCGGCGAAGATGGGCTGCTGGCAGGCACCACCACCGTCCGGCTTCTACTCTGAAGCCCTGTCGCTCTCAGAGAGCATACCAGGAACATTGTTTCTTTTGGTCGGGTCGGTCAACTAGCCTCACCCCGCGCCGGAATTCCTCTAGCTCATCGATGCCGAAGAGCTCTACGAGGTACTCTTAAGCTTCCAGCAACTAGCTAAGGGAAGCTCTAGAAGTGACTCGTAGAGCTTCCCTAAGCTAGCAGCTGGAAGCTTAAGAGTAATTCGGACGCACTGGCAGGCTAGTTGGCTCGAAAAATCTCGACGGAACTTTTGCTGACTTTTGCTCAGTTGAAAATTTTGTTCTCAAAATTTGAACATTCGTTTGAACTCTAATATTTTTTTCCCGTGATATTCGATCTTATTCCCGCTCGCCATCTTGATCTCAACTCGATCGGGTGAATATTACTATCGAAAAGCACTGTGGCGGGATCGGCCGTTTTGAGTCATCTTGATACGCGCTGACGGTTTTCTAAACACAACTCGAGCTTTAGGACAGCTACAGAGCTGGTGAGCACAGCTAATCGGTGTAGAATGATTAGGCGCGTTCGCCTGTTGAATCCAGAGGTCTGAACTCGGTCTGTTAGCCGAGCTAGGTCCGCAGACCTATTCGTAGTATGCGAGTCATCTTGACAGGAACTCTCGGTTTTCTGTACTTAACTCGAGCTGTAGGACAGCTACAGAGCTGATTCAGTTGCGTTTGTCTGTCGAATCCAGAGCTCTGAACTCGGTTTGCTGCCCGATCTAGAATCGCGAAACTATTCGTATTGGTCGAGTCATCTTGAGAAGTGCTCTCGGTTTTCTTCACTCAACTCGCGCTGAGGGTGGCTACAGTGCTGGTGACAGGAATCGATTTGAAAACATCAGGCGCGTCCGCCTGTCGAATCCAGAGCTCGGAACTCGGTCTGCTGCCCGAATTAGGTCTGCGAAACTACTGTATTGTTCGAGTCATCCTGAGAGGTGCTGTCGGTTTTCTGCACTTAACTCGGTCTGTAGGGGGGCTGCAGGGCTGGTAATGACAGGAGTCGATTCGCAGACATCAGACGCGTCCGCCTGTCGCATTCAGAGGTCAAAAAATATTCACTATGAGTCGGAATGTTGGTAGGTGCTGTCGGTTTTCTCAACTTAAGTCGAGCTAGGAAGCTCTACGAGTCTCCCGGCGGTAACCAAGGTTGACGGTTTACCGCCGGCGCCCAGTTATTGGTAGCGTCCAAAACCCGGATAGCGAGGAGACCCTTCGGGACAGGAAATCTTTCCTAGAGAGCTTCCTGGGGCTCCCCGGAAGCGCTTCGAAAGCACTGCCAGGCACGCCCCCATGCGTGCCTGCTCGCGTGCAAGCACGCGTGGACGCGTGCCTTCCTGCAATGCTGTGTCGAGCCCTCCTGGGGCGCCTGCAGAGCTCTGTCAAACCCTTCTGAAGCAATCCTGCATTGCTGCGGACCAGCTGCCGGCTCGGGCGGGGTGCTGCGAGGATCGTGGAGCGGCGGAGATGGGCTGCTGGCGGGCATCACCACCGTCCAGCTTCTAATCTAAAACTCTCTAGCTCTCAGAGAGCCCCCCGGGAATCTGTCCTAGAGAGCTCCCTGGGGCCCCCCTGAAGCGCTTCGAATGCACTGCCAGGCACGCCCCCATGCGTGCCTGCACGCGTGCAGGCAGGCGTGGACGCGTGCCGTCCTGCAATGCTGTGTCAAACCCTCCTGGGGCGCCTGCAGAGCTCTGTCGAACCCTTCTGAAGCGATCCTGCATTGCTGCGGACCCGCTTCCGGCTCGGGCGAGGTGCTGCGAGGATCGTGGAGCGGCGGAGATGGGCTGCTGGCGGGCACCACACCGTCCGGCTCTAATCTAAAACCCTTTAGCTCTCAGAGAGCTCTCCGGGAAAATCTGCTTTCTCAAAATAAAATGTCAAATATCTTTGAAATATTCGCACTTGGTGGCGTCCAAAAGCGGGAGAGCGAAGAGACCGTCGGGGAGGGGAAATCTTTCCTAGAGAGCTCTGGGGAGCTCCCCTGCAACGCTTCTGAAGCGCTGCCAGGAACGCTTCCACGCGTGCCTGCGCGCGTGCAGGCACACGTGGACAGCGCCCCCGAACCAGCTGCCGGCTCGGGCGAGGCGCTGCGGCCGACGTGGAGCGCCGTGGAGGAGCTCCTGGCGGGCACCACCACCGTCCGGCTTCTAATCTAAAGCCCTCTAGCTCTCAGAGAGCTCTCCGGGAAAAACCGACCCAAAATTAACGCATTGTCCGCCCTGGCCGGGTCGAGCAACTAGCTCCACCCCGTGCCGGAATTCCTCTAGCTCATCGATCACGAAGAGCTCTACGAGGTACTAGCTCCACCCCGCGCTGGGATTCCTCTAGCTCATCGATGCCGAAGTGCTCTACGAGGTATTCCTCTAGCTCATCGGTAACGAAGAGCTCTACGAGGTTCTCTTAAGCTTCCAGCAACTAGCTAAGGGAAGCTCTACGACTTACTCTTAAGCTTCCAGCAACTAGCTAAGGGAAGCTTTACGAGTTACTAGCTCTCCAGCGCCCCGGAATTACTCGGTCTGCTGCCCGAGGTAGGTCCGCGAAACTATTTGTATTGTTCGAATCACCTTGAGAAATGCTGTCGGTTTTCTGTACTTAACTCGGGCTGTAGGGGCGCTGCAGGGCTGGTAATTGCAGAAACCGACTCGTAGACATCAGGCGCGTCCGTCTGTCGCATGGCGAGGTCTGAAATCGGTCTGCTACTCGAGCTTGGTCAGCAAAACTATTCGTATCGCTCAAGTCATCTCGACAGGGACTGTCGGTTTTCTGTACTTAACTCGAGCTCTAGGGGAGCTACAGAGCTGATGCACACAGAAACCGATGCATAATGATCAGGCGCGTTCGTCTGTCGCATCCAGAGGTCTGAACTCGGTCTGCTACTCGAGCGAGGTCCGCGAAACTATTCGTATCGTTCGAGTCATCTTGATAGGTGCTGTCCGTTTTCGCACGTAACTCGGGCTGTTGGAGTGCTACGGAGCTCACCCGCACAGAAAATGATTCCGAATCATCAGGCCCGTTCGTCTGTTGCATCCAGAAGTCGAACTGGGTCTGCTACTCGGGCTAGGTCCGCAAAACTATTCGTATTCTTCGAGTCATCTTGACAGGTGTTATCCATTTTCTGTATTGAATTCGGGCTGTAGGAGAGCTACAGAGCTGGTGCGCACATCAACTGATGCAATAGCAATGGGAGCGTTCGTCTGTTGCATCGAGAGGCCCGAACTCGGTCTGCTACCCGAGCTAGGTTGACAAAGCTATTCGTATTCTGCCGACATTTCTTTTTCAAATGATGGTGAATTTCTTCACTGAACTCGATCGGCAGAGCAGCTCGAGAGCTCTTCGGCCGAAAAATCAAAATGACATCATGAGGCGCGAAGCATCTAGACGCTTGGTTTGGGTCTGTTGAGCGCAGACGCCAAACACGGATTCGTACTCTGCTGTTTTCTCCCTCATGGTATTTTCTGCACGCTGCAGATGAGCTATAGAACTGTTCAGCACAACAATGGGATACCACTAGACGCCTGAGATCAGTCTGCTATCAGCGCCCGGGATGAAAAACCTTTCGTTCTCTGCTAATTCTTTGGACAAAAGAAATGGTCAGGAAGCTGAGTCCCCCGGCGGAAAGAAAGGTTGACGGTTTACCGCCGGCGCCCAGTGAACTTCTCAGGTCCGTAGCTGCAGTATTACTATCAAAACACGTGGCGGAACCGACTCTGGTTCGAGTCATCTTGCGACACGTTGACAGTTTTCTGTACTTAACTCGAGATTTAGGAGAGCTACAGAGCTGGTGCTCACAGAAAAGAATTGAGAATTATCAGGCGCGTTCGTCTGTTGCATCCAGAGGTCTGAACTCGGTCTGCTACTCGAGCTAGGTCCACAAAACTATTCGTATTCTTCGAGTGATTTTCACCAGTGCTGTCGGTTCTCTGTACTTAACTCAAGATTTAGAGAAGCTACGAGCTGGTACGCACATAAACGGATTCAGTATCACCAGACGCGTTCGTCTGTTGCATCGAGAGGTCTGAACTCGTTCTGCTACTCGAGATAGGTCCACAACACTATTCGTATTTCTTAAGTTCTCTTTAGAGGCGCTGTCGGTATTCTGCACTTAACTCGAGCTGTAGCACAGCTACAGAGCTGGTATGTACAGAAACGGGTCCAGAATCATCAAGGGCGTTCGGCTGAAGCATCCAGAGCTCTGAACAAGGTCTGCTACTCGAGCTAGGTCCGTAAAACTATTTGTATGCGACAGTTTTTTTTAAGAGTTTTTTGGCTCTCGCTTCAGAAGCTTCCTTCATGTCTTCTGAGGAGCTGAGGAAGAAAAGAGCTCTACGAGGTTCCCGGCGGTAGCCAGGTTGACGGTTTACCGCCGGTTCCCAGTCATTCCGGGGCGCCGGAGAGCTAGTTGGCAAGAAAAATCGCGACGGACCTTTTGCAGACTTTTGGTTGGTTGAAAATTTTGTTCTCAACATTCAAAAATTCGTTTGAGCTCTAGTATTTTTTCCCAACATATTCGATCTTAATCCCGCTCGCCATCTTGATCTCAGCTCGATCGGGTACCGTTTACTGCCAAAAAGCGTTGCGGCGGAATCGGCCGTTTCGAGTCATCTTGACATGCGTTGACGGTTTTTTGTGCTGAACTCGAGCTGTCGAGGAGCTACAGAGCTGATGCTTACAGAAACCGATTCAAAATCATCAGGCGCGTTCGTCAGTTGCATCTAGAGGTCTGAACTCGGTTTGCTACTCGATCTAGGTCCGCGGAACTATTTGATTATCCGAGTCATCTTGACAGGTGCTGTCGGTTTTCTGTACTTAACTCGGGCTGTTGGGAGAGCTATATAGCTGGTATTCACAGAAACCGATTGATAATTATCAGGCGCGTCCGTCTCTAGCATCTAGGGGTCTGAGCTCGGTGTACTACTCGAGCTGGGTCGCGAAACTATTCGTATTCTACGCATTTTTCTGGCGGATACGGAAGATTTTCGGTGTTCAATTCGAGCTGTAGAAGAGCTACAGAGCTGATGCGCATACGTAACCAATTTGGAATCATCATGCGCGTTCGTCTGTTGCATCCAGTGGTCTGAACTCGGTCTGCTACTCGAGCTAGGTTCGCGAAGCTATTCGTATTCTTCGAGTCATCTTGACAGGTGCTGTCCGTTTTCAGTACTTAACTCGGGCTGTAGAAACGCTTTAGAGCTGGTGCTCACAGAAACTGATTCAGAATCATCAGGCGCGCTTGCGTGTTGCAGCGAGAGCTCTGGACTAGGTCTGCTACGAGCCATGTCCGCGAAACCATTTGTATTCTTCGAGTTCTCTAAGCAGGCGCTGTCGGTGTTCTGTACTTAACTCGAGTTTTAGCATAGCTAGAGAGCTTGTGCGCACACAGAACCGATTCAGAATCGCAGGCGCGTTCGGCTGAAGCATCTAGAGCTCTGAACTCGGTCTGCGACTCGAGCTAGGTCGCAAAACTACTCGTATTGGACCAATTTTTCTTCGAAATGACGGTGAATTTCTTCACCTAACTTGAGAGCTCTTGGCACGTAAATGAGATGGAAGTCATGAGGCGCCGCTTGGCTGGATCTGTTCAGCGCAACAATGGGAAGGGAATTATCAGCGGCAATATCTAGACGCCTGAGATCAGTCTGCTATCAGCGCTCGGGCAAATATTCGTCCCCTGCTACTTCTTTGGACATAATATGTGGAAAGGAAGCTCTACGAGTCTCCCGGCGGTAAGAAAGGTTGACGGTTTACCGCCGGCGCCCAGTATTATGGCCAAAGAATTGGCAAACAACGAATATTTCTTCAGCCCGAGCGCTGATAGCGGACTGATCTCAGACGTCTAGATACATTTCGCTATTGCCCCTGATGATTCCCTTCCCATTGCTGTGCTGAACAGCTTTGTAGCTCATCTGCAGCACGAGTAAATCCAATGAAACAGTACCATTTCCAAGAAAATAGCAGAGCGCGAATCGGTGTTCGGTCCTAGCGCTAATAGCAAACTGAGCGCGGGTGTCCAGATACTTTCGAATGGCGCGCATGATGATCTCTTCCCAAATGTCTACGAGCTTTCAAGCTCATCTGCGCCTCGAGTTCAGTCCAGAAAACGAATTCCATCACAAGGAAAACAACAATAGTATGCCTCGTTGTTTGGCGTCTGCGCTTATAGCAGACCCAAGCCAAGCGTCAAGATACTCTAGACTAGCACGCCTCATGATTCATTTTGATTTACGTGCCGAAGAACTCTCAAGTTCTTCTGCAGCTCGAGTTAAGTAAAGAAATTCAACATCATTTCGAAAAAGAATCGGTCGAATACGAATAGGTTTGCGGGCCTAGTTCGAGTAGCAGACCAAGTGCAGACCTCTCGATGCAACCGACGAACGCGCCTGATGATTCTGAATCGGTTTCTGTGCGTACCAGCTCTGTAATGGTCCTACAGATCGAGTTGAGTAGAGAAAACCGACAGCATCTGTCAAGATGACTCGAATAATAAGAATAGTTTTGCGGACCTAGCTCGAGTAGCAGACCGAGTTCAGACCTCTCGATACAACGGACGAACGCGCCTGATGAATCTGAATCGGTTTCTGTAAGTATCAGCTCTGTAGTGTTCCTACAGCCCGAGTTAAATGCGAAAAACCGACAGCACCTGTCGAGATGACTCGAATAGTACGAATAGTTTCGCGGACCTAGCTCGAGTAGCAGACCGAGTTCAGACCTCTCGATTCAACAGACGAACGCGTATGATGATTCTGAATCAGTTTCTGTGACTATCAGCTCTGTAGCTTTCCTAAATCGCGAATTAAGTACAAAAAAACCGACAGCGCCTGTCGAGATGACTCGAAACGGCCGATCCCGACGGAGTGCTTTTTGGTAGTAAAAGGTACCCGATCGAGCTGAGATCAAGACGGCGAGCGGGGATAAGATCGAATATATTTTTGAATTTCGAGAACAAAATTCTCAACCGACCAAAAGTCACCAAAAAGTCCGTCGATATTTTTCTTGCCAACTAGCACTCCAGCGCCCCGGAATTACTCTTAAACTTCCAGCAACTAGCTAAGGGAAGCTCTACGAGTTACGGGGCACTCACACTGGAAAGCTTTCCTGGAGAGCTCTGGGGAGCACCCCTGAAGCGCTTCAGAAGCGCTGTCAGGCAAGCTTCCACGCATGCCTGCACGCGTGCAGGCACGCGGGAACGCGTGCCGGAAGCGCTCCCGGACCCGATGCGACCTCAAACAAGCCCCCGCGGGAATTCTGGAGCGGCGAAGATGGGCTGCTGGCGGTCACCACCACCGTCCGGCTTCTAATCTAAAGCCCTATTGCTCTCAGAGAGCTCTCCGGGAACCTGTTCTTGTCCCAAACCCGGATAGCCAAGGGAGAGATGCGCGCGCACAGGTCTCGCCGCGCATGCAGCGCCCCCGCCGTGCTCCTGGCGCCGCGCGTGCTCCCGCTCTCGCCTCAAACGTCTCAGACTGCTCCGCGCGCGGTTTCTGCGTGCAGTGCGGCCAGGCGCTCTTAAACGTGCGCAGAGGCGCAGGGAAGCGCGGGAAGCGGAGCTCGACAGTCGCTGGGAAGCGCCCCTGAAGCGCTTCTGGAACGCTGACAGCGACGCCATCGGGCGTGCCTGCACGCGTGGGGGCACGTTGTCAGGGGTGCTTCGCGAGGCCGGGGTGCTTTGCTTCGCGAGGCCTCTGGAGCACGTTCTACGGAAACGTATTGGAACTGGCGCTCCGGGACACGCTGCGGGACCCGGGGAGTCACAGAAGGGATCGTGGAGCGGTGAGCGCGGGAGTGCGGCGACGCACGCGCAACCGCCGGCTGCTCTTCTGACA
Source organism: Prorocentrum cordatum (assembly GCA_963575745.1). Lineage (NCBI taxonomy): Eukaryota > Dinophyceae > Prorocentrales > Prorocentraceae > Prorocentrum > Prorocentrum cordatum. The sequence continues at coordinate 61,813 of CAUYUJ010003423.1, read as the reverse complement.
ACCCTATCTATCCCAAGAGGCTATCGGGGAATACTCTTGCAAGCTTTTCTGGGGGGCCCTGGGGAGCTCCTGAAGCTCTTCTGAAGCGCTGCCAGCCGCGACGCTGCCGCGCGTGCCTGTACGCGTGCGGGCGCGCCTGGACGGGTGCCGGAAACGCCCCCAGACGGGCTGCCGGGACCGGCGAGTCGCTGCGAGGATCGTGGAGCGGCGGAGGTGGGCGTGTCCCCGTCGCCACCCACACCCGGCTTCTTCTCTGAAGCCCTCAGCTCTCCAAGGAGTTATCTGGAAATTTTCTTGTCAACTAGCTCTCCAGCGCGCCGGAATTATTCTTAAGCTTCCAGCAACTAGCTCAGGGAAGCTCTGCGAGTTACTAGCTCCACCTTGCGCCCGAATTTCTCTTAGCTCATCTTGCCGAAGAGCTCTACGAGGTACTTGGTAGCGTCCAAAACCCGGAGAGCGAAGAGGGGGCTCTACCGAAGCGCTTCTGAAGCGCTGCCGGGCACGCTTCTACGCGTGCCTGCGCGCGTGTAAGCGCGCGTGGACGGCTGCCCGAAGCGCTCCCGGACCCGCTGCGACGTCCGGCGACTTGCTACGGGGGTCGTGGAGCGGCGGAGATGGGCTGCTGGCGGGCACCACCACGGTCCGGCTTCTACTCTAAAGCCCTCTAGCTCTCAGAGAGCTCTTCGGGAATTACCCTTAAGCTTCCAGCGACTCGCTTAGTGAAGCTCTACGAATTACTAGCTGCACCCCGCGCCGGAATTCCTCTAGCTCATCGATGCCGAAGAGCTCTACGAGGTACTCTGGAAACCTGTCCTGGCGAGCTTAGGGGGGCTCTCCGCAGCACGCTTCCACGCCTGCCTGCACGCGTGCAGGCGCGCGTGGACGCGTGGCGGAGGCGCGCCCAGACGGGCTGCCAGGACAAACAACCCACTGCGATGAATTTGGAGCGGTGAAGATGGGTTGCTGATTGGTAGCTTCCAAAACCCGGAGAGCAAACAGGCGCTCAGACCGGAAAGCTTTCCTGAAGAGCTCCGTGGAGCTCCCCTGAAGCGCTTCTGAAGAGCGGCCAGGCACGCTTCCACGCGTGCCTGCACGCGCGCAGGCACGCGTGGACGCGTGCCGGAAGCGCCCCCGGACACGCTGCGACGTTTTACAGGCCCCTCTGGGGATTCTGGAGCGGCGAAGATGGGCTGCTGGCAGACACCACCATCGTCGGGCTTCTACTCTAAAGCCCTAGAGCTCTCAGAGAGCTCTCTGGGAACAGGCACCACCACGGTCCGGCTTCTAATCTGAAACCCTATAGCTCTCAGAGAGCTCCCCCGGAACTCCTCTGGATCATCGATGCCGAAAAGCTCTGCGACGTATTGTCTGCCCGGGCCAGGTTGGCCAACTAGCTCCACCCCGCGCCGGAATTCGTCTAGCTTGTCGATGTCGAAAAGCTCTACGAGGTACTGGGCGCCGGCGGTGAACTTACCGCCGGGAGACTCGTAGAGCTCCTTGCCATATTATGTCCAAAGAATTAGCAGAGAACGAATAGTAACTCGCAGAGCTTCCCTTAGCTAGTTGCTGGAAGCTTAAGAGTAATTCCGGCGCGCTGGAGAGCTAGTTGGCAAGAAACATCTCGACGAACTTTTTTTGTGTGACTTTTGCTCGGTTGAAAATTTTGTTCTCGAAATTCAACAATTCGTTAGAGCTCTAATATTTTTTTCCCGTGATATTCGATCTTATTCTGCTCGCCGTCTTAATCTCAGCTCGATCGGATACCTATCACTGCCAAAAAGCACTCGGGCGGGATCGGCTGTTTCGAGTCATCTTGACAGGTGCTGTCGGTTTTCTGTAACTAACTCGAGATTTAGGAGAGCTACAGAGCTAGTGCGCACACGAATCGATTGATAATCATCAGGCGCGTTTGTCTGTTGCATCGAGAGGTCTGAACTCGGTCTGCTACTCGAGCTAGGTCCGCGAAACTATTTGTATTCTTCGAGTCATCTTAACAGGCGCTGTCGGTGTTCTGTACCTAACTCGAGCTGTAGCATAGCTACAGAGCTGGTACGCGCCCATAATCGATTGAGAATCATCAGGCGCGTTCGGCTGAAGCATCTAGAGCTCTGAACCCAGTCTGCTACTCGAGCTAGGTCCGCAAAACTATTCGTATTCGACAGATTTTTCAAAATCATGGCAAATTTCTTCACTTGACTCGAGCTGCAGATGAGCTTGTGAGCCCTCTGGCACAAAAATCAAAAGAAAATCGCGAGGCGCGCTAGTCTGAAGTATCTAGACTCTTGGCTTGGGTCTGCTATGAGCGCAGACACCAATTTAGAATCATCATGCGCGTTCGCCTGTTGCATCCAGAGATCTGAACTCGGTCTGCTACGCGAGCTAGGTCCGCAAAACTATTCGTATTCGAAAGATTTTTTCGAAATGGTGCTGAATTTCTTCACTTAACTCGAGCTCGAGCGCTCTTTGGCACAGAAATGAGAAGACAATCATGAGGCGCGCTAGTCTGAAGTATCTAGACGCTTGGCTTGGGTCTGTTATGAGCGTAGACGCCAAACAACTAGTCATACTCTGTTATTTATCTGGTGATGGAAATCGTTCTACTGTTCAGCGCAGCAATGGGAAGGGAATTATCAGGGGCAACAGTGAAATGTATCTAGACGCCTGAGATCAGTCTGCTATCAGCGCTCGGGCTGAAAAACTTGTTGTTCTCTGCTAATTCTTTGGACATCATATATGGCGTGGAAACTCTACGAATCTCCCGGCGGTAAGAAAGGTTGACGGTTTACCGCCGGCGCCCAGTTTTTCAGCCCGAGCACTGATAGCAGACTGATCTCAGGCGTCTAGATACATTTCAGTATTGCCCCTGATGATTCTCTTCCCATAGCTGTGCCGAAAAGCTCTCTAGCTCATGTGCAGCATAGCAAGAGAAACAATACCATTCCCAAAAAAGTAGCAGAGTACGAATCGGTGTTCAGCCCTAGAGCTAGTAGCAGACTGAGCGCGGGTGTCTAGATACTTTCAAATAGCGCGCATGATGATTCTCTTCCCATTGCAATGCCTGGGAGCTCTCAAGGTCATCTGAACGTCGAGTTCAGTCCAGAATACGAACTCCATCACCAGACGAAAAACAGAGTATGACTAGTTGTCGGCCTGTGCATAACAGATCCAAGCCAAGCGTCTAGATACTCCAGACTAGCGCGCCTCATGTGTTTCTTCTGATTTCTGTGCAGAAGAGCTCTCAAGCTCATCTGCAGCTCGAGTTAAGTGAAGAAATTCACCATCAGTTCGAAAAAAATCGGCCAATTACGAATAGTTTTGCGGACCTAGCTCGAGTAGCAAACTGAGTTCAGAGCTCTAGATGCTTCAGCTGAACGCGCCTGATGATTCTGAACCGATTACGTGTGCGTACCAGCTCTGTAGCTATGCTACAGCTCGAATTAAGCACAGAACACCGACAGCGCCTGTTCAGAGAACTCGAAGCATACGAATAGTTGCGCAGACCTAGCTCGAGTAGCAGACAGAGTTAAGACCTCTTGATGCAGACGAACGCGCCTGATGATTCTGAATCGATTCGTGTGCGTACGAGCACTGTAGCCATGCTACAGCCCGAGTTGAATACAGAACACCGACAGCGCCTGTTAAGATAACTCGAAGAATACAAATAGTTTCGCGGACCTCGCTCGAGTAGCAGACCGAGTCCAGACCTCTCGATGCAACAGACGAACGCGCCTGATGATTCTGGATCGATTCGTGTGCGTACCAGCTCTGTAGCTCTCCTACAGCCCGAGCTAAGTACAGAAACCCGACAGCACCTGTCAAGATGACTCGAAGAATACGAATAGTTTCGCGGACCTAGCTCGAGTAGACGACCGATTTCAGACCTCTGGATGCAACAGACGAGCGCGCATGATGATTCTGAATCGGTTTCTGTGCGTACCAGCTCTGTAGCTCTCCCGAATCTCGAAGTACAGAAAACCGTCAACGCGTGTCAAGATGACTCGAAACGCCCGATCCCGCCGCAACGCTTTTTGGCAGTAAGAGGTACCAGATCGAGCTGAGATTAAGACGGCGAGCGGGAATAAGATCGAATATGGTGGGAAAAATTACTAAAGCTCTAACGAAATGTTGAATTCCGAGAACAAAATTTTCAACCGAGCAAAAGTCACCAAAAGGTCCGTCGAGATTTTTCTTGCCGACTAGCTCTCCAGCGCGCCGGAATTACTCTTGAGCTTCCAGCAACTTGGTAGCGTCCAAAACCCGGAGAGCAAAAAGGTATTCAGACAAACACAGCAACACGCACATGGTTTAGCGTGCGTGGAGACGCCGGCAGCCTCGCGTGGGGGATCTCTGGAGACGCTGGAAAGCTTCCCTTCGAAGCTGTGAGTACGCTGGAAAGCTTCCTCAAGAGCTCTGGGGGGCTCTGCTGAAGCGCTTCTGAAGCGCTGCCAGGCACGCTTCCACGCGTGCCTGCGCGCATGCAGGCACGCGTGGACGCGTGCCAGAAGCGCTCCCGGACGGGCTGCCAGGTCCGGCGAGTTGCTGCGAGGATCGTGGAGCGGCGGGAATGAGCTGCTGGCGTGCACCACCACCGTCCGGCTTCTAATCTAAAACCCTTTAGCTCTCAGAGAGCTCTCCGGGAACTAGCTGAGGGAAGCTCTACGAATTACTAGCTGTTCCCCGCGCCGGAATTCCTGTAGCTCATCGATGCCAAATAGCTCTACGAGGTACACCGGAAAACTTTCCTGGAGAGCTCTGGGGGGCTCTCCTGAAGCGCTTCTGAAGCGCCGCCAGGCACGCTTGCGCGCGTGCCCGCGCGCGTGCAAGCACGCGTGGAAGCGTGCCGGAAGCGCCCCCGGAGTGGCTGCGACCCCGGGCAAGTCGCTGCGGGGAACGTGGGGCGCCGTAGGCACCACCACCGTCTGGCTTCTAATCTGCTCAGAGAGCTCCCCGGGAATTCTTCTAAGCTTTCCTGACGTGCTCTGGGAAGCTCTCCTGACGGGCTTCTGAAGAGCTGCCAAGCACGCTTCCACGCGTGCCTGCACGCGTGCAGGCACGCGTGGACGCGTGCCAGAAGCGCTCCCGGACACGCTGCCGGTTCAAACAAGTCGCTGCGGGGATTCTGGAGCGGCGAAGATGGGCTGCTGGCAGGCACCACCACCGTCCGGCTTCTAATCTAAAACTCTATAGCTCTCGAGCCCTCCTGGAATTTAACTGCTGCGAGGTACACCGGAAAGCTTTCCTGACGAGCTCTGGGAAGTTCTCCTATACCGCTTCGGAAGCGCTGCCAGGCACGCTTCCACGCGTGCCTGCACGCGTGCAGGCACGCGTGGACGCGTGCCGGAAGCGCCCCCGGACCAGCTGCCGGTTTAAACGAATACCTCGTAGAGCTTTTCGGCAAAATGAGCTAAGAGGAATCTGGGCGCAGGGTGGAGCTAGTTGATAGACCCGACCAGAACGGACAATGTGGTGACTTGAGCTCGATTTCCTTAAGATTTGGTAGAGTTTTGACAGGTCATATTAAGAAATCATATTTCTCCTACAGGTAGCATGCTATGATAAGCTCTGCGTCTTAATATGAGAATTCTAAATGCAGTTTTACTATAAAAGACGCGGAGAAACCGATAGTATGGTGACACGAAATGAATGAAAATCTGAAGTTTAAGATATACTATTCCCGATAATCTCTGTTCTATTCCGAGCATTTCTGTGTGTGGAGAAAGTTGCTCGGGCTCGGAGTTTGGGCTCTAGAGCGTGCTGATGCTGGGGCTCGAACTGGGGATTGGGCTCGGACTCGCACACGGACTCGGACTTGGGCTCGGGCTTGGGGTCGGGCTCGGGCTCAATCTTTGGCTCGGGCTCGCGCTCGGGCTCGGGCTCATTCTCGGGCTTGGGCTTGCGCTCGGGCTCGCTCATTCGCACCTGTAGTGGGTTGTGCCGCGTGTGGCTGTGACATTCTCGGGTCCGTAGCTGCATTATTACCATTAAAAGAGTTGGCAGAATCGACTTTGGGTGAAAACTGAAAGACGTAATTTTTCGAGTTTTTCAGCTCACGCGTAAGAAAGCTTCCCCCATGTGTTCGGAGCAGTGCCGTGCGAGGAAAGAGCTCTACGAGGCTTCCGGCGGTGACCTGGTTGACAGTTTACCGCCGGCTCCCAGTTTCTGCGACGATTCTGGAGCGCCGTGGAGAAGCTGCTGGCAGGCACCACCACCGTCCGGCTTCTAATCTAAAACCCTATAGCTCTCAGAGAGCTCTCCGGGAATCAAAGAGGCGCTCACACTGGAAAGCTTTCCTGGCGAGCTCTGGGAAGCTCTCCTGAAGCGCTTCTGAAGCGCTGCCAGGCACGCTTCCACGCGTGCCTGCACGCGTGCAGGCACGCGTGGACGCGTGCGGGAAGCGCTCCCGGAAAGCGCCCCCGGACCAGCTGCCGGTTCCGGCAACTCGCTGCGGGGATTCTGGACCAGCGAAGATAGGCTGCTGGCAGGCACCACCACCGTCCAGCTTCTAATCTAAAGCCCTATAGCTCTCAGAGAGCTCTCCGGGAATTACTCTGAAGCTTCCAGCGACTAGCTAAGGGAAGCTCTACGAGTTACGCAGCAGACGCACGCGGTTTAGTGTGCGTGGAGACGCTGGAAACCTCGCGTGACGGAGCTCTGGAGAAGCTGGAAAGCTTCCCTGCAAAGCTCTGAATACTCTGGAAAACTTTCCCCCAAGAGCTCCGGGGAGTTCTCCTGAAGCGCTGCCAGCGACGCGTCCACGCGTGCCTGCACGCGTGCAGGCACGCGTGGACGCTTGCCGGAAGCGCTCCCGGACAATCTGCGAAGTTTTACAAGTCGCTGCGGGGATCGTGGACCGGCGAAGATGGGCTGCTGGCAGGCACCACCACCGTCCGGCTTCTAATCTAAAACCATATAGCTCTCAGAGAGCTCCCCGGAAACAAACGCAGCACACGCACGCGGTTTAGCGTGCGTGGAGACGCGGGAAATCTCGCGTGACGGAGCTCTGGAGACGCTGGAAAGCTTCCCTGCGAAGCTTTGAATACTCTGGAAAGCTTTCGTGAAGAGCTCTGGGGAGCTCTCCTGAAGGGCTTCTGAAGCGCTGCCACGACGCTTCCACGCGTGCCTGCACGCGTGGACGCGTGCCGGAAGCGCTCCCGGACACGCTGCGACCTCAAACAACTCGCTGCGGGGATCGTGGACCGGCGAAGATGGGCTGCTGGCAGGCACCACCGCCATCCCGCTTCGAATCTATAACCTTATAGCTCTCAGAGGGCTCTCCGGGAACTAGAAAGCTTTCCTGAAGAGCTCTGGGGGGCTCTCCTGAAGCGCTTCTGAAGCGCTGCCGGAAGCGCTCCCGGACACGTTGCGAACGCAAAAAAAGCCTCTGCGACGATTCGGGACCGCCGTGGAGGAGCTGCTGGCAGGCACCACCACCGTCCGGCTTCTAATCTAAAGCCCTATAGCTCTCAGAGAGCTCTCCGGGAAACTAGCTGCACCCCGCGCCGGAATTCCTCTAGCTCATCGATGCCGAAGAGCTCTACGAGGTATGAGGTATAACGAAGAGCTCTACGAGGTACTCGCTCCACTCAGCGCCGGAATTCCTCTAGCTCATCGTGAACGAAGAGCTCTACGAGGTATCTTAGGAGCTTTACGAGGTACCAGCTGCACCCCGCCCCGGAATTCCTCTAGCTCATCGACGCCGCAAAGCTAGCTCTACGAGGTCCCACCTCCACCCCGCGCAGGAATTCCTCTAGCTCATCGCTGCCGAAGAGCTCTACGAGGTATACCTCGTAGAGCTCTTCGGCGTCGATGAACTCTACGAGGTCTACCTCGGACCCAGCTCTGATAGAAGACCGATTCAGGCGTCTAGATACGTTGAGCTAGCGCGCCTGATGATTTCCCTCCGATTGCTGTGTCAAATAGCTCCGTAGCTGATCTGCAGCTCGAGTTAAGTGAAGAAAACCAATACCATATCTAGAAAATATTAGAGTAGTAATAGTTGCTCGAACCCAGCTCTGATAGCAGACCGGGTTCAGGCGTCTAGATACTAGGAACTAGCGCGCCTGATGATTCCCTTCCGATTGCTGTGCCGAACAGCTCTGTAGCTCATCTGCAGCTCGAGTTATGTCAAGAAAGCCATCGCCATCTCTAAAAAAAAAATAGCAGAGTGCGAAGTTTTTCGGTCCCAGCGCTGATAGCAGACCGAGGTCGGGCGTCTAGTCAGTTTGAACTAGCGCGCCTGGTGATTTCATTCCGATTGCAGTGCCAAACAGCTCTGTAGCTCATCTGCAGCTCGAATTAAGTCAAGAAAACCATCACCATCTCAAAAAAGTAGTCGAGTACGAATAGTTGTTCAGCCTCGGCGCTTATAGCAGACTGATTTCAGACGTCCAGATACTACGAACTAGCGTGCCTCATGATTTCCTTCCGATTGCTGTGCCGAACAGCTATGTAGCTCATCTGCAGATCGAGTTAAGTCAAACAAACCATCGCCATCACCACAAATAGCAGGGTACGAATAGTGTTTCGGCCCCAGCGCTGGTAGCAGACCGAGTTCAGGCGTCTAGATACTTTAGACTATCGCGCCCAATGATTTCCTTCCGACTGCTGTGCCGAAGAGCTCTGTAGCTCATTGGCAGCTCGAGTTAAGTCAAGACAGTCATCATCATCTCTAGAAGAATTAATCGAGTACAAATTGTTTCGCGGACCTAGCTTGAGTAGCAGACCCAGTGCAGACATCTCGATACTTCAGACGAAAGCGTCTCACGATTCTAGATCGATTATATGTGCCTAGCAGCTCTGTAGCTGTCCTACAGCTCGAGTTAAGTACAGAAAACCGACAGCATCTGTCAAGATGACTCGAAACAGCCGATCCCGCCTGAGTGCTATTTGGCAGTAGTAGGTACCCGATCGACCTGATATTAAGATGGCGAGCGGGAAAGATATCGAAAATGAATAAAAAAACTAGAGCTCTAACGAATGGTTGAATTTCGAGAAATCGAATTTAAACCGAGCAAAATTATGCAAAACTTCCGTCGATATTTTTTGCCAGCTAGCCCCCCAGCGCGCCGGAATACTCTTCTAGCTTCGCCGCTAACGCTCTTTGAGAAGCTCTACGAGTCATGCTCCGAGAAGCTTTCTACTTCGATTCTAAGCACTCTTACGCGTGCAAGGAGCTCTACGAGGTTCCCGGCGGTGACCAGGTTGACGGTTTACCGCCGGCGCCAGTTACTCTTCTAGCTTCGTCGCTAAAGCTCTTAGGGGAGCTCTAGGAGTCACTGGCTTCACCCTGCGCCCGAATTCCTTTTAGCTTATCTCGTCGAAGAGCTCTACGAGGTACTGGCGCCCCCTTGCGCCCGAATTCCTCTTAGCTCATCTTTGGGAAGAGCTGGCATGAGTGGCGCGCTTAAGCGTGCGCAGAAGCGACCAAAGTGCGCGTGTAAGCGTGCGCAGCAGCGCACAAAGCGCACGCGGCGTGCCTGGCGCTCTCGTGAGGCGACGCCTTTAAGCATGCGTGAAACGTTGCGACGCGCGCTTGACCCGCTTCCAGCGACGCTTCGAGGCGTGCCGCACGGCTGTGACGCCCGCTTGAGGTGCCTCCAACGACGATTCGAAGCGTGCCTGAAACGCAGCGACGCGTGCTTGAAGTGCTGCGAAGCGCCCCAGGACGCGCCGCATGTTCCGGCGACTCGCGGCGAGAATCCTTGACCGGCAAGCGTTGGCGTCCGGCCCAACCAGCCGGCCCAACCAGCCATCGCGCCGTGTTCTTCTCTGAAGCCCATCTCAGCCCACACGGAGCTACCCGGGAATCTCTGCCGCCCGCCCCCCCCCGCGCGGGCCGCCCCGCTCCCCGCGCGCGCTCGGGCGCCGCGGGGGGTGGGGCAGTGCTGTAGTTTGAGCCGGCGCGCGCGCAGGGGGAGGTAAGGGGAGGGCGCGCGCGGTCGTCGTTCTCGTCGTCGTGCGCGCCCTCTACCGTCTCTGTCGCCTCCTCCTCCTGCTGCTTTCTCTCTTCTCTTTCTCTTTTCTCTCCGCTCCCGCTTCCCCTTCCGCTCGCTCCCTCCGGCCTGCTCCCGTTCGTGCTCTGCCTCCCGCTCGTGCTCTGCCTCCTGCTGCCGCTGCTGCTCCCGCTCCCGCTCCCGCTCCCGCTCCTCCTTCATCCTCCTTCTTCTGCTTCTGCTCCTCTGCTCTTGCTGTTGTCTCTCTCTCTGCTCCCTATCGCTCTCCTGTTGTCCGTTTTCCTCGTTTTCCTCCCCGCCCTGGCTCTCAGCGCCGGGGCTGCAACCCGGGGTCTGGTTCCCCGGGCCGCGACCCTGGCTCCCAGTGCCAGGGCCGCAACCCAGGGTCTGCTTCCCCGGGCCGAACCCTGGCTCTCCGTGCCAGGGCCGCGCCTGGAGCTCTCCCTGGTCCACCAGTCGACTGCCCAGCGTGTGGCATTCTGGTAGTAGATAGCCAGCCGGGAGCCCACCATGAGCACGCTGCCCTGATACTGCTGCCCGCAAGACCCACGAGACCTCTGGAGAGGATTCCACGGGAACGCATTGGTGACCGCTCTCTGGAACCTCCTGCAAACTCGGACAACCTCCTGCGGGGATTCTGGACCAGCGAAGATTGGCTGCTGGCGAGCACCACCGCCCTCCGGCTTCTTATCTATGAAGCCCTATAGCCCTCAAGGAGCTATCCGCGAAATTGATCTTCTAGCTTCGCCGCTAACGCACTTAGGAAAGCTCTACGAGTCACTGGCGCCGTCGGTGGAGCTCTCTATGGGGCCGCGATCCGGGGTGTGCCGAAATGGCCCGAGGCCGCCGGGTAAGTTTTGCCACTGCTTCGGCGGAATTCCCCATGGGGCCACGATCCTCGTGAGGGGTGTGCCGAAATGCCCCGATGCCGCCATGCGAACGCTGCCACTGGGGGTCTTCCGTGAGCTCCCTATAAGGCCACGATCCTCGTGAAGGGTGTGCCGAAATGGCCCGGGGCCGCTTTGCTAACCCTGTCGCTGGGGGCCTTCGGTGAAGCTCTCTATGGGGCCACGATCCTCGTGAGGGGTGTGCCGACATGGCCCGAGGCCGCCGTGCAAACCCTGCCACTGGCGTCTTCGCTGGAGCTCCCTATGGGGCCACGATCCTCGTGAGGGGTGTGCCGAAATGGCCCTGCCGCTGCGATCCTCGCGAGGGGTGTGCCAGCATGGCCCGAGGCCGCCATGCGAAGCCTGCCACTGGCGCCTTCGGTGGAGCTCCCTAGGATCCTCGTGAGGGGTGTGCCGAAATCGCCCGAGGCCGCCGTGCGAACGCTGCCACTGGGGCCTTCGGTGGAGCTCCCTGTGGGGCCGAGATCCTCGTGAGGGGTGTGCCGGCATGGCCCGGGGCCGCCATGCGAACGCTGCCACTGGGGCCTTCGGTGGAGCTCCCTATGGGGCCACGATCCTGGTGAGGTGTGTGCCGAAATGGCCCGAGGCCGCCATGCGAACGCTGCCACGGGGGCCTTCGGTGGAGCTCCCTATGGGGCCACAATCCTCGTGAAGGGTGTGCCGGAATGGCCCGAGGCCGCCATGCGAACGCTGCCACTGGGGCCTTCGATGGAGCTCCCTAGGATCCTCGTGAGGGGTGTGCCGAAATCGCCCGAGGCCGCCGTGCGAACGCTGCCACTGGGGCCTTCGGTGGAGCTCCCTGTGGGGCCGAGATCCTTGTGAGGGGTGTGCCGGCATGGCCCGGGGCCGCCATGCGAACGCTGCCACTGGGGCCTTCGGTGGAGCTCCCTATGGGGCCACGATCCTGGTGAGGTGTGTGCCGAAATGGCCCGAGGCCGCCATGCGAACGCTGCCACGGGGGCCTTCGGTGGAGCTCCCTATGGGGCCACAATCCTCGTGAAGGGTGTGCCGGAATGGCCCGAGGCCGCCATGCGAACGCTGCCACTGGGGCCTTCGATGGAGCTCCCTATGGGGCCACGATCCCTGTGAGGGGTGTGCCGAAATCGCCCGAGGCCGCCATGCGAACGCTGCCACTTGTGCCTTCGGTGGAGCTCCCTGTGGGGCCATGATGAGGGGTGTGCCGAATTGGCCCGCGGCCACCATGCGAACGCTGCCACTGGGGCCTTCGGTGGAATTCCCTATGGGGCCACGATCCTCGTGAGGGGTGTGCCGACATGGCCCGAGGCCGCCGTGCGAACGCTGCCACTGGGGCCTTCGGTGGAACTCCCTATGGGGCCACGGAGCGCTGTACTGGGCGTGGGGGGAGGAGGAGGAACGCGGGGCGACGTCTCTTCAAAACGAGGACCCAACACCACAGGATTGTTGGGAACAAATCTCGACGATTTTTTATTTTAAAGCGTTTTCTCGAAATTTGAAAATTCGTTTGAGCTCTACTATTTTTTCCTCATATTCAATCTTATTCCCGCTCGCCATCTTCATCTCAGGTCGATCGTGTACATATTACTGCTAAAAAGCGTGTGGGTGGGATCGGCTGTTTAGTGACGTGTTGGCAGGTGCTGTCGGTTTTCTGAACTTAACTCGAGCTGCAAATGAGCTAAAGAGCTGTTCGGCACAGCAAGCGGAAGGAAATGATCAGAAGCGCTAGTCCGAAGTATCTAGATGCCCGAAATCGGTCTGCTACCAGAGCTGGATCCGGAAAATTTTTCGCACTCTGCTAGTTTTTTCCAGAGATGATGATGAGTTTCTTGATGTAAGTCGAGCTGCAGATGAGCTACATAGCTGTTCGGCACGGCAATCGCAAGGAAATCATCAGAAGCGCTAGTCTGAAGTATCTAGATGCCCGAAATCGGTCTGCTACCAAAGCTCGGTCCGAAAAGCTAGTCGTACTATGCTAATTTTCTGGGAGATGATGATGATTTTCTGGATGTTACTCGAGCTGTGGATTAGCTACAGAGCTGTTCGGCACAGCAATGGAAACGGAATCAGCAGAAGCACTGGTCTCGAGTATCTAGATGCCCGAACTCGGTCTGCTACAAGAGCGGGGTTCCAACAACTATTCGTACTCTGCTAATTTTTTCAAGAGATGATGATGACTTTCTTGAGATAGCTCGAGCTGCAGATGCGCTACAGAGATGTTTGGCACAGCGATCGACCTGATATCATCAAACACGCTAGTCTCAAGTATCCTGACGCCCGAACTCGGTTTGCTTCCACAATTCAAACCAAAAAGCTATTCGTACTCTGCTAATTTTCCCAACTATGACGATTCCTTCCTTGATTTAGCTCGAGCTCCAGATGAAATTAAAGCTGTTCAGCACAGCAATCGGACGAAAATGATCAGGAGCGCTAGTTGCAATAATCTAGATGTTTGAAATCGGCTTGCTACCAGAGCTGAATCCAAACAACTATTCGTACTCCTGCTCCTCGTCCTCTTCTTCTTTTCCCCTCCTCCTCCGCTTCCTCCTGCATCTGCTCCTTCTCCTCTTTCTCCTCCTGCTCCTTCCCTTCCTCCTTCTGCTCATATTCCTCCCCTTGATCATCATCATCATCGTCCCTCTTTTCCCCCTCCACCCTTCCCCCTCCTGCTTGTCATCCTTCTCTTCCTCCTCTCTCTCCTTCTGCTCCGCCTGCTCCTTTTCATCCTTCTTCTCTTCCTCAGCCACCTCCATCCCCTCCTCCTCCTCACTCCTTCTTCTCCTCCACGTCCTCCTCCATGAAGCCGCGCCCTCGCGCGCGCGGAATGCGATATTGCCGCGCCGCATTCCGTTCATGTATATCGAAGAAGCTCTACGAGTTCCCGGCGGTAACCAAGGTTGACGGTTTACCGCCGGCTCCCAGTGTGACGACGTGGCGTCGGTTTTTCGAATTTTGTAAAAGATTGGACCACTCGTTTCGAGAATCGGTACTGGGAGCTGGCAGTGCACCGTCAACCTTGGTTACCGCCGGGAACTCGTAGAGCTTCCTTGCCAGATGCGTGAATGGGTCGCGGGCGCGGCAATCTCGCATTCCGCGCGCGCGAGGGTGCGGTTTCATTGAGGTGGACGCGGAAGAGGAGAAGGAGCGAGGGGGAGAAGGAGGTGGAGGAGGCCGAGGGAGAGAAGGAGGAGGAGGAAGGAGCAGGAGGATGCTCTTCGAATGGCTGTGCCAAACAGCTATGTAGCTCGAGTGACATCAGGAAAGACATGAGCATCTCAGAAAAATCCGAGTACGAATCGATGTTGGTTCCAACTCGGGATGCAGACCGAGTTCGGGCATCTAGACGGCTACCAGAGCTGGGTCAGAACAACTATTCGTACTCTGCTAGTTTTTTTTCAGAGATGATGATGAGTTTCTTGATGTAAATCGAGCTGCAGATGAGCTACATAGCTGTTCGGCACAGCACTCGAAGGTGAATCATCAGAAGCGCTAATCTGAAGTATCTAGATGCCCGAAGTCGGTCTCATAGCAGAGCTGGTTCCGAACAACTATTCGTACTCTGCCAATTTTTTAAAGATGGTGATGACTTTCTTGATGTAACTCGAGCTGCAGATGAGGTACACAGCTGTTTGGCACAACACTCGGAAAGAAATTATCAAGAGCGCTAGTCTGAAGTATCTAGATGCCCGAACTCGGTCTGTTACCCGAGCTGGGGCTGAAAAGCCATTCGTACTCTACTGCTTTTTAAAGAGATGATGCTGCCTTTCTTGAGATAGCTCGAGCTGCAGATGAGCTACATAGCTGTTCGGCACATAAGTCGAAAGGAAAACATCAGAAGCGTTAGTCTGAAGTATCTAGATGCCCGAACTCGGTCTGCTAGCAGAGCTGGGTCCAAAAAACTATTCGTACTCTGCTATTTTTTTCAGAGATGACGATGTCTTTCTTGATGTATCTCGAGCTGTTCATGAGATTAGAGCTGTTCGACAGAGCAACTGTACGAAGATAATCAGGAGCTCGTTGCAAGTATCATCAGCTTTGAAATCGGTCTGCTACCAGCCCTAAAACCAAAAAAGAACAACTCTGTCTTCCTGCTTCTCGTCCTCTTCCTCCTTCTCTTTCTCCTTCTACTATTTTTTCATCTGCTCCTTCTCCTCTATCTTCTCCTGCTCCTTCTCTTCCCCCTTCTCCTCATCTTCCTCATCTTCATCATCATGATCGCCCCTCGTCTCCCCCTCCACCTTTCCCCTTCCTACTCGTCATCTTCGTCTTCCTGGGCACAGCCTGGGGCGCCACAGAGTCTATGGTGCCTCAGCAGGACCTCGAACGCGGCTAGGGGCGCACCTTGCAACCGCCATTAGCCGCGCCCATCGGACAGTAACAAGGATTAGGGCTCTGGGAGCAGGCGATAACCTGCATACCTCAGAACCCTCTTGGCCAAACAGTACTCGCCCCGTCTCAATCGTTCAAGGATAAGGCGACGATCCTTCGAAAGATGACGGGGCTGGCACTCACTCGCAAGAGACACCACGCGCTGGGTGGTGCATGCAGCGCAGTGAGTGCAACAAAAAACCTGGGTTTCGCCCACAAACAAAGAGGCCACCCGATGATGCTTGGACCCAGCGGCCTTCAGAGAGACCTGAGCCTGCTGGATCCTTTGCTCTAAGGTGGGCGGCTCTGGCTTGACAATGATTAGGGAGGGGGCTGAACGTGCAGAGCGCTGACGGTGCAGACAGTCGACGGACGCAATGGCCTCACCCGCCCTGGCGGCCCATTTCCCCATAAGACTGACCATCTTCTTCTGCATCAAGGTAAGCTTCTGAAACTGGGGATCGGGCCGCAGGGCACGAGCACGACTGTTCGCAGCACCGTCGGCGGCATCATTTCCAAGTTTGTCCCGAAGCTTATACCTCCCTTCCGCTATCATAGTGTCTGTCGCATGGGCTTTCACTTTCTTGACCTCAGGGGGGGTACCCCCCCAATCATCAACTTTGTGCCACACGCGCTTCCACAGACAGGCCCAAGCCGCCGACGCCGACGTGGTGTCAGCTGGTCCGCGGATATTGTAACCTTTCCAAACAAAATCAGAATCCGTGTGCACGACAACAGGTGGCACCGCAAACCTGAGCACTGCGAGCAGGGCATAAAGTTCAGCCCCGTCTATGTCCTGCAGCGGGTAGGGCAGGAGACCTGTGATGATGCAGACAGCCGTGTCACTGTCGGCAGCCAGCGCGACGACTGCCCATGCAGCAATCCCGCGATGTGGGTAATCAGTAAACAATGACCCATCAAGAAACAGATCCCCTGTAAGCAGTTGCGCATCCCCGTGCCATTCCACACAAGGCTCCAACGGCGTCTGCAACACAGCCTGAGGGGCCTTGGGGAGCGGAACAAGCACCCGCTCCAGCATCAGGCGCACCAGGTCATTCTGGTCCGCATGCGGGAGCATGAGTCTGATTGCATCAGGGAGTGGCTCTCCTATTGCCTCGAGCATGCTCTTACACACAGCGTGCCGGTGCACGAGGGACCCAGGGGCCTCAAGGCATGCAAGGCAACTCGGGGAGTCAATCCAACCTTGTTGAAATTGCCGATCTTGGGGCCACTGAGCTCCAATGATAGCACTCCTGAGGTAACCACGCTGCTGCCAAGTGAGGTTCCCCTTGGCGCTCAGGAGGTACTTCAGAGGCCCATCCCAGAAACCAGCACGAAATTCAGGCATCTGAAGGTGCTCCGAAATCTGCAGGTTGACCCAGTGGCGCACCGCGTGCGCACAACAGTGCAGGAGGACCCTGGGGCAAATGTCCATGAGTTTCAGCTCCAGACCATCAGGCAGCTTCCAGACCAGGGGCTCGACGACGACGATCCCGACTCTGGTGAGCGTAGCATAAAGGGCTCCCAAGGGGCCCCGAACCTGCGGCCACATTTGGTCCTTCCCAGACAACGCCAATCTAGCAGCCTCAAGGCCATGCTCTAAGACATGACATGGCACACGCGACGCCCACAGAACAGAGCTAAACGCTTTGATAGGCTCAAGAGTAGCCCTCCAGATCGGGTCGTAGTTGGCCTGCGGCGCGAGCGCGAGAGCGAGAGTGCGGCTCTTGCCGCTGGTCTTGGCGTCGAGCGCCGCAGCGGCCTGGGAACGCAACACGTCCAGCTCCTTTGAGGCAGTACCCTGAACAGAGGTCCCAAAGGCAACCGAAGTCTCCAAAGCCGCCCTGGCCATGATGGCCATGGTTTTTCGCCTGGCCATACCTCCCTGGAGATGTTTCATTCTCTTGAGCTTGGGTTTGGCGACCTTAATTCTGCCCGTCCTGGTGGTCCTCCTGAGAAACCGTCCAGAACTGTAGTCAACCCCCAGGTTGCGCTCGTGGTTCACGCCCTGGGCCCTAAGCGATACTAGCCTCCTGGACAGCTGGTCACGTAAATCAGAGTCACTAGCGAGAACACGCGTCTTGTCAAGAGCCAGCCGTAAATCAACTCGCTGAAGCTCGCGCTGAAGCTTCACTCCAGCACCAGCTACATCCGCAACGACACGGCCGTGTTCCCCCGATCTCTGCAAAGCAAAATCGTCGACTACCACGGAAAGACAGATGGCCCGAAACTCCTTTTGAACAATATCCAGAGGGCCCAGCAACACAAGTTGCAGCAAAACAGTGGCAAAACCACACCCAGGGATGATGGTAGTTTCCGCCGTGATGTGATTACTAACTGTCCCTTGGAGATCAAGCAGGCGGGGCGACCGATAGACTTGCACAAGCAAACGCAGCTGCCACAACGGAAATCCAGTGCGAGCGGCAGCCTGGACAAGATGATGATGCTTGACCAGTTCAAACGCTTTCTTTAAATCGAGCAGCAACGTAGCAGACGACAGGCCCTTGGACTGATAATACTCCGCCCACACAGCCTGAATGTACACACACATGTCGGCGCTTTTCCCTTTGGTGCCCCACCAAAAACTCCGATAGTTCTTGACTTGCCACTGCCTGATCAACGGCCTTCTCAACCTGGACTGCACCCGACAGAGAACGTGTAACAGCCCCAGGGGTCGGACTCCTCCCAGTCTCTTGAGAATAAACACAATCTTGTTCGTGAGGGGAGGCCAGTCCGCCTGCTCCTCAATCTTCCCGATGAGGCCGCACAAAAGCTCGAGCGCAACGTCGGGCAAGTGCAGAAAACTCCTAGGCGGGACCTGGTCGTATCCACAACCAGTGCCTAGCGGGAAGGACATCAACACTTTCTTGAGCTCTGGGACCGTGGGGGGAGACGGGCGCTCTCCAGGATCCTCAGGCCAGTGCACAGGGGGCTGCGCAACCCCCACCTGCCACCACTTGCTCCACTCCCTTTCAAGTTCGTCCATTTCCCCCATGCTGGTGTTGGGTCGGAGGGTGAAGGAGTCGAGGGTGGACGGCTGCCACGGGTCAGGCAGCTGCACATACTTGAAGAGGGCTGCAGCCCCACCTACCGAGTGCTTTTTTACCCATCGGTCCCAGTTGACTATCTTCAGCTGGGTCGCCTGCTTGTGCAGGCGCTCGGCAGTGTCGCTGGCGACGGTGGCGAAATAGTCCATAACTACGTAGTCGAAGACGCGAAACCGATCCAGGGCCTCCAAGAGACAACCCGCGAGCTTCGAATCTGGAACATCAGGCGAACTCTGAAGATGTCGGATCCTGCAAAGTACCTGCTTAGTCTGGGCAGAGCTGATGGGCCTCGTGAGGGTCTTAAGGACCTGTGCCAAGGCTCTCCACCACACAGCTTGAGGGCTCAGACGCGGAAAAGGAACTGGAGCAGGCCGGCTCGGTCGACACCACCCAGTACGAACATCACCACCACGCCCAAGGTAAGGTTTCGACAGTTCAGAGGGAATCTGAAACACCTCTAACCATTCAAGCTCAGCAGCCGAAACAAAAACTTGCCACGCCTTAGATATGCTAGCATTGCTCATCATCTCCGACGCCACCTCCCACCTGGCTACGTTGGGCTCTCCACGGCAACCAATGGGCAACTCCCTGGGGAACCTGCGGGGAACCATAGCCATGCGCACCGAGGGTACAGTGTCCAAGGTGGGTAGCTTCAACTTTACTGGAATGTGCGGGGTGATCGCCACTTCTGCCAGGAGTGAGACCGAGGCGTTCGCCGCAAACGCCTTGGAGACCACGAAAAAATCAATGGTCCTGTGTGCTGGCGCACATGTTCCAGCATCCGTGTAAATGGCAGCACCGTCAATTGCATCAACCCAGCCTGAATGCTGGAGCACGTCAGGCTCGAGATTAAAGTCCCCGAAGACGAGGAAAGGCATGTTGGCCATTTTCAGCAGCGCGCCTAGCCTGCAAAGAAGATCCCAGTTGGCAGGCGCAAGTCCGACAGAATGATGCAGATAGAGCGTGCACGCTAGGAAACCCCCTGGTACGAGACCTCCCACATGCATCACCATCATCCTCCCCACCTGCACGTCGATCGGAATGCTCTCAATCTGCGCCAGGCCGATATGCTTCGGCACAGCGAGCATCGTGCCAGCAGATATGCCGCCTCCAGCCGTCTGACGGGCTGGCGAAAGTTTGGCTCTCCACCCTTGCCGCCTGAGTTTATGCTCACACGCTTCAACCTCCAACACCCGCGTTTCCTGTACCCCGACTAGCTGAGCCTGGAGCACAGAGGGGGAGGAGAGGAAAATGTCAAGCCCAGAGCGATCAGTGACATTGGCAGAGACAATATTCCAAAACCTCGGGGCCTTTGGCCCGATGGCGCGCCTAGCCGCACGGCTAGAGGCGCTTCCGTTTGAAATCAGCACCGGCCTCATCAAGCGCAGCCTCCAGCTGCGAACGAGTGATGCCGCTCTCACCTGCAGAGCTGACGAGTTTGTCCATCCAGTCGCCCTGCTTGAGGTTGCCGATGGCCGCATCCATGTCGATGTCGTGATCGCCTGCAGCATCACTGGGCTCAGCAGCAGCACCACCAGCATCACGTACATGATCACGATCTGCCGCCTCAGCACGAGCTTTTGCAGCAGCCGCTTCCTCCTCGTCCTTCTTGGCCTTCTGGCGGGCCTCCGCGACCTGCTTGATCGAGTCGACCACGCCCGCCTCGACACCCAGCTCACGCAGCTGCTCCACAAGGTACGCAGCATGGTCAGCAGGCTGAGGCCTGGAGGCACGCCCGAGCTCAGAGAAGGCGCTGGCGGCGGCGCGGGCCGCCTCGAGCTCCTTGGCCTCGAGCTCCATGTACTTCGCCTTGAGCTCCGCAGTCTTCTGCAGCTGCTTGGCCAGCACTTCCTGAGACTTCTCCCAGGCGTTCTTGGCCTTGGCGACCTGATCCTTGAGCGTGTCGTGCTGCTGCTTGGCCTGGCGACTGAGGGCCAGCGGGTCGCCTGTCTGCACAGCTCGCAGCCCCAGCAAGTGCGCCTTCTGACCAGGCGACAGCCAGATGCTGCAGGCCTCGAAGTGCTCGGCGGACATGGCAAGCAGAGCGTCCTTGCGCTCGGGGGAGAGCTTGCCGCCACCTGCGCCAGGCCCTTGCCCAGCACCTGGTGAGCCTCCTTGTGGCTGCAGCCGAGGAGGACGAACCCAAGCGCCAGCAGGAGGGCGCGGCACCACCGGTGCAGGGACAGCACCCTTGGGCTTGCCACACGCCCAGCACGTAGTACGCCAAGGGAAGTTGTTGTCGAATCCGCATTTCTTGTTGCAGCACGTCCAGGTCGCGCTGAACGCCTGCTGCCTGCCGCCGCCATTGCGCCCCATGGGAACTGACGGCCGCAGAAACTTACCGTAGCCAGAATGTTGGCTGTGAGCGAAAGAAAAGAGAGATCGCAGGATCACTGGCGGGGGCGCGCCTCCCCCACGCCAAAAGGCTTCGGTCCCTGAGCGAAACGCTACGGACTTGAGCCAAAATGGCTACGGATCATCTTCGTCTTCCTCCTCCCCCTCCTTCTCCTCCGCCTGCTCCTTCTCCTCCTCCTTCTCTTCCCCAGCCTCCCCCATCTCCTTCTCCTCCTCGCTCCATCTTATCCCCCACGCCCCCTCCCATGAAACCGCGCCCTCGCGCGCGCGGAATGCGAGATCGGCGCCCGCATTCCATTTATGTATATCGAGGAAGCTCTACGAGCTCCCGGCGGTAACCAAGGTTGACGGTTTACCGCCGGCTTCCAGTTGTGAGAGATTTGACAATTCGTTTCGAAAACAAAGTTTTTTTCGCACCTGTAGTGGGTTATGCCGCGTCTGCATGTCAAACTCTCAGGTCCGTAGCTGCAGTATTACCATCGAAGTACTTGGCGGAACCGACTTCGTATAAGACCAGGCGAGTTTTCAAGCTGACATTCGAGAACGCTTTTTCATTGTAATCTGAGCACTGGTTTGCGTGTTCAGAACTCTACGAGGGTCCCGGCGGTAACCTGGTTGACGGTTTACCGCCGGCCCCCAGTGGGGTGGAGCTAGTTGGCCCGCCCTGCCTGGGCGGACAATGTGGTGACCTGGGGTCGGTTTTTCGATGATCGCGAGAGATTTGACAATTGTTTTGGGGACACCGATTTTTATTCCCTGTTGTGGATCATGGCAAGTTTTCTGGTGAATGTCTGAGGGTTGTAGCTGCAGTGCAGCTCCCGAAAATTAGGAGGAACCATCGGCCGTCGGGATGCATTTTCCCTGATGATAACGGTTTCGTGGAATTAGCAAAAAGATGAAACGAACTGTACAGCTCAAGTATCCTCTGTATCTTCAATAGATTATGATGCTTTCCCATGTCGAGTTCCCCGGTCTCTAGCTTCAGTATTACTATCGAAACACTTGGCGGACGTAACTTCGTTCAAACCAAAAATACATTTTTCGAATCTTAAACTGATATTCGAGGCTTTCTCGTCGTATTCTGAGCCTTCTCTCAAGTGTGAAAGCTCTACGAGGGCCCCGGCGGTAACCTGGTTGACGGTTCACCGCCGGCTCCCCGTTTGACACTTCGTTTTGGGAACCAGTATTTTTCGCATCTGTAGCAGGTTATTGCGCGTCTGCCTGTCGCATTCTCAGGTCTGGAGCTGCAGTATTACTACCGAAGTACTTTGGGGAACCGACTTCGTCTAAGATCCGAAAACTGGATTTTGCAAGTTTTTAAGCTGAGTTTCGAGGAAGCTTTCGCCTCTTAAGCTAGGCACTCCTTCGCGTGTTCAGAGCTCTACGAGGGTCCTGGCGGTAACCTGGTTGGCGGCTTACCCCCGACTCCCAATAGGAAAACGCTTCCTGGGACGCAGCCCGCCCAGGGGAATCCTGCCCGGCTGCCGTGGAAGAGGGCTGGCGTAGCCCTGCCTGCCAGCGTCTAATATCCGTACCTCGTAGAGCTCTTCAGCATCATCGGCTGGAGGAATGCCGGCGCGGGGTGCAGCTAGGTTCATCCGGCCTGGGCGGACAATGTGGGAACTTTGGGTCGGTTGGGCGAACGTTCTGAGAGGTTTGACCATTCGTTTCGGGAAAATCTATTCTTATTCGCTACAGTCGAACATGACGTGTTTCATGGTGCAATTTTCAGGGCTGTGGCTGCAGCACAACTCTCGAAAATTAGGAGGAGCCGTCGGCCGTCGGGATGCATTTTTCGAGATGATAATGGTTTCGCGAATTTAACTCCAGCAGAGAGCAAGCTACACAGCTCTAGAATGTTTGCACCTGTAGTATGTGATGGCGCGGCAGGCTGCCAAATTCTCGGGCCCGTAACTGTGGTATTACTATGAAAACACTTGGCGAAACCAACTCCGTATAGAAACAGGAGAAAACATTTTTCGAGTTTCTAAACTGATATTCAAGCAAGCTTTCTGAGCACTTCGCGTGTCAAGAGCTCTACGAGGGCCCCGGCAGTAACCTGGTTGACGGTTTATCGCCGGCACCCAGTAGAGCTATTTCGGCATCCATGCGCTAGAAGAATTCCGGCGCGGGGTGGAGCTAATTGGCCCACCCGGCCCGGGCGGACAACTTTTCCATCTGGGGTCGGTTTTTTGAAGATTGTGAGAGATTTGACGGTTCGTTTTGAGAACTGGTATTTTTCGCACCTGTAGTGGGTTATGCTGCGTCTGTCAGTCAAATTCTCTGGTCCGTAGCTGCAGTATTACTATCGAAGCACTTGTCGGAACCGACGTGGTATAAACCCTAAAAACACATCGTGCAAGTTGTAAAGCTGAGTTTCGAGGAAGCTTCCTCCTCATTATCTGAGCTCTACTTCGCGTAACAAGAGCTCCACGAAGGTCCTGGCGGTAACATGGTTGACGGTTTACCGCCGACTCCCAGTTTGAAGCTCCCCATCGAAGACATCGCGAATCGTGTCAGAGGCCCCGGGCTTATTTCGGAACGCTCCCCACACGTTTGTTTTGAGGATCTCCACCGGGCGCCGGGGTTTTCGGCGGAATTCCCCATGGTGCACCGACGTGGGCGCAGCCGTTGTGGCCTGGCAAAGCGAAGTGGGCGAACGCATGGCCGAATGGACCCCTTTATATGGGTTCCACTGGATTCTTTGGTGAGTTGTTTGTATGAATGCTGCATGCTGGCCGCTGGCTGCTGGACCCCCCCTCGTGGGTGGGAGAAACACGAGAATCCGGTCTCGCGAATAGTGATTGGACTCCTGTGCCTTGGGGTAGTAGTAGTGGTAGTAGTAGTAGTAGTAGTAGTAGCAGTAGTCGTAGGAGTAGACTAGTAGTAGTAGCAGCAGTAGTAGCAGCAGTGGTGGTGGTAGTGGAAGTAGTAGTAGAAGTAGTAGTAGTAGTAGTAGTAGTAGTAGTAGTAGTAGTAGTAGTAGTAATAGTAATAGTAGTAGTAGTAGTCGTAGTTGTAGTAGTAGGAGTACTACTAGTAATAGTAGCAGTAGTAGTCGCCGTAGTAGTAGTAGTAGTAGTAGTAGTAGTAGTAGTAGAAGTAGTAGTAGTAGTAATAGTAGTAGTAGTAGTAGTAGTAGTAGTAGTAGTCGTAGTAGTAGTATAGTAGTAGTAGTAGTAGTAGTAGTAGTAGTAGTAGTAGTAGTAGTAGTAGTCGTAGTAGTAGTAGTAGTAGTAGTAGTAGTAGTAGTAGTAGTAGTAGTAGTAGTAGTAGTAGTAGTAGTAGTAAGTAGTAGTAGTAGAGTCGTAGTAGTAGTAGTAGTAGTAGTAGTAGTAGTAGTAGTAGTAGTAGTAGTAGTAGTAGTAGTAGTGTAGTAGTAGTAGTAGTAGTAGTAGTAGTAGTAGTAGTAGTAGTAGTAGTAGTAGTAGTAGTAGTAGTAGTAGTAGTAGTAGTAGTAGTAGTAGTAGTAGTAGTAGTGTAGTAGTAGTAGTAGTAGTAGTATAGTAGTAGTAGTAGTGTAGTAGTCGTAGTAGTCGTAGTAGTAGTAGTAGTAGTAGTAGTAGTAGTAGTAGTAGTAGTAGTAGTAGTAGTAGTAGTAGTAGTAGTAGTAGTAGTAGTAGTAGTAGTAGTAGTAGTTAGTAGTAGTAGTAGTAGTAGTAGTAGTAGTAGTAGTAGTAGTAGTAGTAGTAGTAGTAGTAGTAGTAGTAGTAGTAGTAGTAGTAGTAGTAGTAGTCGTAGTAGTAGTAGTAGTAGTAGTAGTAGTAGTAGTAGTAGTAGTAGTAGTAGTAGTAGTAGTAGTAGGGCTAACCGGGGGATGGTGGCCGGGGCGGCGTGGGGGGGGGGCGCTGGGGGGCGCGCGGGTGCGCGGGGGGGTGCGCGGGGCGAGCGGGGCGCGTGGGGCCGCGGGACGCGCGGGACGCGCGGGGCGCGCGGCGCTCGCGGGGCTTGCGCGGGGCGCGCGGCGCGCTAGGCGCGCGGGGCGTGCGGGGCCTCCTGGGAAGCCGTCTAAGGCTTCCTGAGAGGCCTCTTGGGTATCCTGGGAGGCTCCTTGGGCCTCCTGAGAGGCATCTTGGGCCTCTCGAGAGGCGTCTTGGGCCTCCTGAGAGACCTTTTGGGCCTCCTGGGAAGCCTCTTGGGCATCCCGGGAGGCCTCTTGGGCCTCCTGGGAGGCCTCTGGGGCTTCCTGGGAGGCCGATTGGGCCTCCTGTGAAACCTATTGTGCCTCCTGGGAATCGCGTCTTTGGCTTCCTGAAGCCTCTTTGGGCCTTCTGGGAAGCCCCTTGGGCCTCCTGAGAAGCCTCGTGGGCCTCCTGAGAGGCCTCTGGGGCCTCCTCAGAAGCCTCTTGGGCCTCCTGAGAAGCCTCTTGGGGCTCCTGGGGGGCCTCCTGGGAGGCCTCTTGGGCCTCCTGGGGGGCCTCTTGGGCCTTCTGGAAGGCCTCGTGGGCCTCCTGAGAAACTTATTCAGCCTCCTGAGACGCCTCTAGGGCCTCCTGACAAGCCTTTTGGGCTTCCTCAGAAGCCTCTTGGGCCTCTTGGAGGGCCTCTTGGGCCTCCTGGGAGGCCTCTTTGGCCTCTTGAGAAGCCTCTTGGGCCTCCTGAGAAGCCTCTTGGGCCTCCTGAAAAGCCTTTTGGGCCTACTGACATGCCTCTGGGGCCTCCTGGGAAGCCTCTGGGGCCTCCTCAGAGGCCTCTTGGGCCTCCTGTGAGGTTTCTTGAGCCTCCGGACAAGCCCATTGGGCATCCTGAGACGCCTCTTGGGCCTCCTGAGAAACCACTTGGGCCTCCTGAGAGGCGTCTGGGGCCTCCTGGGAGGCCTCTTGGGCCTCCTGACAGGCCTCGAGGGCCTCCTGGGAAGCCTCCTGGGAGGCCTGACGACGATGGCGTGATGATTGTGATTGAGGCGGTGGAACGGGACGAGGGCGTGATGATGATAATAATGATGCTGATGCTGATGCTGCTGATGATGATGGTGATGGCGATGATGATGCTTCTGATGATGATGGTGAGTGTGATGATGCTGCTGGTGCTCATGATAATGATGACGATGACGATGACGACGGCGATGGCGACGACGATGATGATGGTGGTGATGATGATCATGATGATGATGACTATGCTGGTGGTGATGCTGATGCTGATGGGGCTGCTAATGATGGTGATGGCTGTGATGCCGATGCTGCTGTTGGTGGTTATGATGAACATACACCATTCATCATCATGCGTCATACAGCATTGTACATACACCATACATGATCAACCATCATACATCATAAAACATCATACACTGTCACACATCATACGTCATCGAACATCATACATCATCAAAACACTTACACCATACAACATCACTCATCACCAAACATCATACATCATGAACCATAATACACCATCAAACGCCATACATCATGTTACGCCGTCATCCATTATCGTACACCATACATCATACATCATGATACACAATCAAACACCATACATCATAATATATCACCAACCACCATACACCATACTAGACCATCAAACACCGTACATCATGCATCATCATACATCGTGAAACACCGCGCATCTTAACACATTCCACATCATCAAACACCATACAACAAACAGCAACCATCATACATCATCAGACATCATACATCATACATCAATCATCATAGATCATATAACATAACACATCATCGAACATCAAACACTGCACATCATACATCATCAAGCATCAAACATCATACATCGTCAAAAATCCAACATCACACATCACCACACATCATACGTCATCACACACCGAACATGAAACATCAACCATCATAAGTTATCAAATACCAGAACATCTAACATATCGCATCAAAACACCACACAACATTAAACACCAAACATCAAACATCATCAAACATCAACAAACATCAAACACCAAACATCAAACGTCATCACACAAACATCGTACACCATCAAACATCAAACATCATACACCAAACACCAAACATAATTAAACATCATACATCAAACACCAAACATCAATCAACAGAATTGAACATCAAACATCAAACATCAAACATCATACATCATTCAACATCAGACATCAAAAATCAAACGTCATACACCTTTACCCGCCATACATCTTACATAAGCAAACACCATACACCAATCATCATACATCATCATACATCATCGTACATCATCATACATCATCGTACCAAGTCATACATCATCAAACATCATCGTACAACATCATACATCATCGTACATCATCATCGAGCATCATACGTCATCATACATTATCATACATCATCACACATCATACATGAAACACCCACACCCACACCCACACCCACACCCACACCCACAATCTCATTTTTTTTGTTAAAGCCGTTGGAAACGCGAAACCTCCATCACCACCCTTCAGTCGTTTCACGGACGAACTGCCCGGCCACCATCCCCCGGTCAGCCCTAGTAGTAGTAGTAGTAGTAGTAGTAGTAGTAGTAGTAGTAGTAGTAGTAGTAGTAGTAGTAGTAGTAGTAGTAGTAGTAGTAGGTAGTAGTAGTAGTAGTAGTAGTAGTAGTAGTAGTAGTAGTAGTAGTAGTAGTAGTAGTAGTAGTAGTAGTAGTAGTAGTAGTAGTAGTAGTAGTAGTAGTAGTCGTATTATGAATCGTGATAGCAGCAGTCGTAGTAGTAGTCGTCGTCGTCGTCGTAGTAATAGTATTAGTAGTAGTAGTAGTAGTAGCAGCAGCAGCAGCAGCAGCAACAGCAGCAGCAGTAGTAGTAGTAAGTAGTAGTAGTAGTAGTCGTAGTAGTAGTAGTAGTAGTAGTAGTAGTAGTAGTAGTAGTAGTAGTAGTAGTAGTAGTAGTAGTAGTAGTAGTAGTAGTAGTAGTAGTAGTAGTAGTAGTAGTAGTAGTAGTAGTAGTAGTAGTAGTAGTAGTAGTAGTAGTAGTAGTAGTAGTAGTAGTAGTAGTAGTAGTAGTAGTAGTAGTAGTAGTAGTAGTAGTAGTAGTAGTAGTAGTAGTAGTAGTAGTAGTAGTACTCGTACTCGTACTCGTACTAGTAGTAGTAGTAGTAGTAGTAGTAGTGGTAGTAGTAGTAGTAGCATTCTTAGTAATACTAGTCGTAGTCGTAGTAGAAATAGTAGTCGTAGTAGTAGTAGTAGTAGTAGTAGTAGTCGTAGTAGTTTTAGTCGTAGTAGTGTAGTAGTAGTAGTAGTAGTAGTAGTAGTAGTAGTAGTAGTACTAACAATGTTAGTAGAAGTCGTAGTAGTAGTAGTAGTAGTGGTGGTAGTAGTATTAGTAGTAGTAGTAGTAGTACCAGTAGTAGTAGTAGTAGTAGTAGTAGTAGTAGTAGTAGTAGTAGTCGTAGTAATCGCAGTCGTAGTAGTAGTAGTAGTAGTAGTAGTAGTAGTAGTAGTAGTAGTAGTAATAGTAGTAATAGTAGTAGTACTAGTAGTAGTAGTAGTAGTAGTAGTAGTAGTAGTAGTAGTAATAGTAGTAGTAGTAGTAGTAGTAGTAGGAGTAGTCGTAGTCGTAGTTGTAGTAGTTGTAGTAGTAGTAGTAGTTGTAGTAGTAGAAGTAGTAGTAGTAGCAGCAGCAGCAGTAGTAGTAGTAGTAGTAGTAGTAGTAGTAGTAGTAGTAGGGCAAAACGTGGCCTATGTTACAAAATTCTGAGGACCCCCCCAAGATTCCATTGCATTTCCTGCGGATCTGGCAGGATTCGTTGGCATTCCTCTGGATTCTTTTGGACTTCCCAAGATTCCACGAAATCTCAATGGATTCCTTCGGAGTCGTACATATTCCCCAGGGCTTCTGAGGGTGCATCGTGGTTTCTTCGGGCCTTGTTCAGGGTGAGTCCCAGCCGCCAGAGGAATTCCTTCATAATCCATTTGTTTTTGAACGGGAATTCAATAGGAAATGGTCGAGTCCCAGCCTCCAGAGGAATTCCTGAATAATCTATTTGTTTCTTGAACGGGAATTCAAGAGGAAACGGTCGAGTCCCAACCTCCAGAGGAATTCCTTAATAATCTATTTGTTTTTGGATCGGAATTCCATAGGAAAGGTCGAGTCCCAGCCTCCAGAGGAATTCCTTAACAATCCATTTGTCTTTGAATAGGAATTCAGTAGAAATGGTCGAGTCCCAGCCTCCAGAAGAATTGCTGAATAGTCTATTTGTTTTTGAATAGGAATTCAATAGGACATGGTCATGTCCAGGCCTCCAGAGAATTCCTGAATAATCTATTTGTTTTGATTGGGAATTCAATAGGAAACGGTCGAGTCCCAGCCTCCAGAGGCATTCCTTAAACATATATTTGTTTTTGAATGGGAATTCAATAGGAAATGGTCGAGTCCCAGCCTCCATGAGAAATTCCTTAATAATCTATTTGTTTCCGAATAGGATTTCAAGAGGAAATGGTCGAGTCTCAGCCTCCAGAAGAATTCCTTAATGATCTATTTGTTTTTGAACAGGATTTCAAAGGGAAACATGCTTACTAAAACTATGTTTTTTTTTGTTCGCCGGCGTCGTTCCCGAACCCGAACCCGAACCCAAACCCTTACCATTCACCATTCATTCAAACCTGGTAACACAGAGTACGTGTAGTCCTAGTAGTAGTAGTAATAATAATAGTAGTAGTAGCAGTAGTAGTAGTAGTAGTAATACTAATCGTGATAGTAGTAGTCGTAGTAGTGGTAGTAGTGGTGGTAATAGTAGTAGTAGTAGTAGTAGT
>CAUYUJ010003423.1:0-30000 GCA_963575745.1 Prorocentrum cordatum | reverse complement strand
ATTATTTGATACGCTAGATGTCACGGAACCGTTGGCGGTGGATATGTGGGTCGATTCCTGAGGTTCCTGCTGATCCTCCTCCCTTCGTTTATTCCTAGCTTTTTTGATGCACTTGTCTCGCCTCCTGAAGCGCCTATTTCTCCGATGAATATGGCTGTGCTTTCGGCTCGCTCTCGTTTCGAAGCTGTGGTCCTTGGTGACGCGAAAATTCAAACAGACAAACAATATCATAACAACATAAATCATAATTGGAACGATCGGAACCGCGTGCGACTCGACTGCCCGGAGGATAACTGGAACAATAAACCTAATGACATGACAACCCACGCGAAAACCCGAAACTAACCGCGTTCGTTGCCAGTCCGAGGGGACGTGGGCACCGAAACCGATGTCGGCGGATATCGAAGCAAATGTCATTTAATACCGAAGCCAATGTCAACACATATGACAAGGGATGCCAATGGATACCGAAACCGATGCCGGTGGATACCAAAGGTATTCTTCGTGTATCGCAACCAGTGTTTCGATACTGAATTCGTTGCCGTTCGCGGGGCGATAGAGGGACACAAATCACGGTGCTTTTATCGATGTATCACTGCACGAGGCAAACGGGAACTTCACTGGGAGATGCGTGGTGCAAAGGCGTCGCGACAATATTAGCTTACATGTGCAACGCATTGGAGGTTCCGAGACCGCGCGTGGAATCGCAGACACCGCCCGCTGAATCTCGGATTCGCCCCCCCTGGATCAGAGGCTCCACCCGCCGAATCGGGGACTCCGCACGCCGAATCAGAGGCCCCGCCTGCTGAATCAAAGACTCTGCCCGCTGAATCAGAAACTCCGCGCGCCGAGTCAGAGACTCCGCCGCCCTCTGCTCCTCCGCGCGTGTACCCCCCCAGTGGGGGCAACTTGTTTTCTTGCATGTTCGTGGCGTCTTTTGGGCCCGGGGCCATCTGCCTTTCGAGCGGCGGGCGGCCTTTCTATGAACATGTTTGGGGGTTCTTTCGGGCCCAGAGCCGTCTGCTTTTCGATTTTCGGGTGTTTTCTGATGGATGCTCAAAGCTTGTTATGAGTCCATAAACTCGGGGACAGTGCTCGCACTGTCGCAGGGTTTGTGGCCTGGCACGAATGCTGCCCCTGCGTCTGCCCCGATCCCCTGCTCTCTCCTCGTCCTCGCGGCGGGGAGAGGGTCCGGGTGCGGGGCCGTGGGTGGGGGAGGGATGCTGGTGCTGCTCTGCCTGTGCGGCTGCCGCTTCTGCTGTCTTGCGCTCTCTTGTCCGCGGTCCACCCATGTGCGGCCGCTGGCCTGTTGGCCAAGGCTGTGGGTGCTGGCGGGCACGTGCCCGGCCGCGCTGGGCCAACGCATCGTGGTGCGGGTGGCGTTGGGGCGGCCTCGTGGGGCCCGTCCGTGCGCGCGGCTGTGCGCGCCGTGGGTTCGCCTCTCTGGGGAGGGGGCCGCGCGGGGCTCGTGGCGTGCACGCCGCCCATGCGACGCCGCGCGCCGCGTTTTGTCCCACCCGCCCGCGCCGTGGGTTTTCTTCGCGCTCCTGGCGTCTCGGGCGTCGCTGCGACGCGAATCAAGGCGACGCTCGGGGCGCCGCGCCCCATGTCAGGGGAGCGGCGTTCCCCTGGGCCGCTGCGCGGGCCTCGGTATCCCCCCGCGCTCCTGCGGCGCGCAGGGCAGGCATTTGTGTGGGGGTCGCGCCTGGGACCGTTCGATGTTAGAGCTTCTGTTTTCTTCTTATGTGTTATGGGCCTGGGGCCGTTTGCTTTTCGACTTTCGGGCGCTTTTCAAAAAATGTTCGGGGTTTCTTTCGGGGTGGGGCCCGGCCCCGTCAGCTGTTTGATATTCGGGCGGTTCTTCGTTTAGATGTTCAAGATTTTCTGGGCCAGGGCCGTTCAACTTAGGATTTTTCGGGGATCGGGGGCGGAGGAGGGTGGAACAAGGGGGGGAATTCGCAGAGGGGAAAAAGGGAACAGCAGGGAAGAGGGAAGGAGGGAATAAGGAAGGGCGGAGCAGGGAGTAGGGAGGGAGAGAGCAGGAGGACCGAGGAGGGAAGGAGGGAGCGGGAGCAGGGAGCGGGGTGCACGCCCTCGCGGCTTCGCTAGGGAGACGTCACCTTTGGGTTACCGATGGGCCTGGCCTTGGCAGTGACAGCCATATCGCACCAACGGTCTTCGACTGGTTGTTCCCGGTAATGCTGCCTTGCCTGAAGATGGCGCCTACCCAAGACGAGTTGCGTATATGTGCTGGTGCACATGAGACACTTTTAACTATTATGTCAGGCCCCGATTCTGTGTTCCCCCAGCCCTACTTATCATTGTCGTCTTCCGCCCACATGTCATTGCGAAGCAATGCTCCATGCGGCAGCGTGTGTCTGCGCGTCTCATATCCCCCCTGCTTGCGCACATATGTAAGTAAACGCCAACTCTTGATATGATCATCAAGAAATAGAGAGAGGTACTTCATATGTGTATATGTGTACATGTATAGAAGAAAAGAAAAAAAGAGAAATAGAGAGAAAGATAACGAGAGAGAGAGAGAGATATGGAGAGAGACAGAGAGAGAGAGAGAGAGAGAGAGAGAGAGAGATACATATAGGGAGAAAGTGTGAGAGCGAGAGACAGAACGAGAGAGAGAGAGATAGAAAACGAAGAACGCATATACATACAGAAAGGAAGAGCGAGAAAAGGGATATATATATATATAGGGAGAGAGAGAGAGAGAGAGAGGGAGAGAGAGAGAAAGAGACAGAGAGAGAGGGGGAAAGGGCTTGAGAACACTGAGAATGCGCGTGACGGCGCGCAACAGGGCACCGCCAAACTGATAATACGTTCCTTGTTTTGTTTTCTTCGGTAACATCTGCTGGAATTCGTTGTGGTACTCCTGCGCACTGCTAAACTTACAATGCAAACGCAATAATAATGCAAACATGTGCAAGCTTTCGGTCATCCCACTTAGCCGTAGATTTCTCAACAAAACCGAATGAAGAAAAAAAAAAACATACGCAATTAACAAACGCAAGGGAACCCGTTTCGCTGATCATCCGGTTGTGCTGGAAGAAGCGGCCCATCATGTCGCCTCTGGCCTGAGACAAGACAACGAATAAGAAAAAGAAAAAGAAAGACGGGGAGGTGGATGAAATTGGCAAACGGAATGTGCACCATATGAGAAAGAGGAGGAGACGAACATTGAATAACAGCAAGACGTGTGGAATTGAACTTGTACGAGTTTTGCGCGTGGCACTGGGGAGGGGGGTGTTTAGGATGGCACATTGGCTATCATATATGTGTTCCTCGACGTCCGTGCCAGGCACTCAAAGGAAGGCGTTGCAATGAAATTGAACACCACGTCAACCAAAATACGAATCCACGTCGTACGTAATCTGCGAAATCAAGACTGTACTGGGATATGAAAGTGGAGAACTGGTATTGACCTGAACATGAAAGCAATTGTAGAGAGAATGTGTGATAGGGAAGAATGTGTGTTCGCCATTGGAGTTTGAATGCCCTCCTCCTCCTCCTCCTCCTCCTCTTCCTTCTCCTCCTCGTACATCCTCTACTCCTCATGCTCCTAAGCTTCCTTTGTCGACAATGTCGTTGTCGCCGCTATTGCCGTTGTGCTGGGCATTGTCCCCAGCGACGTCGCTGCCGCCGCGTTCGTCGGCTGACGGGCCAACAATTGGCGGCCGATCGAGCCGCCTAGCCAGACATTGCGTGTTTCAAAAAGAACTGTTCTTGAAGGCCCGAAGACAATGTTAAGTAATGATATCCGCTGTTCTCTTGCCCCCGCAACGATTTTTAATAATCGTCTTTCGCATTCGTACAATCTAAATTTCCAAAGGCCCCGGCTCCGATCACCAGAAGCCAGGACCATATTCGGAGCAATGATCATTCGGCCGTTCGCTTGTTCGTGTGAGGGAGGGGGCCGACCAAGAAGAGGAGGAAGGGTGCAGGTGCTTTGTGCATATCGTCGCCGTATAACGAAACTATCCAGCATTTCGTCGTCGTAGAAATCGTTGCCGCATGTTGAATATTTAGAATGGAAGCGGGTTCGGGTAATAAGGCAAACCGTGTTGCAAACCTCTAATTTAAAATGCGGTTTTCTTTCCCGTGGTCTCCGATGTTATCGCCTTTATTTCCACTTTTGTCGTCCGCGATCTGCGATCCAATGTTTGGTTCGTGATTCGGTACGTGCAATCTATGATTAGTCGCGTGCGGTCTGTGATTCAGTGCGTAAGGTCTGCGATTCCTCGTGTGCGGATTGTGTTTCGACATTATGTCTTTGGTTCGGCGCGCGCGGTCTGTGATTCGCTGCACGCGATCTGTGATTCAACCTCTGGTCTTTGATTCGGCACTTGCCGTGTAACACATGATGGAAATCTGAACATCGCATTGTTGCGTACGGAAGGAATGAAATAATGTCGCAGGGCAGTTGCATTGAGAGATTTGCAACAACATGTGTTTACCGAAAATGTTGAAGTTGAATTTCAATCGTGCCGTCATGACCAGACGAGTATCAGTTTTTTCGTATGACACCCTGAGATACAACTTGGAGTGTAGTCAAGCCCCTTGGAGTTTTTCGTCGCCAATTCCGAATAGATGCGTATGTGCCCCAACCCCAACTTGCCAGATTTCCCAGGGGACTGTTATCGTATGACTCCCTCGGAACCCAAAGCGACAAACAAACCTCCCTCATGGTCCAAGACGGCCTAAGGAGTCGCCGAAATATCGCTCCAAGGCGCCACAGAGGGCCTCCAGACGGCCCAAGAGCGTTTTGGACGGAAAAGCCCAATGGGGCCCAAGACAGGCCCCAAAGGGGGCAAGACCCGATATTTCAAAGCAGCTTCCGAATCAAAGACCAAATATTGAATCACAGACCGCGCGCGGCGAATCACAAACTGCGCGCGCCGAATCAGAAACTGAATATCGAACCACAATCCGCATGCTACGAATCACAGACTGCATACATTGAACCATAAACCGCACGCGACAAATCATAGAGAACAAGCATTGAATACGGGTTCCGGTAATAAGCCGCACCGCTTGCAAACGTCTGGTCGGAACAACTTTTATTTTTCTGGAAGACCGTGGATACACGGTTTCCATAACAGAACACGGAGTTTACGCAATTTCACGGTGGGGTTTCCATAACGAAGCCCACGGGTTTTCAGAATTGCACCCGCAAATTTCCATACCACCCACGGATTTCCATACCTGCCCGTCTGGATTTCATAACGAAGCGAACGGTGTAGTTATCCCAATGACATTTCCAGAATAAAACGGCCCGAATCCGATGGTAAAACCGACGGTCAATCTCTAACCAATAGTGTTCGTTTGTGAACGAGTAACCTTACGCAACGATACTTCCATGGCCACTGACGGGCTCCCCAAAACGATGGATGTTTATTAAGCAGAACGCGTCCACGCTCGAAAACGACAGATATTCGTTTCCGGTACTTTACGGCGACGAGTTGCACAATACTGAAAATGTCTGTTGGCCAAAGCCAGCCGCGCCCGGACGCCCGAGCTTTGGCCTGCGGCGGCCCCTTCCGGCCTCCTTTCTTCTCCTCCTCTTCTTCCCTCCTTCCTCCTCTTGGCTCTTCTCTCCTATTAATTGTTTCCTGCTTGTCCTCCTCCTCCTCCTCATCCTCCTCCTTCTCCTCCTCCTCCCCTTCCTCTCCCCACCGCGTCCCAAAACCGCCAGAAGCCCAGACAGGGCCAAGAGGGGAGAACAAACGAAGGGGGAACAACAAAAAACACGAGGAAGGAGGTGGGGGGTGCGTTTCCAGGAACGTCGTCGCCATCGCCGCCGCCGCCGCTGCCGTCGTCGATCGTCGTCGTCATCGTCGCCATCGTCGATGTCGTCGTCACTCGTGATTGGTGCGCCTGCGTCTTACAACGGGTTTTCGGGAAGGAGCCGGACTTGGAAGCAATCGAGGAATAAAGGCATTCACCGGGTGGGAGCGGTCCGCACGTATGGACAATCGGGTCCCGAATTATGGAAAACCAAACCAACAATTATGAAAACCCGGGTCTGCAAAATATGGAAATTCGGGTCCGCAAATCTGGAAATTGCGGTCCGCAGCTGTGGAAACGCGGTTCCACAATTATTTAAACCAATTTTCTTTTTTTTTTTGCGTGCTGCAAAAAACAAGCCACTTTAGGTGCGGGAGCAACCGTGCGCGAAAATGGTGGGCTCCGACGGCGAACGGGAAACACATGAAGCAATTAAGGGGGAGGAGGAAGAGGAAGAGGATTATTACACGACCTCAAAGTCGGTCAAACCAGGCCCCGCCTCCAGCGGCGTCTGCTGTAGGTCGGTGGTCTTGTCATGTAAGACTGCGTGCGCCACAGCGGGCTTCAAGGCGATGCCGAAGAGCTTCCACAACCTGTGAATTAAGCCCACAGCAGCCCCTTTCCGAACGCGCGCGTGCAGCCCCCGCGTGTGCTCATATGACAAGTTAAGAACTAATCTGGTCGATTGTTCCCCCATCTGCCGTACACTTCGAATCCGCGTGACAATAGCTTTTTCAGCCTGCTCGGTATCCAATAAACGCCCGCCTTGGTTGCTCGCCCTTGCCTGGGGGCAGCCGTTCCGAAAGATCGGGGAAATAATGCATACATCGTAGAACAGCGGCATCGCAGAACAGCGGCGCGCCATGAGCAAGTGATAGCCCTGGGACTATGAGGTCCAACCGTCGTAAATCCCAAACAATACTGAGATATGGGTATCCCATAGACTACGTTCAACGTTGTGGTCCGGTATTGCGCCGCCCGCCTCCGTCAACACTTGTCTCCACGCTGCGACCATTGCGGTATGCCGCGCGTGGAGGCGAACCCCTTGGTTGTCCGTCAACCTGGAGAAACCGTGCGGGTCAGGCCCATCACAAACCACTGCCACTCCTAAGTGCCGGCGAACAGCACATCTGAAATAATCGGTGTTGCGCGTAGTAGCGAACATGTTTGGACACACTTTCACCCACGCGCTCGCGTGCGGCCCCATGCGCGATTGAAGCCGTACCTTACCGCGGACTGCTGCATTTGCTCTGCTGTGTTGCGCTGGGAAATCTTGCTGGAATTTTTGTTGCGCAGCTGATTCCAACCCATGAAACGCGTGGAACTGCCAACCGTGCGACCATTCCCCTAAGGCCAACGGGTTTCCGGTTGGATCTGGAGGCTCAGGCGGCTGGGCCCTGGCAACAATATCGCGCCATTCCACCCGTTCATATCGCATGTCCTCCCGGCTTCTTCCGCGTCCAAGAGGCATCCAGGTCCACGTGGTGGTTGTCTTGCTGGCGTATCTTGAACCTTCGTGAGGTGGAAGAGCATGCTTTCACCTGTGCTTGGGAAGCCTTGCAGTAAGTCAGGGAGCGAATCCACCCAACTCGCCCAGAATGCCGCTGGAACAATCCTCGTGGAGTCGCGCCGGCTCATGCCCCCAAACTGCCACGGGAGCATTGCTTGTGCAACCCATTTGTCGTACGTGACGCCGTGAAGGTCGAAGCACCACTCGTCGGGCGTAGAGATGCCAAATCATACTCGGAATGTTTCGATAATGCTGTGGTCGCGGGGCGCTGCACCAATGCGTGCCAAGTGCGGCGGCAATGTCACGAGTAGGTGGTTGATTCTGGGCACGGCGCGCAAGTAGAGCATGAGCCATGCTGCCTGTAAAGAGGGGAACTTGGGAATACATTTTAACAACTTGTCTCTCTCACAGGCCACTCGTGCTCCACATGCTTCCACGTCAGCTTTCTTTCCAAGCGGTGTGCCAAAAATCTAAATCTCCCGTTCGTGCGCTGCTGCGTCGCATTTCCATGCGTCGGGTGGGATGTTGGTAAAATTATCTGGACATTGTGTTGCGGTCGGGCCCCGTATCGCAAGGTTGCCAACATTGACGTCGATGCGACGAAATGCTGAGAATTCATGGCGCACCGTTGCCAATACGTACGCGACTTCATCAGGGTCACACGCGACGTAAATACCGTCCCAATGCTCAATGGCTTGCGGCCTTGGTGGCAGCCGGTCGCTGATTCGTCGTACTGCTCTGTTGATTGCCAAACAAAATAAGGCTGGCAGAATGCGTCACCTTGTTCCCCCCCGTCGCCTTGAAGGACTGTGTGCGCCTTGCCACCAACATCCACCCATGGAATCCATTACGACCGTTTCTTTCTGGCCGTCTCCGATTGTATTCTAAGCAGTCTGCGATTCAACGTTTGGTCTGTGATTCCGTGCGTGCGGTCTGTGATTCGGTGCGTACGGTTTGCGATTCGTCGCGTGTGATATGAGATACGGCAACGACCTGCACAACAACGAAATGCCTCCGAACGGGGACGACCTGCACTTGCATCTCTCTTTGACGCCGAATGATCACCGCAAACATGCTGTTTCTGTTGGTGAACGGAACCGTGGCCGTTGGAAAGTTCGTTGGTGGTACGAATTTGAAGTGACGGCGACATTGCATGTCGGAAGCAATATGGGGAGCATACGAAGAGGAGGCGGAAGACAAAGAGGAACAACTAAAACTATAGGAGGAAGAGGAGGAAGGCACTTGGGCTCTAATTGCAAACAGTCAATATTTTTCTCCATGCATATCTCCCCGTCCCGCTTGCAGGTTCAATTTCATATTCTGGAATTATCCCGACTTCGCAGGGGAACTACTCCTGATGGCGAGTCGTGTTGTGGTTGGCGTGGCGCTCGTTTTTGCTGCAACGCCTTTCTCTTAGTGTCTGGCGCAACTGGCGAGAAATACAAAAAGCGGTACGTCAATCTAAATATGCATCTCCTCCATGCCTTGCGCACAACCTGCGCAAACTAAACTTCTTACGTCTTGAGGCTCTTCCACATCTTGTTCCGCTTCCTATTCCTCCAGTGAGCCGTAGCCCCACGCATTTTATGGGAAGTGGCTGGCTTGCCAGTGGCGCAGTTTTAACCCGCAACACCATTTGAAGACCTAGGGGTCGCGTGACCCCTCTTCCACTCCATTCCCTGATACATAACGTCTCCCTGTCGCACCCCGAAACCAATTGTTAGAGCGGGCTAGGCGTTTCGCCCGATAAGTCCTCACCATTTATGATTCTGAGGTTTTACAAGGTCAACAGCTTCGCAGATGGAAGGCGGCTCGTTTTCAAACAGTGGCTTTCCCCTTAGCGCCGCGTGCTTTCGTTTTAAAATGTGCAAATGTTTCACGGATTGAGGTCGGGTCGTTTTCAAAATGTGGCTCTCGCCTCAGCACTGCGCGCCTTCGTCTTGAACATTTGCAAGAGTTTCACGGATTGAGGGCGGGTTGTATTCAAAATGTGCTTCTCGCCGTAGCGCCGCGCACACTCGCTTTAACCATTCGCAAATCGTTTCACGGATTGACGGCGGGTGATTTTCAAAATGATGCTCTCGCCTTAGCGCCGCGTGCATTCTTTTAAAACATTCGCGAACATTTCACGGATTGACGGCGGGTGATCTTCAAAGTGTGGCTCTCGCCTTAGCGCCGCGCAGAATTGTCCCCAACATCCAAAGTGGGGTTCTTGTTTTCTCTGGACACCCCGCGCAGGAACAGGAACCCACCATCATCATCATCACTCATTCCTCACTCGCTCACTCACTCATCACCCCTCACACACTCATTCACTCACTCACTCACTCACTCACTCACTCACTCACTGACTCAGCAGCACTCACATATGATGATGATGATGAGTGTGCGCGTGAGAGAGTGTGATGATCATCATCATCATCATCACCAGTCAGTCAGTCAGTCAGTCAGTCAGTCACTCACTCACTCACTCACTCACTCGCTCGC
Organism: Prorocentrum cordatum; assembly: GCA_963575745.1. Taxonomy (NCBI): domain Eukaryota; class Dinophyceae; order Prorocentrales; family Prorocentraceae; genus Prorocentrum; species Prorocentrum cordatum. The sequence continues at coordinate 20,204 of CAUYUJ010003423.1, read as the reverse complement.
CTTGGGCCTCGTCTGAATGAATTACGAGGAAGTCTCAGGCGGGAGCCCCCTCCCTATGGGGCCCGCGGATTATGTTACTAATCCGAACGGGTCATCCAATTCCTGTAACTGTCGCCACTTTTGGGCTCTCGCGCTGCCAGAACGCCATTCCCAGGCCACATTTTGAATGCCCGGAGCCAGCTGTAGGCCACTTCGTGTTTTTCGTGCTCGCAGAACACCGGGAATTCCTGCAAGGGCCCCCTCCTTATGGGGCCCGCAAATCATGTTACTAATCCGAGCGGGTCATCGGAACCCTGTAACTGTCGTCACTTTTGGGTCCCTGAAGCTTGAATTTGGAAGAAGTATCAGGCGGGAACCTCGTCTGTGAGTGAATTGCGAGGAAGTCTCAGGCGGGACCCCCCTCCCTATGGGGCCCGCAGATCATGTTACTAATCCGAACGGGTCGGGTCGTCCAATTCCTGTAACTGTCGTCATCAGTTTTTTTGGGCTCCTCCGGCTTGAATATTGAGGAAATCTGAGGCGGGAACCTCGTCTGTGAGTGAATTGCGAGGAAGTCTAGGCGGGACCCCCCTCCCTATGGAGCCCGCAGATCACATTACAAATCCGAGCGGGTCATCCAATTGCTGTAACTGTCGTCAATTTTGGGTTCCACAGGCCTGAGTATGGGGGAAGTCTCAGGCGGGAGCCTCGTCTGTGAGCGAATTGCGAGGATGTCTCAGGCGGGACCCCCCTCCCTTTGGGGCCCGCGGATCATGTTACTAATCCGAGCGGGTCATCCAATTCCTGTAACTGTCGCCGCGGCCCGTTTCCTGGCGCGGCACGAGTGGCCCTCCATCTGGGAAACGAAAGAGGTGCAGGAGGAGCACTTCGCGCTGAACCGGGCGCGGGCGCAGGGCATGGACGAGGAGGGCGACTCGCTGGACCCCGCCCACTGCCCCGACAGGGAGAAACCAAAGGCGACGGTGCGCCAGTACGTCTCCATGATCGCCATGCAGGTGGCGCCAAACCTCGAGGGGATCGCCCTGGCGCGCGAGGAGAAGAAGCCCCGGCAGTACCATTCGACCGAAGCGTGTGCTCCACGCCCAGCGCGTACATCGCCCGACTGGTCGCTGATTTGCCGGAGGACCAGAGACTCACATGGGACCAGACGCTCTTCGTCGCCAAGTTCGCCAAGGCCTGCGACGAAGCCTGGGACGACGACGTGCAGAAGAAGCCCTGGAGCGAGAGAAAGGTCACGCACTTGCTCCTGCTGGGCCAGGGCGGCTCGGGGAAAACTCGCGTGGTGCAGAAGATCGTCTTCCCAGTGGTGGAGTATCTGTGGCCCTCGCCGGCGCCGGACAGTGCCAGCATGATGGTCGTTGCTTTCTCGATCGCGCAGGCGAAGAACATCTCCACGGAGACTGTCAAGGCCAGAACGCTGCACAATGCTTGTGCCATGCGAGTCCAGAAGTACACCAACGCGAAGCTGCGGCCGGGGGGCATTCAGAAGAGGCTGAAGTGGTTGTGGGAACACGTCCGCGTTCTCGCCATCGAGGAGATAAGCATGGTGGCAGCCGCGCTCTACAACGCGTTGGACCTTCGCGCGTGCCACGGACGCAGCGACACGCACGACGTGCAGGAGTCCAACTGCCAGCGGCCGCACCACCACTTCTGGCGCGTGCCCATCGTGTTGCACCGCGGCGATTTCTTGCAGCTGAAGCCCACAGGCAGCATTGGCCTCCTGACGGACGTGAACGATCGCCTGGACGACGACGAGTCGTACAGCTACGCGGACCCGCCGACGGTGGAGATCCAGCACGCCATCAAGGTCTTCTCTCAGATCCCCTGCGTCTTCGAGCTGAAGGGCACGAAACGCTTCGAGCCCGGGGACCCTCTGATCACGTTCCTGGGCTGCATGCGCGAGGGCAAGCCCTTCCCAGCGGAGGTCTGGTCCGCTTGGGAGAAGACGTTGGCCACGGACAACCGCGGCGTCCTGGACCCTCGGCACCAGCACGAGAACTTTCGGCTCGGCTACGGCATGGGCATATACTGGGAGACGCTGGCGAGGTGGATCAACACGCGCGCTCGTCGCGACGCGCGGCGCCTTGGCGTGCCCCTCGTTTTCTTGCAGGCCATGGACGAGTGCAGAACGATTCAGGGCGATCCCGACACGGGTCGGCGCCTCCTGAGCGTCCCGAACATGCGCAAGACGGGGGACATCCACGGCGTCTTGCCGGCCCACGTCGGCATGGAGGTGCGGTTCACGGCAGCGCAGGAAGAGTTGAAAAAGAGGTTGGGGCTCGTGCAGGAACAACGGGCCACCATTGTGTCTTTCGAATTTCACGCAGACGACGAGCGGGACTACGAGGAGTGCGCGCCGGACCAGCTCTTCCGCCCCCGCTTCCTACCGCAGGGAATCTGGTTGCAGGTGCACGGCTTCAGGGGGTCTCCCATGTACCAGGAGCTCGCCGAGGTGCTGCTGCAGGGCGCCGAGGGCGCTGACGACGACTGCCAGGCCGAGGCGCGGGCGCGGAGCTTGCTGATGTTCAGGCCCAGCGAAAGGGAGTTCACGTGGCAGAGCTCGGGGGCGCACAAGGTGCGCCGCTCGGGGTTCACCCTGACGCACGCGTCCTACCTGACCTCCACGCTGTCGCAGGGCCACACGCTGCGCAAGGGCGTCACCATCGACTGCGCGAGAGACGAGGACGCTGGCCGCACGGGCATGTCGGATGAGCAGTGGTGGCTGCGCCTCTACGTCACGTTCTCCCGCGCCACGTCCATGCGGAACATGCTGATCCTGCGGCCGCCGCCGCGGGAGTTCCTGGAACGAGGGCCGCCGGCGTCCTTGCGGAAGGCGCTGCTGGAGTTCGACAAGAGAGCGCTTTTGTCCAGGGCGGAGGCGGAGCAGCTCGCGGCAAAGCTGGGCTTCGTGCTGCCTCCCGCCAGAGCGTGGCTGCGCCCCGCTCGAAGCCCGCGGGGTTGTCCCAACGGTTTGGTCTTGCGCGCCACCGGCTCGCAGGGTTGTCCCGACAGCCTGGCCCGCGGGGTTGTCCCAACGGCTGCGCGACGCGGCCATCAGAGAACGCGCCAGTGCTGGCCGAGGCGGCGACGGCGCCGAGGAATATCGACTTGCTTGCCCCGACCAGGGGGAGGGGGAGGTGCACGTAGAGAAACGGCAGGAGGAAGATGAGGAGGGGGAGGGTATGGGGGAGGGCGGTGACGAGGAGGAGGTGGAGAAGGAGGAGGGGGGTAGAAGGAGGGGGAAGGGAGAAATAGAAGAAGGAGGGAAAAGAGGGCAGATGAGAGGGCGAGAGGAGGGTGTTTGCCATGGCCAGGAGGAGAGGGAGAAGGGCACGCAAAACAGATTATCATGCGGGGTCCTTCCGTCGGAGTAATTGTTGTATTATTCTTTTTAGAAGTGCAAGAATTTCACGGATTGATCGCGGGTCGTCTTCAAAATGTGGCTTTCGCCATAGCGCCGCGCACATTCGTCTTGAACATTTCACGGATTCCCATGATCAACGTACCCGGACTGGTGTTTTGGAAAGATTCAGGATTATGTGGGTGCAGTCGTTATGTTGATTCGCGGTGTTGAAGTCTCAATAATGGCGTTCTGGCACGATTCCAGATCCTCAAGACGCAGCAGTCAGATTGATCCGTGGCATGGACATCCCGAGAACAATGACGGTTGTCTTCCAACGAGGCTATTCCCTCAATGGAAATGAACCGTTGTAGGGACCGATGAGGAGGGATCTTGGAGGGAAGGTTAATTCCAACATCGTTGATGATTCTTGGGTTTACACTGGTCCTCCTCCTCCTCGTCCTCCTCCTCCACCTCCTGGTCCTCCTCCTCCTCCTCCTCCTGCTCGTGACGCTGCTTAGCCTGCGCCGCCGTGTGTGTTTCACCCAACCTGTTGCCGCTTGCGCGAACGCACCTTCGTTGGTCCGTTGCTGATGCCAAAAAAACCTCTCTCTAATTATCCGTTGCAACCTCGTCTACCCCCCCGCGCTTCTCCGTCTTCTTTTTCGTGGCCCTCCTGTCTGAGGTTGGCAGCAAAAAGTGATGCGTTCGACCAGTGCATGATTGACCGGCTCCTCAACATAACTGGATGATTGGCGAGACGGATTTCCATGTGTTTGTTAATTCTATGTTTGTCCCCACGCAGGCTTTGCTGAGTAATCTCGTGGGGTTGCCCATGCTTGCGTTATTATTTTAGCAATGCGCAGGAATGCCGCGACGAATTCCAGCGGCAATTGGCGAGTTACTGTCCGGAACCATCGCTCGTGTGCGCTATCCTCAACAAAGGGTATTCAGCTGCCTGCGGCCAGTCCCGACGCCGCGCCAAACCAACCATTGGAAAACACTAGTCAAAATGGTAATGATGACGACGACGATGACGACAATGGGGAAGTCCGCGACGAGAGGGCAACATTACAGAGACTTTCGCATCCTACCACGCCTCAGCATCCCAAAGAGGGCGGAATCTCTCTTGCCTGGTATGACGGTGACTGGACCCATGCGTTAAGAGGTGAGCGCTTGGATGGTCGGCGGCTGACCTTCCAAACCGACGCACCACCTGATCAGCTGGCCACAACACTGGATCACTGGATCACCAGGTCAGCTGGCCGGATCACCTGATCAGCTGGATCACCAGGTCAGCCAAATCACCAGATCAATTTGGCCACAACACCAGATCACCGGATCAACTGGCTGGATCATCGGATCAGCCAGATCACCAAATCAACTGGATCACCGCATCAACTGGCCACAAAACCGGATCACCAAATCAGCCCGAGAACCAGGTCAACTGACCGGATTACCAAATCGACCAACCGGATCACCGGATCAACCGCCGGATCAACCACCGGATTAGCCGGATCCCTGGATCGGCCGGCCGGATCACCGGATGAGCCAGATATTAGGAGTTACTGGATGGATTGGGCATGTTTCTGAATTGTTGGATCACTAATCCATTCGATCAGCTGGCAGCCAGCTGGCAGAGTGATGAGAAGGAGTAGGAGGAGTATGACGCGGATGAGGAGGAGGGGGAGAAGAAAGATAGGGAGGATGATGATGATGATGATGAAGAGGAGGAGGGGGGGGAGGAGGAGGAGGAGGAGGAATAGGAGCCAAATCACAAAATCAGCCGGATCATCGGATCAGCCGCCCAGGTCACCAGATCAGCCGGATCACCGGATCAGTTGGCCACAACACCAGATCAACCGGATCACTGGATCAGCTGACCAAATCACCGGATCAACTGGATCACCGGATCAACTGGCCACCACAGCAAATCACTGGATCACCGTATCTGCTGGCTGGCTCACCAAATCAGCGGGATCACCGGATCAACTGACCGGATCACCGGATCTGCCAGATCACCAAATCAGCCAGATCACCGGATCAGCTGGCCACAATACTGGATTACCAGATCACTGGATCACAGGAGCTGACCGGATCACCGGATCAGCCGGATCACCGGATCAGCTGGCCACAACACCGGGTCACCGGATCATAGCTGGCCACAGCACCGGGTCACCAAATCATCAGGTCACTGGATCAACTGGCCGGATCACCGGATCAGCCGGATCGGTCATCGTACCAACGGATCAACGGATCACCGGGTCACTGGATCACCAGATTACCAGGTCACTGGATCACCAGATCACTGGATCACTGGGTCAGCGGATCACCGTATCACGGGGCCAGCGGATTCTCTGATTCAGCGGGCGGAGTCTCTGTTTCAGGGTGGAGTCTCTGATTCAGCAGGCGGAGTCTCTGATTCGGCGTGCGGAGTCTCTGATTCGACGTGAGGAGTCTCTGATTCGGCGTGCGGAGTGACTGATTCGGTGCGCGGAGTCTCTGATTCAGGGGGGCGAGTCTGCGATTCAACGTTTGGTCTATAATTCGGAACCTCTCAGACATTTCGAGCTTTCCGCCCCAAGACGACCTTCGAGACAGCCAGCAGGCCCCCAAGATGCAGAGGCTCCAGAAGGCCCCCAAGAAGTACAAGTCAGGCCCCCAGATGCCCCCAAGAGACTCCCAAGAGGCTCCCAACGCCAATCCCAAACTGCCATCAAGAAGCCTCCGAGAGGCCTCCCATGAGATCCCCACTCGTATCCAAGAGGCTTCTGACCAACAACCAGGGTACGATGGAGCAATGGGCCGAACGCCACTAGAGAATTGAATTTATTTGACCTGTTCGCAAACACTAGCTGTTCGGGGAAATGTGCTACTCTATTGTGGATTTTTTTGCGCTCGGCTCCCCGCCGACGGCGTTCACCTGCAACACTACTAACAAATCATAGAGAATGCGTGACGCCTGGCAGCTCGACGTCCCAACGTCCAAGTATTGCGGCGCGTCCCATCATGCGGTGTGTCTTATGAAAGATGCGGCTCTCCGTGGACTGTTTGGAAAACTGGAACGGTTCGGCATGTAACAAGGCTTCGGCTCATCTCCTGAATCATTTGCTGGCTTCTCCGTGCCCTTTCCCGCATATACGTGAAAGGCGATGCCGCTGCCCTGTGGCCCGCCAGATTCAACACTACAATCAACCCGTCTGATAAGGATGCGCGGTAAGAATGCACCGGCATTGGAAAGCCATAATGATGTTTTTCGACTCGGGCTGGCCAGACAAAGTGGCCAAGGAAGGGCCGAGGGGCAAGGATGCAAGGGTAACCTCGAAAAGTCGCTCATCCTTACTATGCGGATTGACTGTATGTTGGTCCGCCGTGCAGCCGTAGCATTAATCAATCATGGAGAAATGACAAAGAAAACTGGACAACTGTGTGCTTACCTTGACCGTCCACCTGCAAAACGTGCAGGGCACAATTCGTGTGCTCGCCCAGTTCACAAGCCGTACATCATCAAAGTGGACTTGTCATCGCTCGGACATCCGTCCCCCGTGAATTGTTTGGTTCCGTGTGCGTCTTTTCCCCCAAGATGGTCCAAGATACTCCAAGACGGTCCAGATGTGCTGGCCCTGGCCTCGCGGAGAAACCAGCACGTCCGAGCGGTGCCAAGTGGCAGACGCCTTGCTGCATGAAGTTCGAGTGGGCGGGGAGCTTGCTCTTACGGTGGCCGTGGACGGCGAACGGCTGAAACGCACATGAACCGAACCATTGACAAAAGGAGAGTTGCAGCAACGCGATCACGATGGTGATGTCATGGCAGGCTTGGCTCACAATCAAAAACGTCGGTTGTGTTTCGATGCGTAGTTCCTCGTACGCCCCCCTCCCCAGCGCGGACATGACGCACAATCACGGCAGGCTTTCTGTGCGAATACCGCGCCCAACACGTCAAGGCCACGATGCAACACAACTCCGCTGTCGCCACGGAGGGTTACAAAGATAAACTGCTACGCAAGTGAGGGGGCAAATGACACATGATTGAAGGCCCCGTTGTCCGAGAAACTCCGCCAGAACGACATGCTTCACATATTGCCGCTCGGGCATTGTGGATGGAGTTCTGCGTCGGCTCCGGCATGGTGATCGAGAACACGTTGTTCGAAAGCACTGTGATAACATAACCGCATACCGATGTTTGGATGTACAGCCTGTACAGTGAAAAGGGGAACGAGACGGAGGAGGGCGGCGAGGAGAAGGAGGAGGAGGAGGACAGAGGAGTATAGGGAGGAGGAGGAGGAGGATGAGGGGGGAGAGGGAGAAAGATAGGATGAAGGCCTTGCTGGCTCCCGCCCGCTGTTTTTCCGCAGCCCGCTTGGCGCGCCGGCGGGGTCGCCTGAGGCAACGGACCTTGGCCGCTGATCGCCTGGAACACCGAGAGGCCAGGGCAGAGGGCGGTCAGGGTGAAGGGAACGGTGAGGAAAGGGCCGTCCAGAGACACGAGGAAGCGGGCATGATAATGATGCTGATGATGATGACGATGATGATGACGAGGATGATGATGATGACGATGATGATGACGATGATGGTGATGATGACGATGATGATGATGACAACGAGGAGTAAAGGGAGATACTTTTTGTTTATTCCATGGCAAGGGGAGGTGAGGACGACGACGACGACGAGGAGGAGGAGCAGGAACGCCGCTAATAGTGAATTCCTAGGCGCTGATAGTTATGATGATGATGATGATGATGATGATGGTGATGATAATGATGATGATGATAATGATGGTGATACTGCTGATGACGATGATGATGAGGACAAGGACGAAGACGATGACAACGAGGAGAAGGAGGAAGAGGAGGAACGCCATCAGCAGTGGAATCCATGCTGGTGCGCGAACTAGGCGCTGATGATGACAACGACGACGACGACGACGACGACGACGATGATGATGATGATGATGATGATGATGATGATGATGATGATGATGATGAGGATGCAGATGATGAAAATGATGATGATGATGATTATGATGATGCGGATGATTGTGAATGATAATAATGATGACGATTATGATGATGCTGCTGCTGATGATGATGATGGTGATGGTGATGGTGATGATGATGATGATGATGATGATGATGATAATAATGATGATGATGATGATTCTTCTGCTGCTGCTGATGATGATGATGATGATGATGGTGGTGGTGGTGGTGGTGATGATTATGAAGTCGATGATGATAACGATGATGATGCTGATGATGAGGATGATGACTATGATGATGACTATGATGAGTGTGAGGATGGTGATGATGATGCTGATGCTGCTGCTGCTGCTGATAATGATACTAATGCTGTTGATGATTCTGATGGTGCTGCTGCTGCTGATGATGATGCTGATGATGAGGAGGAGGAGGAAACGGAGGAAACGCAGGAAAAGGAGGACGACGACGATGAGGAAGACAAAGAAGGTGCGGTGGCCCAGGGCGCCCGCCGCCTAGTCCGTGCGAAAGCGCCCCGGCGACCCGTGAGGAGCGAGAGGTGCCTCCGAGCACTTTCTGCTCGAGGCGCGTGGGCTTCCAGGCGCCATGCCCCTCGCCGACCACCTCCTCGCTCCCGTGCTGAGGAGGCTCCCAGGACAAACTTCGGCGTGTCCGTGCGCTCTCTGCTCTCTACCTCTCTCTGCCCCGTCCCGCTCTGCTTCAGCCTGCTGCGACTGGTGCCGCTCGTGCGCACGTCCCGACGGCAAGTCTGGCAGGGAGAGAGGAGGGCCCTGGTGAGTGCCGACCATGCCAGCGGTGGGGCAGGAGTGCCAGGGGAGGGAGGATGCTGATGAAGATGAAGCTGACTATGATGATGACCATGGTGATGACGAGGGGAAGGGGAGGAGGAGGAGGAGGAGGAGGAGGAGGAGGAGGAGGAGGAGGAGGAGGAGGAGGAGGAAGAAGAAGAGGAGGAGGAGGAGGAGGAGGAGGAGGAGGAGGAGACAGAATGGAGGGAGGGAGGGAGGGAGGGAGGGAGGGCGGGAGGGGGGGGGACGGGACGGACTATTTTGATGATGCGGGGGACGAGGGGGGGACGTGGGGAGGGGGGGCGATTAGGAGGATCCACGTCCTCCGGGTCCCTCTCCTCGTCCACTCTGCACCTGACCGGTGTGAAAGCTGCTCGGTACTCATCCAGACTCCCTGCGCCCTCCCCCGCGCTCTCTCTCTCTCTCTCTCACCCCTTCTCTCCCCGTCGCTCGGACGTCCATTCCCTGTGTTTTTTTGGTTTCGTGCGGTGTTTTCTCGCAGGATGATCCAGGATGCTCCTTAATAATCCCCGCCGAGAAGAAGTGCACACGTCCGAGCGATACCAAGTTCCGTAGCGAGCGCCCGCCCTGACAACCGTCAGCCAGCGAGCGACTGAGGCTCGGAGCGTTCAGCGGAGTGCCACAGGGCTGGACCTAAACGGTGTTTTTCGTTTCCGTTTTGTTTTCGTTTTCCCTCGCTTTGTCTTCAATCCGCAATTACCGAAAAACGAAGCCGAAACGAAAACGGCCCACGACATCGGCAAAACACCTTTTAGTTCCAGCCCTGGAGTGCCAGATGCAGTACGTCGGCAGGCGGGAGTTCGCTCGCCCGCCCCCAGGCGGTGCGGGAGGCGGGCGGCGCCCTCCTCCCCCTTGTGCGCCAAGGAAGCGGCGGAAAGCCCTTCCGCGCGTGCCCGCCCGCGCGCGGCCGGCGCACTCTGGCGGGCCCCGCGGACTCCCTCGCGCGTGCCCGCTCGCACGAGGCGCACTGTGGCGTGCCCCGGAGGCGGTCTCGTACGTGCCCGCCGCTCGCACGCGGCGCTCTCTGGCGCGTCCCGAGGGCGCTTCTGCGCGCCGCTCGCACGCGGCGCCCTGTGCTGATGTCTTCTCATGCGCCCCCCCCCCCCGCCCCGTGCGGCGTGCGCGTGGCGACTGCAACCGACGTTTTCTCATGCACCGACCTCGGGGCGAGACATGGGATCGCCGCGGCGCGCCGACCATCGGCGCAGCGTGATGCGCTCCAGGGCCCGCCCGACCACGCGCCGCGCGAGTCGCCCCCCTGCGCGCGCAAGCACTGACCAGGAGAGCGAGGAGGCTGCGGCTGCATGGCGCCACGCGCCGACTCCCGCGCGAACCGCGCGGCTGCAACGAGCGTCTTCTCGTGCAGCCCGTCCCCCCGCGCGGCGGGTGCGGACCGACAGCTTTCCGCTGCGGGCGCCGCCGCGACGCCACCGCCAGGGGCGCCCGCACGCTCGCTCTCGGCCACCCGCCGCGCAGCGAGGCGCCCTCCCGCCTGGCGCTGCGCGCCGACCGCCGCGCGAGCATCCTCTGCCGAGAGAGCTGCCGACGCCACGCGGGGAACTATCCCGCGCGCGCTCGAGCGCCTGCCAGGCGCGCGTGCAATCGGACTTGGCGCCGCGCGCCGACCCCGACGCGATGCACGGCGCTCCGAGATGGGGCCGCCCGTGCGACGCGCGAGTCTTCGCCCGCGTGTCCGCGAGCGCGAGCCGGGCAAACGACGGAGCGGCTCGGCGCCCTGCGCCGACGCCGAGCCGGTCGCCGGCAAGGGCGCGAATAGTTCCGTCGGTCGGAGCTGCGCTGCTGTGCCACCGCGCATGGCCAAGAGGTCTTCGCTCGATGCTTCATCCGGTTTTAGCCCGTCCGTCTTAACTCTATCCGGTTTAGCTTCGTCCGGGTTGGGTTCATCCGATGTTTATTCGCCCGGTTCAAACTCATCGTGTACCTTCCTCCGTTCTGCTCCCTCCCTGTCCTCCTCCTCCTCCTCCTCCTCCTCCTCCTCCTCCTCCTCCTCCTCCTCCTCCTCCCCCTCGCCCGCAATTCACTGCAATGCAATGCATTGCAACTGCAAATGCAACGCAGTACAACGCAACAGGATGCAATGCAACGCAACGCAATGCAATGCAACGCAGTGCAATGCAATGCAATGCAACGCTATGCGATGCAATGCAATACAACGCAATGCAATGCACTGCAATGCGCTGAAACGCAATGTGTGCCTCGTCACGTGGCAGCGCCGCGAGGCCGAAAAACATACTTTCCGCTCCACTCGCCACGTGGCGCTCTACTTGTCACGTCGCAGCGCCGCGGGGGCTGAGAAACACGGATTCCACTCAATTCGCCACGCGGCGCCTGGGGGGGCGAAAGAACATACTATTCCACAACATTCGGCACGTGGCAATTCTGCTCAGGGTCCAACAAAAATGCCCACTCCATTCACATGGCAAGATGAAGGCGCGAAGAAGCAGTATTTCATTCGCTCTGCTTTTCACGTGGCAGCGCCGCGGGGGCCGAAACAACAAGCTGTTCTAATCCTTTCGTCACGTGGCAACGCCGCGGGGGCCGAACATAATACTATGCCACTCCACTCGCCACGTGGCAACGCCTGCAGTCGCGAAGAAATCGTATTCCACTGTAGTCGTCACGTGGCCAGCGCCGCGGGAGCCGAACCAAACATTATGCCACGAGGACGGCGACGAGGACGACGACGAGAACGACCACGACGCCGATGATGATGGTGACGATGACGAGGGGCAGGGAGGCGAATAACAATTCTATCCTATCCTCCTCCTCGTCCTTCTCCCTCCCCGTTTCCTCCTCCCTCCTCCACCCTCCCTCATCCTTCCTTCCTCCCCCATCCTCCCTCCTCCCAATTCCCTCCTCCTCCCCTCCTCCCTCCTGACTCCTCCTTCTTCCTCCCCTTTTCTCTAACTTTCTCCCTTCTCCTCCCTCTTGTCCTCCCCCTCGCCCGCAATTTGCTGCAATGCAATCTACTGCATATGCAATGCAAATGCAACGCAATGTGTGCAACGCACCAAGATTGTTGGTAGACCGATTGGTTGGCTGGTGGTTGGTCGGTCGGTAAGCAGATAGGTTGGTTGGCTGGTTGATTGAGCGGCTGCCACGTGGCAGCGCCGCTGGAATCGGAAAACATACTATTCCACTCCATTCGCCACGTGGCACCGCCTGGCGGGGACCGACAAAATACTATTCCACGATTCGTCTCGTGACAACGCCGCGGAGCCAACAACAAATACTAAGCCACTCCACGCACCACATGCCAACGCCTGGGGGCGCGATGAAACATTATTCCATCCACTCTACTTGTCACGTGGCAGCGCCACGGGGGTCGGACAAGAAACAACTATTCCACTCCTTTCGTCAGGTGGCAACGTTGCGGGGGCCGACAAAAAATATTACGTATGCCACTCCACTCGCCACGTGGCAACGATTGGAGGAGCGAAGAAACAATATTCAGTTATAGTCGTCACGTGGCAGCGCCGCGTGGACCGAGAAAATCATTGTGCCACAACGACGACTCGGACGACGAAGAGAACGCCGACGACGAACATGACGACGACGATGAACAGAGCCAGGGAGGCGAAGAACAATTCTATCCAATTCTCCTCGTCCTGCTTCTTCTCCCCTCCCTTTTCCCTCCTCCCTCCTTCCCCCCCCTTCCTCCCTCCTCCCCCTGCCCTCCTCCCCCCTCCTGACCTCCTCACTCATCCTTCTTTATACCTTCCTCCCTTCTCCTCCCTCCTGTCCTCCCCCACGCTCGCAATTTATTGCAATGCAGTTTATGGCAAACGCAATGCAAATTCAACGCAGTACAACGCAATGCAACGCAACAGGATGCAATCCAATACAATGCAATGCAACGCAACGCAATGCAGCGCGTCACGTGGCAGCGCCGTGGGAGCCGAGCAAACACATGATACCACGACGACGACGACGACGAGGGCCAGGGAGGCGAACAAAACTATTATCCTATCCTCCTCCTCGTCCTTCTCCCTCCCTCCTCCTCCCTCCTCCCTCGATCCTCCCTCCTCACTCCCCCTTCCTCCCTTCTCCCCTCCCCTCCTCCCCTCCCCTCCTCCCCCCTCCCTCCTCCTCACCGTAATGCAATGTACAACTCCTCCCTCCACCCTCTCCCCTCCTCTTCCTCCTCCTCTTCCTCCTCCTCCTCCTCCTCCTCCTCCTCACTCCTCCCCCCTCTCCACCACCTCTGGCGCGGCATCTCGGAACCCAGAGTTGCGAGGATGTCTCAAGCGAAACGCGCCCGACCATCTCAAACACATTTTCTGAGAGCTAAGAGTTGAGAGGATGTTGCAAGCGAAACGGGCTGGACCACCTCGCGCACATCTTCAAGGAGCCCGGAATTTCGAGGATATCTCAGGCGACACAGGCCGGACCACCTCGCGCGCAGCATCTCGGAGCCCCTGATTGCGAGGATGTCTGAAGTAAACCTCCTCGCCCTCTCCTTCTACGCCTCGCGCCATCTGTATTTTCCAGGTTCGGCGCGTCCCGCGGTTTCCCGTCTCGTGGTTCGGTTTCCGTGGGTCGCGCTTTTTCGTTCTGGGGTTCGCGCTCCCGTATCTCGGGTTGAGCTCGTTTCCCCAGGTCGAGGTTTTTCCGAGGGCCGTGACCCCTGGCGGATCGATCCCCTCGTGGTGCCCAAGTGCCACGCTTTACCACTTGACCAAAGAGAGCAAACACAACTATTGAGCAATCCAACTATTCAGAAAACATGACACGCGCACCAATTTAACTTCTTCCGTTTTTATTCGCCAGATTTACATTCATCCGTCGTCTGGTACTCATCCGGTTCAAATTCGCCCAATTCAAATCTATCTGGTTTCAATTCGTCCGCTCAAATTCATCCAATTGAAGCTCATCTGGTTTTAATTCATCCGGTTGAGAATTCATCCGGCTTGGATTCGCCCGGTTTGAATTCATCCAATTTTCATTCGCCTGTTTGAATTCATCGGGCTTTAATTCATCCGGTTGTGATTCATCCGGTTCTGATTTGTCTGGTTATAATTCGCCTGGTTGAAATTAATCCGGTTTTCATTCGCCCGGTTTGAATTCATCTGGTTTTCATCCCCCCAGCTTCCACGCGAATCACGCAAAACAAAAGCGGACGAAACAAAAGCGGACGAAACAAACGCGGACGAAACAAACGCGGACGAAACCAAAGCGGACGGAACAAAAGCGGACGAAACAAAGGCGGACGGAACAGAAGCGGACGAAACAAAACTCCACCTCTTCCTCCTCGCCAAACAACTTTCGCGTGCACCACTGTCCCCCTCAGCCGTCGCCGTCGGGGAAAAGGAGGAGGTGGAGGAGGAGGGGGAGGAGGAGGAGGAGGAGGAGGGGGAGGAGGAGGAGGAGGAGAAGGAGGAGGAGGAGGAGGAATTCGCCCGGTTTGAATTCATCTGGTTTTCATCCCCCCAGCTTCCACGCGAATCACGCAAAACAAAAGCGGACGAAACAAAAGCGGACGAAACAAACGCGGACGAAACAAACGCGGACGAAACCAAAGCGGACGGAACAAAAGCGGACGAAACAAAGGCGGACGGAACAGAAGCGGACGAAACAAAACTCCACCTCTTCCTCCTCGCCAAACAACTTTCGCGTGCACCACTGTCCCCCTCAGCCGTCGCCGTCGGGGAAAAGGAGGAGGTGGAGGAGGAGGGGGAGGAGGAGGAGGAGGAGGAGGGGGAGGAGGAGGAGGAGGAGAAGGAGGAGGAGGAGGAGGAAGAAGCGCAGGAGGAGGAGGATGATGATGAGGAGGATGAGGAGGGGGGGAGGAGGGTGAGGAGGAGGAGGAGGAGGAGGAGGAGGCGGAGGAACATGAAGAGGAGGAAGCGCAGGAGGAGGAAGAGGAGGAGGAGGAAGAGGAGGAGGGGGAAGAGGAGGAGGAGGAGGAAGCGGAAGAAAGGGGGAGGAGCAGGAAACGGAGGGGTGGGGGTGGAGAGGAGCAGGGGTATTGAGCATTGACGTTTCCATCACAGGAGGGCCCCCCCTCCCGACGGTGTCTGGCCGCCCTGGCGTGGCACCCTCCACGGCTTCCAAGATGCCACACATGGCTTTCCAGACGGCCGAGACACATCACCAAGGCCGCCCAGATGCCCCAATACGCCTCTGTGACGGGCCCACGACGGCCCGAAATGACCTTGAGACAACCCAAAAGGCCAGGACGGCCCGAAGAGGACAATCCACTTGCTTCGCCATGCCGCTTCTGCGGAACTGGTGTCCATGTCTTCACCTCTTCGGGCCTCCGTCGGCCCAAGACGGCCCAATAGGCCTGAAGGTTGCTCCAGCACGGCCTCAGCCCCCCCCCCGAGCGGGCCCTCAAGACTGCCCGAGGAGTGGCCCAAGAGAGGCCTCCAAGACGGCCCGGGGAGGCGCCAAGACGGCCCAAGAGAACCCCGATACGACCCTTTCTCGGGCCCGAGAGGGCACCAGGACGGCCCCAGAGAGGCCCTTAACACGGACTATGCAAGCGCCAGACTGCCCAAGAGTGCCCTACGACGGCTCACTGGGTGCCCCCGATGGGGCCCTCAAGACGCCCCCCCCCCGAAAGCTTTCAAAACGTCATAAGAGGGCCTTACAATAGACCCGTACCATAAGGACACACGATAAAGGTTGCAAGGGCCTTGGGAGGCCATGCCGACACTCTGCGAGCGGGGCGCGGCCAGCGAAAGCGGCTAAGGACGGACCGAGGAGGCAAGGATGTAAGGGTACCCTTGGGAAGGCTGCCCATCCTAACTATGCGGGTTGACTGTAAGATGGCCCAAAAAAGCCTAATAGGAACCGCAAGTCTGCTCCGCAGGCGCCCAAGGCAACCTCAAGACGGCCAGAAGTGAGAGCTCCTCAAGAAGACGAGACGAGATGATCACATGCCATAGCCTTCTGGACGGTGATCAAAGGGGCGCCACGTGGAATGCTTTCTTGGCACGGTAGCGGATTTGCCGCAGCAGTTGGATGTACACATGTGCGCGAGCTGGCTGCCTACCGGTGGCCAGTCACTCAATGCACATTGCCTTCGATCGGGCATTTAGTTGGATAGCCAAGAGTGTTGCAGTCGGGTGCGTTCTGTTTCGAGCACATGCTGCGACGTGGAATGGATCGGCCAACATAACTCTGGAGACAGTCGCGGTGGGAGCGTCAGTTCGTCACTGCGATCAAAGACATGCTCATATCGACGTGTGCCTTCTGTTTCGGCACTGCTGATGCCCTGGTTCCCGCGGGCCATCTGGCTTGTAGCAATGCCAGTCCCCGACCTGCTCCTCCTCCTCCTCCTCCTCCTCCTCTTCCTCCTACTTGTCAGAAGATACCAAATCCCGCCAGCCCTCTGGGCGACAAGCGGTCTAACGATGTCTTCCCTTCATCTTCCACTTCCGGGAGGGGTGCATCACTGTTCCGTATCAATATACACCCCCTCCCCCACCTGGCTGGCGGTCAACCCAGAACCATGCCGACTCCGTGCGGGCCCGCCCCCCAACCATCCCTGTCAACAAACAATACAAACCGCACTCTGCCTCCACATTTGGAGCGTGCGCGGCCAACCCGATGCCGCCCCCCCATCCCTATCAACAAGAACAATGCAAAGTACATTATGGGGCAAAGTCTTGAGCTATGTTCGTGAGGTCCGCGAGCACTTTGTATTGTTTTTGACAAGGACGGCGGGGGTGTCAGCAAGGCTACCGTCCAAGACAAAAAGCAATACAACACGCACCTCGCGGCTAAATCTGGATCATGCGCGGCCATCCCGCGATTACTGTCAAATGGTTTTTGACAGGGACGGCGGGGGTGGTGGCGCGTGGCCTGCCGTGCGCAGGCCCACTAGGCACAATGATGGGCATCGGCTTTCGGCGAAGATGGCGGGGCTCGACATGTTTCCCGACGTGTGCTGTCACGTGCCCCGAACATGCCGCACCTGTCGCGGCTGGAGTGTGCGGCACACCTGGCGCTCTCGGAGTACGTGGCGCATCTGGCGCACCAGGCGTGCCTGGCACGCTCGGGCCCCAGGGGTGCCTGGCGCACGTGGCGCCCCTGGCACGCGTGGCGCACCTCGCCCGAGCGTCGCGCACCTGGTGTCGACTTTGGTTCCCAGTAGCTCTCCATCCAACCCCCCACCCCCTCCCCTGGACCTAGACGGGGGCGGGGTCACGAGCAGTCAGAGGGTCCGTTTTGGTCTAAGATGGCTTCAAAAGGGCCTCAGAGAGCTCAAGATGGTCTCCAAGATCGCTTAAGATAGCCCAACATGGCTCAAGACAACTGACAACATGCCTGCAAGAGGCCCCAAGAAGGCCACAATAATGATCCAAACGCTTTTGAAGATCCCTCAGGACCTCCCCGAAAAGCCGGCATCCTTCAAACACCCAAAGAAAGCTAAGGATTTTGGCCTTATCGGCTTTTCGCTTCCGATCCGCTTAGAGGCCTCAAGGTGGCCTCAAGATGGCCCCGGATAGCTCCAAGGGCCCAAAAGGCCCCCAAGACGGCCCCAAGAGCGCCCAAGATCGGCCCCAGAGGGCTCCAAGAGCGCCCCAAGAGGCTATTTCGATGGCCCTGGAGGGGGGGCCAAGGGTTAGGACTCCCCCTCCTTTGATCGATGGTCTCCAAGATGGCCCCAGGAGGCGCTCCATATCTCCCAAGAGGGCCCCAAGAGAGCCTCAAGAGAGCTCCAAGAGGGCCTCATGAGGGCCCCAAGGCGCCCCACAAGAGCCCCAAGAGGACCCCAAGACCCCCCAAAGAGCCCCAATAGGGTCCCAACATGCCCCAAAAGAGCCTCAAGAGGACCCCAAGACACCCTTCAAAAGCCCCATAGCTCCTAGAAGGCCTCCGATGCTCTCACGATCTTGAGGGCGGGCCTTCATCGCTTTCACGATCTTGAGGGCGGGCTTCTTCAGCAGACATATTCCCCCACTGGGTAGTTGAGGGACCCCTCACCGAGACCAAGACACCGAGGAGGTGGAGGAGGAGGCGGAGGAACCGAGATTTTACACATGCAGGATGAAGAACGACGACGGCCACGTTTGCGGGGACAAGGTTTCGATGACGAGAGCCCTTCTACTACATGCAAGGCGGGTCCATCGGGACCGAAACGAAGCTGCACTCCTCACGGTCATAAGCCAGAGTTTCAGGTGCCTCCAGGTCCTCAGTACTCGGGGGAACGCACTGAGACATATGATGCGCAGCGGCAGCCGTAACGTGTGATCCAAGGGCCGCAGCAATTTCCTGTCGCACGAGGTTCTCACGCCAGACCCCTTGGAGTGCCCCGTCTGTAGCCATTCTTCTCAAGACTTATATCGCTCCAGCAACAGAATCGCGCACACTGCTCGTTGCCAGCGCCAGAGATCCCGATGAGCAGATCCCAGCTTCAAGATGGGAGGCGCAAGTGCCGCACCAACGGCGGCCGCCGTTCCCGCGCAGATGGAGACGGACCCCAGTACGCGCCTAAAAGGGCACAGCAGCGTTATCGCTGCAGGAGGCGAAGGCGACGAGAGCAGTTTCTACGTCAGCGGCGAGGCAGAAGTGCTGCTCCAGCGGGCGGCGATCGGGGCGACCGATACGTGAATTGGACAGCGTGCAGCAGAAGGAAAACGGGGGGGACAGGGCGGGGCGACGAGAGCACACGCAAGGACAAGAAACAACGAGACGGAGCGGCCGCGCTGGCCTGCGCTGCCGAAGACGCAGTTCAGGAGCTGGAGGCCGCCTTGGAAGGCAAGGACCTGCAGCTCGCGATCAGTGCTCTGCCGAAGATGGCCTGCCAGCACGCACAGCAGCTTCGGGACCTGGCGGCGTTGGAGTGGATCGTCATCGCCCCCTCGGACTCGGCGGCGGTGAAGTCGGGACGCGAAGCGGGGAAACAATGCGCGCAGCTGGCGTAGATCGCTACGGCCAAGCCCCCGCTCGGTCCTCCTCATTAGTATATCGCGCACGCCCTGTACAAGTGCCTCGCGAACGACGAGAAGCTGAAAGACCACATCGCCAAGAGCATGCACTCTCATGGGGATGCTCTTCGGTCAATTTAACTCACACGTGCAGATGACAGAGCTTGGCTTGATGACTCGCCACTTCCGCCCGAAGCAATGCTACAAAGATCAGTACACGCGAATCTGGTTCGCGATCGCAGAGCATACCACTTTGCGCGGCAAAGCCAAACCAGACTCACCAGAGACCGACCTCACTTACTCAAAGCTGGAGCTCGAGCAGGGTACCACCCTAACGCTGGAGACCATGGGCGGCAAGCTGAAGCTCGGGACGGCGCCGCAGGGACACCTGGAATCGCTGGCCCAGAAGCTGCTCGACAGGACGAAGACGACGCCAGCCAAGGGCCAGGAAGGCTGCAAGTGAACACTTGGGATAATCGTTTACGAGCGCTATAGGCGCGAATGAGAGCACACGTACAGGGCCGATCCAATGTATAGATAGCAGTCGTCTCAGTCATTGCCCATTAAGGGCTGGCATACTTTACTCTGTGGGCACTTCAGATTCTTCGACTCTTCGACGACTACATATCCACAAGTCTGTTCTGTGACTCCCCTCCTCCTCCTCCTCCTCCTCCTCCTCCTCCTCCTCCTCCTTCTCTTCCTCCTCCTCCTCCTCCTCCTCCTCCTCCTCCTCGGGCGCACTCCGATCGAAGCTCGACCGAGCCTCTCGGGAAGTTCTGGGTGGTCGCAGGTTGGGGCCCGAAGCCTCTCGCTCGCCCCGTCCCCGAGTGCTGCCCGACGGATGCCGCTGGCGGCCCCGAGGTCGGCGCCCGGGAGCTCGCAGCTCCTCGGTGCTCGGCAGGTGCTCCGGAGGCCTGTCCGCCGCACACGGCGACACAGGGCTCGGCCTCGTCGAGGCCAGATGGGGAGCACCCCCAGCCCTCGGGAACTGTCTCGTTCTGCCTCGGCCCGCAGCCAGTTCTTGGAGCTGCACGGTGCGTGGATCTCTCGACCTCGCCGACCAGCGTCGACGACAGTTCGGAGGGTTTTGATGGTCCATCGCCTGCCGATTCTCGAGCCGCCAGCCCAGGATGAGACCTCACGCAATGCCGAGTCTTCC